>CM052312.1:16918294-16929784 GCA_028455605.1 Lasioglossum malachurum | reverse complement strand
CAAATTAGGAAGTAGAAACATAATATTTTTTCAGATAATTTAAATCGCCGATGTCTTTGTTTATAAATTTCTTTCTATTTCTTGACATTTATTTTTTATATTATGAATGTTTAGGATATGATATCTATCCTGCAAACAGATTTGCAAGTGCCACCCGTTCGCGTTCGTGCGCGCCGAAATGCGCGCCACCGTTTCCAGAGTCGATGGATACACCGCGCGCACGAATGTGCGTCGAAATGCACGCCGAAATGCGCGCGGCGGCGTTCGTGGCACCGTTCAGCGCGCCGAAATGCGCGCCGTTCGTCGAAATGTTCATCGGAATGTTATAACATCTCAAGTCATTTAATCTCGAATCTGAATCTTTAATGCTTCGTACAGACCTGAACATTTCACTTTGAAACTTCAATTCACTCAATAATACGCCGTTGCAGCTCCCATAGTTGTTTGCAAGAAATTCTGGAAATACCACAAATCCGTTCCGTTTGCCGTTCGCGGCGCGGTTCGCCGCGCAGTTCGTCGAAATGTTTGCCGAAATGCACGCGTTCGCGGCGCGGTTCGTCGCGCAGTTCGCCGCGCGGCGCATTTTGCTTCTACACACGCTGTGGAGATGAGAGAAAACAGGGTCTCATTCTCATAATATATATTGTATATTGTATATTGTATATTGTACATTATACATTATACATTATACATTATACATTATATATCATATATTATATATTATACATTATATATCATATACATTGTATAATACATTATATATTATATATTATATACTGTATGTTATATATTGTATATTATGTATTATATGTATATGGTATATTATATAATATTATTGATTTCAATTTCAAATCTAACGCAGATCTACGCCGATCACTTTTCGAGATGTTGAAATTTTTATTTATAATATTAGGTATTATATATTATTATATTATTATATATACTTATTATATATTATTATTCTGTATTTTATATTATATTTTTATATATATATCACACGTTGTTCCACGGACCGTCCAAGAATGCACAAAATTCAATACAGTATTAGCAATAGTTTTTTGCAAATATCTCGGAAACTAAAATCGAGCGGCGGTAACATGTATAGGAAAAAGTTGTTCAGAATGATAAACTCGACAACATATGTGAAGATCATCAAAATCGGTGAGGAAGCCCTTAAAGTAAATAATTACCGTATTTTATTTTAAGAATATTGAAAATATTTGGAGTTTGTCTTTATTTTCAATTTCAATTTTAAATATTATTGCTTAAAATCATGGTTCGCATTCAATAGAATTCTGAGTATAAATAGTTCCCTGGTGATAATATACACGTAAGTTTATCAACAAACCTCAGTAGGCACATGCTGGAACTGAAGTGGATATACGCAGTAATAGCAGCAATCAGCACCAATGATATAGTTTCTTATAGTTGTGCTTGAAGGAGTATCGTAACAGATTCCAATTTGGACGCTGCAGCTTGTTGTATGCGAATAGCAGCAGTCAAACAAAAAAATAAAACGAAAATGTGGCAAATGATATAGTTTCTTATAGTAAGTACCATTTCTTCTTTAAATTATTGCTAAAATAAGAAATATTAAATAAGTAATGCGATTTCTGAAAGTATTAGGTATAACGACGCAAAAAATTAAAATATTATATTTTGTGTTTCAGATTATTAATATAGAAATATCTTACTTTGTGTTTTAGATTATTAAAATAGAAATATCTTACTTTGTGTTTCAAATTATTAAAATAGAAATACTTTATATTTTGTGGATGAAATTGTTAAAATAGAAATATTTTATATTTTTAGGTTCAGATTGTTCAAATAAATATAGAAGTATTTTATTTCGAGGTTCAGTTATGCAAATAGAAATATTTTTTTTTTTTCGAGGTTCAGATTGTTCAAATAAAATACTATTTCCTTTAAGCAAAATAAAATCTAAAATCTAAAATAGTATTTTAAATATTTTTTTCGCCAAATAATGCCCACCTCTGCTCCACAACGTGTTTACAAAAACAGTAAATTGACGCCGTGTCGGAGCAGGCTTACATTGCCACGGAGCTTGTAAGAATACGGAAAATTAATGTCAGTACTAGCAATAGTTTTTTGCAATTATCTCGGAAACTAAGTCCGAGCGCTGGGCAGATGTATACAGAAAAGTTGTTCAGAATGTTGTCCTTGACAACATATGTCAAAGTCAAGGTCAAGGTCATTCGAGATGCCTCCCCTTAACGTAATATTGTATTTACCCCTATCACAATATTTTATATTTCCATATATTTCAAAAACCGACGCTCCGACCGAAAATTCTGAAAAAATCCACAGACGTCTATGTTATTAGGTAGAACGTTCATGAATTTTTTCATAATCTTTTGTTGAGCAGAACAGAAGAAATAAAGCATAGTCTAACCCAGACAGTGAGGTTGGGGACCCTATTACAATTTTATGCCTCCTAATTTTTTAAAAATCCATTTCGCAACCAAAAATTCTGAAATAATTCACAGTTGTGTATACCACTAGATACAACGTTCATGAATTATTTCATAATTTTTTGTTGAGCGGAAAATGTCTGACCTGTAATTAACTTAATTGGTACTGTTACATTGATTTACAATTTACACGAGAGTTGAACAAATTCCAATCAAATGCAGTGAACACACATTTCCATACGTATGCAAAAAAGTAGGAAATGACAAGATATCGACAAGATCTCAGCTAACTGGCGTTAGACAGTGCATAATTAATGTATATAAATAACGGGGAAGGTGAAGGAGGCCAGCGGTAGAGGTGGAGCGAGAATCGGTAGAGGGAAAGCACGATGGAGAGAAAAAGGGGAAGGAAGGGCCTTGACCGAACCAATGCGTGGCCATCGGCGGGTATGGACAACAATCGGACAAGGGGACTGATTCATTCAGCCAGGAATGTCTATCCGTACCGTTATATCGAGATCTTGCTGTTACGATCATGATAAAACCTACGATTCACTCCGTGAAGGACAATTGACAAAAAGACAAATAGATCCGCAATTAACCGTCTCAATTTCTGATAAACTACTAAAAAAAATCGCCGAAACATTTCTTCAACCATCACGTTATCATTGTCAAGCAATACTTTTCTTCAAAATACTGTGTGCCAATTTTCAACCCCGTATGTCGACAGAGGGGGTAGTAATGGGCTGATGACGAGTATGGTTTTTCAGTAATTTCTCTTATTTTGTTCAATTGAAAATGCTGAAAAAAATCAGATACATTCTAGATACATACTAGAATGTACATGTACATCTATGAATATAGTTTCTTCAATTGAAAATTCTGAAAAAAATAAGTCACATTCTACCCATTAGGATGCACATCCATGAATTTTGTCAGAATTTTCAGCTTCGAATTCATATTTTCAAAAATAAAAAACAAATTTTTGATTGCCGAATGGAGCGACAAAGAAATTTAGCTTTTCCCTTAATATCTTTTATCTTGTTCGATTGAAAATTCTGAAAAAAATCAGGAACATGCTGGCTACTAGAAACTGTGAATTGTTTCCGAATTTTCGGCTACGGAACCGACTTCAACAAAATAAAACAACTTTTGAAATGCCGATATTTGTTAACCGTGTTGTATTCGCGGATCGCGATACAGGAGAAAGTGGCTTTTAAATCGTTACGAACTTCCGGCTGTAATTTCGATGGATTCCTTTTTCTCACAATGTACGCCGCTTCTATGAGAACAAAAGAGAACAAGAGCCCAGACACGAATACCAGAATTATCCTCTGTTCTCCCTCGAGAAGAACAATACATGTGCTCGCTCAATAATTTGTTTGTAATAATGATAACCGCAGTTCTCTACAAAAATCTCACTGTTTCGTCACTTCACAGAAGCTATTAAATTACGCAACCGAGCGTCACTTCCTGGTTCTTGGTTCACGTGAAAAACGAGATCCGAATTTTATGGCTCCGGATTTTATTTTAAATTCATTTTGGAACCAAAAATTCTGAAATAATTCACTGACGTGTGTGCCACTATGAAGAATGTTCATGAATAGTATCGTCATTTTTTGTTGAACAGAACAGAAGAAATAGAGTATAGTGTAATCTAGATACATAGTGAGTTTGCGGATCCCGTCACAATTTCATGTTCCGAATTTTTTTAAAGGTCGACGCTGCGACCGAAAAAATTCTGAAGAAATTCATAGACGTCTGTGTTATTAGGCAGAATGTTCATGAATTTTTTCGTAATTTTTGGATGAGCGGAACAGAAGAAATAAAGCATGGTGTAACCCAGATAGTGAGGTTGGGGATCATATCACAATGTTAACCTTCTCGATTATAAAAAAATCGAATTTCCAATCAAAAATTCTGAAACAGTTTACAGTCATGCATGCCACTACATAAAATACCCACGAATTTTTTCGTAATTTTTTGTCTCGCAGAGCAGAAGAAATTAAAGAAAATATATCCGCAAGAGACGTTTTAATCACGTTAAGGCGATACTATTACCTTCAAATCGCAAGACACTCAGTGAACAAGATAAATGCTCAAGTTCCTCGAAAGCCGATCACTATAATCCTCATAATTACCGCACATTTCGACTCTAAGATTGTCCGATCCTCGGATCGAGAATATCGCTCCGAATGTACCGGTCGAAAAACAAACGGTGAAAGGAGAAACCAGTTAAAGAGAAATTGAACCGCGATCGGTATCTCTGGTAGAATAAAAAAACGATTGATCGGCGAATCGATCGTGACGAAAGAGACAGTAGTAAGTACAAACTTCGTCTACACTGAACCTCTTCAAGATGTCTAAAAAACATCCACCTCTGTTCCTCCTTTGGATCCGCAGCGTACTGCCATATTATAATAATGAAGCACGGAACATCACGCTTCCACGCAATCGCTGAACACTGCGCAACACACTTTCCGAAATCGTGACAGCGAACGCGAACAAATTACTCCGGCCACGATCAAAATACATACACTCCCGGACAAAAAGATAGCACATCGTCTATCTTTTCTCGTTTGGTAGAATAATCTGAAGAAAATGAGTATTCTAATATGTCAACATATTCTGACATGCATCTATGTATAATGTACTGAATATCATCGACAATATTTACTTCAACAGAATTCTAGAAATGAAAACATAAATATATTGTGGTTCCCAAGTGGGACAAAATGATAGCACGTGTAGTAAATCTACGCTTCCGTAGATAGCTACCTTTCACGTAGTGTGATGATTTGATGCGGTATCGGGTACTTTGGTAAAATGGAAATCAAATTTATAACTCGAAAAATGAATAGCAAAATGTATTTGGAAATGATTAAGGAACAAATAAACACGTACGCGATAGAATTTCTGGAGAGAAGTATGCTTTTCAGTAGGATAATGCCGCAGTACACACTGCAAAAGTAGTAAAAGAGAAAAAATTTCTCGAGAAAAAATTCGCGTTTTAGATTGGCCAGCAAGACCACCCGACCTCAACATTATTGAAAATTGTTGGGGAAATCTTGTATGTGTGTGTATGTGTGTGTGTGTGCCCGAGCTGTATATAGAAATGGCAGACAATTTGGAAATATTGCCGAATTAAAAAAATGCATTCAAGATGAGTGGGAGCAATTAGAGCAAAAAACCATTAAAAAAATCTATAAATCTTTGCCAGAGAGAATGATGGCTGTTATTAACTGTAGAGGAGCCACAAAATATTAAGCATTAATTGTTGATTTACTGTTACACATAATTTTAAGTTAAATGTGCTATCATTTTGTCACACCTGTTACGAGCCAGGGCCGCGAGCAGCTTCGAGTGGGGCGATGTATTTATACGCAAGGAATAAGATTTTAATTTGTTAGTAAGCGCGGACGAACCCAATGCGATTATTGGGGAGCCGCTAGGAATTGAAAATTGCGAGGGCGAACCTGATACGATTGTCAGGGAGCCTTTAGGAATGCAGGTAAACGCAGACGAACCTGATACGATTGTCAGAGAGCTGGTAGGATGCGGACGAACCTGATTCGTTCATCAGGGAGCCGCGAGGATAGTACAGTTTTCGTGGACGAACCCAATGTGATTGTTGGGGAGCCACTAGGTGAAGGTATAATGAGAGAATTGCTAAAAGATAATAGTATAATGTGGACGAACCCAATGCGATTGTTGGGGAGCCACTAGGAGGTTGGATAAAAGCACGGACGAACCTGATGCGATTGTCAGGGAGCCGTTAGGATGCGGACGAACCTGATAGATTGTCAGGGAGCCGCGAGGTTGGATAAATCTCTGGTTGGATGATTTGGATGGGAATTGTTAGTGGGCCTCGTAACTAGCATAATTTAATGATACAATCCGAGCGGTTAGATTGTATCGTGTGGGAATGTTCAATTACTCTATTAGGATTTTGGAACGATAATTGAGGGTTGAGTGAGTTTACACGAATTTATCAAAGAACATATATATATATATATATATATATATATATCCTAATTAAAGAGGTGTGTTACAATTGTATAAATGTCGCGTAAGAAATAGAATTGAATAATTACCTAACTAAATGCTCAGTTTGACGCACTGACAAATGCGGGGGTCTCGAATCAATTATAGAAGAATGCCTAATAGATTTTATGCTAGTTGACGTTGTTGCGAAGAGGAACTTTAGCCCGATCTACCTGGAAGTTGACTTTACGAGAATACAGCACGACGTGACACGATTCGTGACTACGAAGGTACTAGCCCTCGAGCGCAGAAATGCACGGGTTTATATACCCCTAAAATGAGTGGGGTGGTCTATTAATTATCTAAAGTCGCGTAGTGCCAGACTCTCGTTTTTTGCCATCTTTCATTAAGTCGAGCCAGAGCTCGGTCTTCGTTAAAAGGGGACTTGAGATATGATTCTGTTATCTAGGGACGCTTCCTTCCAGAGACGATCTCGAAGAGATTTTCGTGTGAAAGTCGAAAGAGATCGGTTCTGTAACCGTCACACACCATATTTCCTTAAAAATTCTTTTTTTTTAAATAAAATTGTATAGACTGGCGAAATTTAATTCAATTTCATTTGTGTCTGTTTATAGAGATATTTTGCAAGACTGTGTAAAAATAAAACCTTGGTTGTAATGTTAAATAAATAAATATTACGATAATTTTAAAGTGTGCTATCTTTTTGACCCGAAGTGTAGTTCGGGGATCGTCACCTCGGTTTTTTTCGTGAATGGTTAAAGGTGGATTCAGCTAGGGAAATGTAGCGTTCGTTAATTGGACGCGGGTGCGTCGGAAGGACTTTAGGTCGAGGAATGGAAAACTGTGAAGGAAACTCCTTTTCGTATTGTTGTCGGCCGTCGATGGCGTGATTTGTAATTGTACGTCCGCTTGTTGGTTCGGTGTAGAGCTAGAACCTTTACCCGAGTATATGAGATACCCGGGTACTCGGATACCCATGAGACACCCGGGTAGACGAAAAATACCCGGGTATCTCATGAGATCTTAGAACTGGCTACTAGAATTATTACTACCCGAGCTGAATTTCGGTTATGATTCGGTCCTGTCATTCTGTATTCTGTTCGGCCGAAGAACATACAATGTATGCACGCAACTATATCAATGACAGGTTTACCGACCGTAAACTAACATGTTATATGACAAAACACAAAAATTGTTCGGCATAATCGGGCAATTAACGGTATCTCTACCACTACACTAATTTCGATGAGTTTTTGTTATGTTATACCTAGACGTGAGTTGGCACAGTCGGCCAATAGACAGCTGGCGCGCCTGACCCACTGTGCCAACTCGCGTCTAGGTCGCGCTCTGATTGGTCCGTGTTTTTCATTAATAACTCCTAAACAAAGCCGCGGATAACATTTTTGCAAAGGAAAATGTTGCTTCAAATGACGTCAGGATCCTCCCATTTCCAGCTGTTGAAGGGATTTTGGGACACCCTGTAGATCGTTCGACGATCGTAGTGATATATCTGTAGAAACGGTTGACGAGCAGTCGCATCATTCTCACGCATACGCACGGCACGGGCGTGCACGTATAGGCAAAATTCTATGTAGTAGTAGCTGCAGTTTTTCGCAAATATCTCAAAAACTAAGGCTGAGCGGCGGTTATTATCCGTCCGCCGAGAGTTGGCACAAAATTTCGTCAGTGGGGTGCAGGGGAACGGTCAGTCCCCACTCTTGACGCAATGCTGCGATCCCACTCTTACGCTCTTACGCATCGGTATCAGGCGGGAACGCTAGACATTGGAGCTCTGCATCGCCACATCGCTCTGTTGCTGTTTTCGCCAAGCGATTCGGCCAATCGCGGGAGACGTGTAGCGCGTAGTGGGAGCGTCACGTGGTACCTACGAGTTCCTCTGTGCCAACTTTCGGCGGACGAATAATACATGTATAGGAAAAAGTTGTTCAGAATTTTGAGTTTTACAACATATTTAAATTTTATCAAAATCGGTGAGGTGGGACGCTTTATGCATAATTACCTATTATTTAAACAATTATTTATAAATGTATAAATTTGTTTAGATAATAATTGTTTAAATAGTTTTTAATTATTATTTATTGTTTAAACAATTATTTCTAAAATAAATTATTACTGAAATAATAATTCAAATAATGAATATACAAACAAATTATAAAAATGTATTTGTTTAAACAATAATTAAAACAATAAATTATTATTGAAAGAATAATTCAAATAAGGAATATGGAAACAAATAATAAAAATTTATTTGTTTAAACTGTTATTCTAACAATAAATTATGATTGGAATAATAATTCAAATAGTGAATATACAAACAAATTATAAAAAAATTTGTTTATTTAAAAATTGTTTAAACTATAAATAACAATAAATAACTGATTAAATAATAAATATATAAGGTCGAACACAATACAGAATTACAGAATATAGAGGGACAGAACCGAAATCCAGAACCGAAAAATATCAGTTATAGAATCGAAATAATCTAAAGATAAGTCAGAACCGATATTCTATTTAGTAACAATTATAACACATCATTTCGGTTCTTAATAACTGTTTCGAGAACTAGAACCGATATCGTAACAGTTTTTAATCCCCGGAACCGAGTACTCGGGTAGTCGATTATCTCATGAGATACCCGGGTACCCGGGTAATTTTAGTTTACCCGGGTATCTCATAAGTCACAGCTCTAGTTCGGTGGGTCTGTCGCACGTGTTGTCCATCTGTCGGAGCGCATGATTGTAAGTTACAACTTGTAACATAACATAATCGGCCGGTTCGGAGCTGATCCGTGCGCGTTTTTTGTCTGCTGTAACATCCTTTTCATGTACCAGGTATGTGAATATGAAACCGAAATTTTTGTATAGAAAATACACGTTTATTGTATGACAATGATACAAAATATTTTATTCAAAGTATTGTCCATCGGTAGCTACACACTTTTCCCATCTCTCTGACAATTTGTGGATGCTACGCCAAAAAACTGTTCCCCTTTTGAGGCAAATCAGTGATCGAGCCATTTTCGTACATTTTCGTAAGATGTGAAGCGCTGCTCAGCAAGTGCGTGTCCCATCGATGCAAATAAGTAATAATCGGACGAAGCCAAGTCTGGTGTGTAAGCCGCATGCGAAAGTATTTCCCAACTAAACGCCTCAATTGTTTCCTTTACCGGTTTTGCTGTGTGTGATGGTGCATTATCATGAAGCAAAATCACTTTGTGTTGCCTTTTTTGCACGCAAAGCTTGATTCAAATCGATCATTTGTTGTCGGTAGCGTTCAGTATGAACGGTTTCGCCAGGTTTTGGCAGAACTCATAATAGATCATCACGCCTTTCTGATCCCACCAAACACAGAGCATTGTCTTCCGTTCATAGCGATTTGGCCTTGCAGTCGATGTCGATGGTTCGCTTGGAGTTACCCATGATCTCTTACGCTTAGGATTCTCGAAATATATCCACTTTTCATCGCCAGTCACAATTCGATGGAGAAATGGCCTTCTTTTGTGCCAGGCGAGCAGCATTTCACAAGTGGTTTTTCGGTTTTCCTGCTGTCTTTCATTCAGTTCATGTGTTGTTGTTGTTACGTTTGAGCGTCATCCTCATCCAACAATGCTTGCAAATCGCTGTCTTTCAAACTTTTTCGGTGGTCTTCCACGTTCTTCGTTTGTCACATCAAAATCCCCATTTTTGAATTTTTTAAACCACTCAAAGCACTGTGATTTACCAAGAGCATGCTCACCGTAAGCTTCGACAAGCATTCGATGCGATTCTGTAGCAGTTTTCTTCAAATGGAAACAAAAAACCAATGCTGTCCGCATATCGTAGTTTCCAGGCACAAAATTCGACATGTTCAACGTTATTAAAAACTATGCTATTGTATGAAACTTGTACGGTTGTGACTTGAAAATCTTTACCAGATGTCAAAACAAGAAAATGGCGTCAATGTCGCGGTTTGACGGTAACTATATTGACAGCTAGAGCCACCTATGGGCAAATTCCGGTTTCATATTTATATACCTGGTATACCACTAGTAGTCGGATCTTTGTGTCCGCACTAATAATACGAAGAAGCGGCACGCGACGGGACACAGATGATTCTCGAAAAATCAATATCTTCTTGGAAATGATTGTTTTTGTTTCAACCGATCTGCGATCGAATACATTGTACGATGGAAGGGCATAGTTTTAGCGCGGAAGTCGCGTTTAGATCGCGGAACTATTTTGATCGTGGTGGGAGCAACTTCTCCTCGTTCGCTGTCACGATTTCGGAAAGCGTGTTACGCAGTGTTTAGCGATCGCGTGGAAGCGTGGTGTTTTGGGCTTCGAAAAACAGGCACATTTATTCGGACGTGCTCACGCAAGTAAATAATAGCGTGCCACGGATACGACCCTGAGGTACAGAAGATTCAGAAAAATTTGTAAGTACACTTTAATTAGTATTTTATAAATGTAGAATTAGCACTGTTATGTGTAACAATCAATAGGACATTACTTTTTATACGTCCTGTAATTCGCGTCGTGTGGGACACGATTAGAAAGTCTGTGATAATATAGATTTTCTTCTTTTCGTTCGTGAAAATATGTATATTCGTGTTTGAGATCATGGTTCGGCCGGTGTAAACGTTACGTGAAATACTCGTATAGAATTATCATATCTTAACGAAACTGGTCTAATGAAGCCGAGTCAGTCGCATTCCCTTGTGTCAGGTCGAATTAAAGGAGGCGTGGCCACGTTTGTGTGCTAAGTTTTTCTCGAATATCTTCGAAACTGTATGCATATATGTATAACTGCTCACCCTATAACTGACCTTCCGGTTGGGGTTCTGACTTGAAATTTGTCACAGAGAGTGTTTTTTTGCGAGCCCTATCAAGTGGTTTGACCAAAAATCAATTTCAGCATCTTATAGACTCTACTTTCCTTTTTTCCACAATAAAAATTAATTTACAACTTAAGACAATAATTCCCATTAAGTTAAACACTTGCTTGTTCAAGTTAATACCGATAACTGGGAGCTGATAATGATGTTGAAAAG
>CM052312.1:16869360-16918194 GCA_028455605.1 Lasioglossum malachurum | reverse complement strand
AATATACAATATATAATATATAATATACCATATATAATATATAATATACAATATATAATATTTAATATGCAATATATAATATTTAATGTACAATATATAATATATAATGTACAATGTCTAATATATAATGTACAATGTATAATATATAATGTATAATATATGATATACAATGTATAATATATGATATATAATGTATAATTTATAATATATAATATATGATATATAATGTATAATATATGATATATAATATATAATATATTATGAGAGTGAGACCCTGTTTTCTCTCGTCTCCACAGCGTGTGTAGAAGCAAAATGTAAACAAACGCCGCGCCGGGACAGCCGTACGTTGCCGCAGAGCGTGCAGGAATACGAAAAATTCAATACAGTATTAGCGATAGATTTTTGCGAATATCTCGAAAACTAAAATCGAGCGGCGGTAACATGTATAGGAAAAATTTGTTCAGAATATTGAGTTTTACAACATATGTGAAGATCATCAAAATCGGTGAGAAAAGCCCCTGAAGTAAATAATTACAGAAAAAACATCCATGACCTTGAAAACTTAAAAAAACGACCTTGAAAAAAGGTCGGATAATGCAAATTACGCCCCTTAATATCTCTGTTAGTTATGTATATATGAAAAAACTCTTCAAACAAAAGTTGTAGTATATAAGGAGATGAATACAGCATCAGAGAAAAAAATTTTTCAAGATCATTTTTCCAAGTTTTCAAGGTCACGGATGTTTTTTATATTAACAACTGATTATGCTATATATGAATTCTTACAGAGAAAAAAAAGACAAATTCAACGATATATTCCAATGTATATTTATGTCAAGATTTTTAAAAAAAATTTTCAAATTCGTTGCGTGCCGGTTTCCCATGATCTAATCGGCCCCAAATTTTTTCCAGATCATTTTCATAACAGTTGTCACAATTCTGGGAGGCGCGCGGGAAAAAATTCTTTGGTCAAAAAATAAGGTCCACCCTAGTCTACATATACACGAAGACTAGAGCAAATTTCACGTCAGTTACGAAAAGCAAACAAAGATGTCGAGTCACGGGGAGGACGTGATTTTTTATAATTATATTCATAACATATCATTTAATTCCTGTCGTTATTTCATTCCGTGCCTTCTCTGTATAGCATCGTTTCTTGGAAAAACTAATATAAGTACTATACAATATTGAAAATATGAAGGATAAATACACACAGTTATTCCACAGTAATTGTGGATTGTCTGCGGATTTTAAGCAGAAACTGATCAAAAGTCGTATAAAACTACATTTTCAACATGTTTAACCGCTTGTTGCTCGTGTGTATGTTAATGGATTACGATGAAATTTTCAGCATGTGTGTAACTAACATAGATCTACAAAAGATATATTTTAAATTTTCATTAAGAGCCCAAATAAAAAAGATTTAAAAAATGCCTTTTTTTATTTTGGCATGTAACTTTGTAAATTATAATTTTTGGAAAATCTTTTTAGCATATCATTTCGTAAACCAATGCTTCTAATTGATTATAAAAAATCAGGTCGTTTGGTACAATTATAAAGAAGTTATTATGTTTTAAAGGTTGTACGAATACTTTCGTCCCTCACTGTATGTAGATATACGTCAATGTACGCCCAGCGTACGACACTGTCGTACGGCAGGCATCATGGTGAATGCAGATTGCGACCAGTATCGAGATATCGCTTCATGAGCATTATTTTACATTAACCTTGAAGATGTTTTTCGCCTACACGTTGCCTAGATACTATAATTTTTCATTAAAGAAAGGGTCTCAGTTTAATGTTGTAATGTTGTTATGTTATTTGACGCAATTAAAGTTTGTATTGTTTATTTTGTATGGAATACTCCAAAGCACGGTAAATAATGTAACGGAACAATTTTTACAGAAATTTCCTTCCATCGACCTATACTTTATTGCAAACTACATATTCTATTGTTGGATGGGATCTTTTTCTGTGGGTTGTACTGTATATTAGATCTTCTACATCGATTACAATTATCCCTCTGTATTCCATATACAAAATAAACAATAAAAATTATCATCTGTAAATCACCTTTCACCAACGATGACATGTCTTAAAAATCGATAACATGTGTCATATTTTCAAATAAATCAATTCATATAAATAATAAAGATGCACGAAATATCTCGTCCATAGCATTGTACGACGAAATCGTGGTGACGAGATATCTCATCCATAGCATCGTTTCTTCGACATCGTGGAAACGAAATACATATCTCGTTTACCATTATCTTCTGATCATTCTTTTGCAGCTATAAAGTTCTGCAATCAATATTTGATAATATTCGATTCAATAATCGAATTTCCTTCTGTTTCAAATATAATTATATAGAATAAGCACGTCCTTATCGTCACTCAACATTCTCGTAATGATGCAAAATTTGCTGTACGTTTCGTGAATAAAAGAAGTGCGTGTACGCGTCTCTGACGACGAGACGTATCGTAGACCAGTGTCGCCAGATTGCGGTCGAAACGGAGCTCTCTTACTCCCCTACTTTCCTCTTCCACTATTCCATTCCAGCACCGTGCGCACGCGCATACTCCACGGTCCGTGCAACGTAGGGATGCCGATTATTTTCAAAAAGATCGATTTTTCTGAATCGATTATAATCGAAGCTTCAAGAATCGGTTCACTAAAAAATCGTTTCCACAATAATCGATGTTTTGAATAATCGATTTTTTTTAGGAATGTCTAAAAATGATAAAAAAACGAAGAGCAAAATTTTGTTGAACTCTTTTATTAAAGAAATAAAGTAATAATAATTATTAGACTGCGGATCTTTATACATTTATAGCAAAATTGAGTGTATGCAAATCGAAGAAGTTGAAAAATTTTAAAAAAATTAAATATATCAATATATAATTTCTCCTCTATTATAAGATCATTACGGGAACAAGTAACATTTAATTTAGTTTCTATTTCTTGCAATCCGCGTATAGAAATTTTTATTTTGCATAAATATCCGCAGTCCATATAGTAGTAATGATCTTTTTACATATATTTTGTACATGCATATTATGACAAATGTAATTATATTTTTTAATTATTTTATAATAGCCAATCTTCAAAAGCCAATGAATTTAAGAACATGATATTTGCTAATTTTTTGCTGGGTAACCTATTTCTATTGGGTTCCATTGTTCCATAACAGTCAGCCAATTGTCGCGTGGTCGGCCGAGTAAGAGTAGAGAATTAGCTTATGAACGAATTCCGTTAGAATCATTACGCGCAGTAGAATTGTTGCGTTTTAGGAACATTTATATAGTTACTTTTGATGCTAGTTGGATCTCTTTATACAGTTTACAATCATACAGTCATACAATTTACCATAAAAATAACTTTTCTATGAGTGGACCAAACGACTTCAATTTCTCTGTAAGGCTAGAAGAATTGACTAGGTTAGAATAAATGACGTCTAAAAAATATTTTGAAAAAATGCAGTTGGTCGGAATTACGAAAAAAAAAATAGTAAAAATTGATGTTTACTACTTTTTCAGCTGGGCCAATAACGAAAATTGAAAAGATGTGTTTTGAAATTGGTTAATTGGTTTACGTTAATTGGTTTGGATATAAACGATCAAAAGTGGTAAAAATTGCAATTTTTCAAGATTTTCGGACTTTTTACCACTTTTGATCGTTTATAGCTCGTAAACCAATTAACCAATTTCAATGAAATTTTCAGAGCGTATATAATTTATACGAGTTGTGTGTGTGACCAAACACATCGTTATTGGCCCAGCTAAAAAAGTAGTAAACATCAATTTTTACTATTTTTTTTCGCAATTCCGACCAACTGCATTTTTTCAAAATATTTTTTAGACGTCATTTACTAAACTAATTCTTCTAGCCTTACAGAGAAATCGAAGTCGTTTGATCCATTCATAGAAAAGTTATTCTGATTTGAAGTGTGTTGAATCAGTTATGCTCGTTAGTGTACATACTGAAATAATGAATTTAATGCTTGTAAAATCGTTTTTCTCAAATATCTTTGAAACTATTTACCAAAAAATATGTTAGACGACACCTGTAGATCTGTACATTCCGCGTCTTTTATGTTGTATCATTTTTTCTCGTAGAACAAACGGTTTTCGAGAAAATTAAGAAAAATTTCAGTGACGTTATCGTTCACCTTGCCCGGCCCGCCAAGCGACTCGTCGCTGAAGTTTTTCTCAATTTTCTCGAAAACCGTTTGTTCTACGAGAAAAAGTAATACAACATAAAAGACGCAGCCTGTCCAGATCTACAGGTTTTGTTTAACATGTTTTTCGATGCGATACATAGTTTCAAAGACATTCGAGAAAAACTATTTTATTTGAATATATTGAATTTTTTGAGAAAGAAACGGATCTGATTTTCTGTTTGTATTTTTTTTTAAGCTGATAGGCCACTCTGTCGTAAATGCAACAATTATTGTTGCACCATCATCGATACACCGTTTTTCGTTTGACCCATTAAAACTTTCCTCGAAATGAATTCCGAGTGAACGATATTCACGTAACGACCAAAAAACGTCGGTAGCCTTGTTTTCTGATTTCTTTTAATGCATCATTCTTTTCTTCTGTGCCGCGCAACCGTTTCTGCGGTCTTTAAACCTTTAACTTTCACTTTTCCTGCTTTACATTTCCCTTGTATAATTATCAAAACATATAATTTGCATACGCATATCGAGAGAGACTGCCTTTCCATTCTCTCCACAAAGAAAGTACAGATACTATGAATATATATTATAATAAAATGAAATAAAATAAAAAATTAAAATTTATAATTAAGTTAAATTAAATTATAATTAAATTATACTTCTGAACTTCAACAAACTGGAGTGAAATAGATATTTCTATATAATTGTTTACTTTAAAATATTCAATAATAATTTAACATAATTGTATTTTTTTAAATTCTAATATTTTTGCTGTCTTAAATTGAATTTTTTCATTTATAGTATAGTAACGATTACACAACCGATCTTTATGCAAAATAAAAATTGAAATAGAAATGCTTCTAATACATATTTCTGCTATCTTAAATTGCACCTATCCATTTTAATAATAATATTTATAATAATAATTATGAATAAAAACGAATTATAATATTTCGATTTCTAATTCTAATTAAATATAAATTATATACTGATATTTCCATTCTTTTTAATTGGAGTTTATAATATGAATCCTTAATGTATTAAGCTACCTTGGAAAGATGACCGCTAGGTGGCTAAAGGAACGTATATGCTTTCTCGCTAGTGCTCACTTCGTCTTCTCTAAGTATATATAGAGCTCATGAAAATTGTCGAATGTACTTGCTTCGGCAGTACATATACTAAAATTGGAACGATACAGAGAAGATTAGCATGGCCCCTGCGCAAGGATGACACGCAAAATCGTGAAGCGTTCCACATTTTTTGCCACTCGATCAATTAGAACAATTTTAAGAATATTATTTTTAATAGAACAAAGTTCTTTTTGCAAGGAATGAAAACAATTTCTATTTCACATTTTGTTGTAACTCCTGAACCACTAGAGACATTGCAATGAAATTTTCACTGAAAACATTACAAAAATAGACCATTCTTAAATGTAGGTAATTAAATATTTTTTGCATTTGTTAAACAATATTTTCTAATTTATTTTTTATTTGATACTTTTTTGTTGGAAATAAAATTGCTTGCATATTAGTTTACAAACTATTTTTTCTAATAATTTTGTTATAACTTTTGAAGCATCGGAGATAATGCAATGAAATTTTCACTGAAAATATTTAAAAAAACATTCACTTTTAACCATAGGTAATTAAATTTTTTTTGCATTTGTTAAACAATATTTTTAAACTAATTTTTACATTTTGTTATAACTTTTGAACATATATTACATACATAACTTTTAATCAAATGCAAATTTTACAAAATTTTCAAAAAATGCTAGTACATTGAATATGACAAAATTCAGTACGATTTTAATTTATATTTCAGATTTAAAAAGTTTACTGCCACGAAAAATAAGATTCTATTTGATCCCCCCCACCTTCTCCAAATTCGTTGAAAATCGAAAATGCAATAAAGATCCGCAGTTCAGTAATAAGATTTCGTTTCATTGTATCCGGCAAAAGCGTGCGGTGTATATGTATATGAGAACGATAAGAAACCTTTAACACAGTGCGGTCGTGTGGTCCGCCTCGAAGGAACAAGCCCGCCTCGAAGGACACGTGAAAGTCCTGCCCGTTGATCCCGGTCTATGTCGTTGTTATCGACTCCGCTATGTCACATTTCACTCGGGCTACCTCGGCCGGTATCGGCATTTCAATGCTTTTTACCGAACGACGTGAACCAGATCTTTTTGTAACGGCGCGGCGCGCCGTAAAGTCACTTTTAAATGTCGACCAACGCCTCGACTTTCTGCTTGGCTGTCCATTTGCGGCTGTTTGCTATGCCAATGCAAATTTGTTCCTCGTGACAATATTTCTATTATATATTTTTATTATGTATTTTTATTACATATTTTTATTACACGTTTTTATTATATATTTTTGTTATGTATTTTTATTATGTATTTCGTTAAAATTACTCGAAGCATGGTGATTTCTAATTAGGGGAACAGATTTGGACAACTATCGAGGTGGGTCCGTAGAAGTACGCGCGCTAGAGTGGAGTTTATATTTATTTACTCTTGGATTGTGAGAGGATTTAAAGAAATAATCTATGCAAAATTTTAGGGTAACGGGAAAACGGGGCAAGTTGAGATTGAGAATTTTGGATTTTTGGAACTCGGTTTTCGATATTGTAGTATGTCGTAAATATATGTACATTTTTATATATTGTTGAATTTGTTTCTTCATGCTTTTCAACTATATTATCTATGTAAATCGTAAAAAAAACGTTCGCATATTTGAAATTTCGAAAGTTGATTTTAAAAAATATTTTTTTTTTAGAATTATATTTAGTTCGTCGAACAATAAAACTTTTGTTTGACACATTTCTTTTTATATTTTTATTAATAACGAAGATATTGGGTGTTTACAAAGATATTTACAATATACACCATATACATATTATTCAAAGATATTCACACAATGTTAACAATATTAATATAATATTCACAATATTTAAAATATTCAATATTTAAAACATTCACATTGTTCACACACAATATTAATAATATTCAAAGATATTCACAATATTCACAATATCTACAATATTCACACTATTCATATAATGTATAGTATACGTATGTATATATATATTGTATTAATATTCAAAGAGATTTACAATATTCACAAAATTCATAATATTCAAAGGCATTTACAATATTCACAATATTCTTAATATTTTCATGATTAAAAATATACTTATATTACACTTATTTACATATACAATACTCTATATGAACAAAAAATTCTGTTTTAGAATCGGAACGAAATATTTATTGAATATTGTAGATATTGTAAATATCTTTGTAAATGTTGTAAATATGTTTGTAAATGTTGCAAATATCTTTGTAAATACTGTGAACGTCCCTGTTATTTATAAAAATATGATAAAATGTGTCAAACAAAAGTTGCGTATAGTCCAACGAGTTAAATACAACACCAAAGAAAAAATTCTTCTTCGAACTCCAATTTTCGTAATTTCAAACTTAAAGCATGAAAAAGTTACAGAGCTTGAAAAAACAAATTCAGCGACATACAAAAACGTATACACTAAGGACGTAATACAATTACAGTCTCCAAAAAACCGAGTTCCAAAAATACAAATTCACAATCTCAACTTGTCCTGTTTTCCCGTTCTCGTAGTCATCCTAAAATTTTCCGTACCTCATTAAAAACACTGTCCAACAAATTTCAACATTTTTAATGATTTCAATATACTGTTGGGTCCTTCTTATAGAGTTTTTTGCGCTGATTCCGAATCTGTCCTTAATTTTTTTCCTATATGCACAGTTTTTGAAAAACATGGCTTTGAAAAAAGAACATATTTTTCAACTTTAAACAAATATTGTGATGTTATTATAAAAGATATTGAATTGTTCTTTATAACAAAAGATTCCTTAGACTTTCCTGAATACAGTGATATCCTTAAACCTATCCTTAAACATGTTTTCATTAAAGATGGAGAGATACCACTTTTGTACCAATTTTTGAGGATATTTTTGAATTTATCTCAAAAAATAAGGGTCCAGCGGAAAATCGAAGTATACCACGCAATAGAGCAGACTTTTATCTTGAAAAACCCCCCTTGGAAGTTTGCAGCATCGACGTTTTTACCGAACCAGAAAGCAAAATATCTTTGCCCGACATGCGTTGACGCCAGTGGCGCTCACCACTAGAACGGTTGTTCGCCGCTCCGTATCCCGTCGGTGCGCCGTATACTACCGTCCCGAGCGCCACTGGCCGCAATTCATGTCGGGCGAAGATATTTTGCTTTTTGGTTCGAAAAAAACGTCGACGTTCCAAACTTAATAGGGTGGTTTCTCAAGATAAAAGTCTGCAAGTAAACATGTTTAAACAATCATAATGTATTAATATTATATATCACTGGATTCGGGAAAGTCTACAGAATCTTTTGCTGTAAAGAACAATTCAATATCTTTTATAATAACATCACAATATTTGTTTAAAGTTGAAAAATATGTTTTTTTTTCAAAGTCATGTTTTTCAAAAACTGTGCGTATAGGAAAAAAATTAAGGACAGATTCGGAATCAGCGCAAAAAAACTCTATAAGAAGGACCCAACAGTATACTGAAATCAAATTTGGTGTTGGACAGTGTAATTAAACTTATTATTAAATGCATTATTAGATTCATTATTAAACTCAATCACACAATCCCACTTAGTATCCCCTCAAAACTCCAAACCTGAAAACCCAACTTATGAGATTCTTTATTAAACCCAACATATGACAATTCCACTTGATATCCCCTCAAAACTCCAAACCTCAGAAATGTTTTCCCAGCCCCCATACCAACCTCCCACAATGATAAAACAGACCGCTCAGTTACCCACTAGTTCCCGAAACTTTCTTACTACGTGGCACATCTGACGTTCTCCTCGAATGCATCCCACCCGCGTTCAATTTCCATCGAGGCGCGGTTCAAGGTAGGAACACTTCTTCTCTTTGGATCCTTCTCAATCCAACTGCGTTACAGTCTGAAGCGGTGCGGTGTGGTGCGGGAACAGGTGGAACACACGCTTCTGAATCGGAGCCGCCGAAGGTGGAAGTGACGGAGCGCATCGGGAGGAACTGGTTTGGCAGGGCAGAAGCTCGCACGCGTTTCGGCGACGCATTGTATCGCTGCTCCGCACCGCTCGGCACGATACGGTCCGACCTGGCCCGACCCGGCCCGACGTTCTACATAATACAGGGAATTAATTCAGAATTTTTGATCGCAGAATCGAGTATTAAAAAAATCCGGAAGCATAAAATTTCCGATTTTCTGGTACTCCGAAGAATTACAGATTTTTTAAAAACTCGATTTTCCAACCGAAAATTCTGAAATAATTCACAGTTGTGTGTGCTACTAGGTAGAATGTTCATGAATTTTTTTACATTCGTTTGTTCAGCAGAACAGTAGAAATAAAGTATAGTGTAACCTAGATAATAAGGTTGTGGATCCTATCACAATGTTATGATTTTGGATTTATTTTAAAACCGACGCTGCAACCGAAAATTCTGAAAAAAATCACAGACGTCTATATTATAAAGTAGAACGTTCATGAATTTTTTCGTAATTATTTATCGACCAGAACAAGAAATAAATTATAGTTGAACCCAGATAGTGAGTCTGAGGATCCTATCACAATCTTATGTTCCGCATTTTTTTAAAAATCGCCTTTCCAACCAAAAACTCGGAAATAATTCACAGTTGTGTATGATACTACTCAGAATGTTCATGAATTTTCTCGTTATTTTTTCTTGATCCCAACCCGGCTCCTCGCGGTCTCTTTTCCATCCAATAGCCCACCCCGCACAGTCTCTCTCCCTCCCAATCTCTTCCCCAACAGTCGTTCTCCATCCCAACCTCTCCCCCCACACAAATTTACACTGGTGGGGCTTGCTCCGTTGCGCGTCACGTGGTGGGGGAAGGCCTGCCAGCGACAAGTGATCGTTTACAGTTATAG
This sequence comes from Lasioglossum malachurum, assembly GCA_028455605.1. Taxonomy (NCBI): domain Eukaryota; kingdom Metazoa; phylum Arthropoda; class Insecta; order Hymenoptera; family Halictidae; genus Lasioglossum; species Lasioglossum malachurum. Next base: position 16,908,043 of record CM052312.1, on the reverse strand, counting down.
TCAGTCCGGATCGGGCGCTCGGTCAGCCGAGACTACTTTGTGGCAAGTGTATCGCGCGCAACCGATCCCGATTGGTCGAGCCGGTGCGAACGTCGTCGTTTTCCTCCACGCGGCCTGTGTCGAACCAGGAATTTTAGTGAAGTGTCTCCTCGTTTTTCCCCTTCGTTTCTCCCCCTCCCCTTGTCATCCCCCAAAATTGTTACACTCCTGAAATTTACACTCCATAAATTTGTTGATTAATATACAGCTGTGCGAGATGGGAATTTGAAGGAGCATCTTGTTGTGGAGCTCGATCCGATCGAATCGGGCACAATTAACGGTACATAACACACTATACCGCTTTCAGAGATCGGATTCAGCACGACAGCTCGCGCATTTATTTATTAAATTTTATTAAAATTTATTAAAACGTGTCCGGGAGCGTTTGACACGTGGCTTTTTTACGATTATAGAGATTATCGAGATTTTGTTGGGAGGTTTGGGATTGTTTTTGAGTTTGAGATCTGATAGGGGGAGCATCGCTATCTTTGTTTACCGCGGAGACGAGCGCAGGATAGAGCGTTGTTGGGAAATATTTTGTGGAACGGAGACCGGCAGACGGAAAATTCTGAAATAATTTACAGTTGTGTGTGCCATTAGGTAGAATGTTTTTGAATTTTTTCGGAATTTTTTGGTGAGCGGAGCGGGAGAAATAAAGCATAGTATAACCTAGATAGTGAGGTTTAGGGCCCTATCACAATCTTATCCTTTCGGATTTTTTCAAAATTGTAATTTTTTGTTGAGTAGAACAGTAGAAATAGACCATAGTTCGTCAGGTAGTGAGGTTGGGGACCCTATCACAATTTTTTAAAAATCTATTTTGCAACCGAAAATTCTGAAAAAATTCACAGACGTTCGTGTCATTATATAGAATATTCATGATTTTTTTCGTAATTGTTTTTCCAGTAGAACATTCTTAAAATATCGATTTTGCGACCAAAAATTCTGAAATAATTCTCCATCGAGATTTCTCGCTAGCTTTGCGCTCATTTCGAGCTCAGATCTGATCGATAATGGACAGCCCCGCTATCTTTGTTTACCGGGAAGACTATCTCTATGCTACAAAATGTCAATGTACGTCCATCCGGAAAATTCGCGACGACTTCCCAGTCGGAAGGCGTGAGGATAGACAACATGTGACGCGTAAGAAACCACGTCGTAATGAATGCAGTCCGTTGCACGCGGATGTGACCTCGTAACACACGAGAACTTCGATGGAAATGGGAAATGGACACGCGTTTCCGTCGCGTGCTGCGTTCCCCTTTTTCCTCGCCGCGGCTGGGTCTCGTTCTGCCCGATTGCGAGCTGAGTCAACTTGTTGCGTTCCTCGATACGGGCGACAGGAATCCTCCTACACAGGGTGTCACAAAATTATAAATATTCACAACCACGATTTATTCGAAAATGACACAAGGAACACCCCGCATTTTGCGGGGATTTGTGGAATTTTCAATTTCTCGAAGTGAATTCGAAAAAAGTGGAATTGAATGCAATTCGATTTTTAGTGGCATGGTAAATGTCGGAGAAATTACGAAAAAAATTCAGGAGCGTTCTACCTGGTGGCACACACGACTGTGAATTTTTTCAGAATTTTTGGTTGCGAAATTGATGTTTAAAAAATCGGAAAGGTTAACATTGTGATAGGATCCCCAACCTCACTAACTGGGTTACACTATGATTTATTACTTCTGTTCCGGTCGACAAAAAACTACGAAAAAATTCATGAACGTTCTACCTAATAACACAGACGTCTGTGAATTATTTCAGAATTTTCAGATTCGAAACCGAATTTTAAAAAATAGAACTAGTTCCTTATGTCATTTTCGACAAAATAATTTTGTGACACCCTGTACATAATCGTCTATAAGATCGATCACATGCTCATGCTCTTGCGATTATCTTCTTCAGCAGCCATTACTTATTGTTAGTGGAATTGTACTATCGAGTTTTGAGAAATTGAACGACGCAACAGCGATCACGCTGGGAACGAACGATATTCTATAACAGTATAACTGACTGAGAAGTGAACGGTGAGAAGAGAAAATCTCTCTTCGAGCTTGTTCTTTTGCTGGCCCGCTTCGAGTCTGCAGCTCCGGCCACGTGTCATTTCCACGTTGCCAGCGCACGACGAATGGACGTTCTACTGTGCCCCCACTCTGAATAATTGACATTTCAAAGTTTGTTTTATTTTTTACAATTCGTATTCGAAGCCGAATATTCTGAAAAAATTCATAGATGTGCAGTATAATATCTAGGATGTACCCAATTTTTTCGGAATTTTCAATTGAGGAGGATGATAGAAATTGGAGGAAAAACCCTGATTTTCTTCGACAGCTCACTCGGCATTTCGAAATTTGTTTCATTTTCTAAAAACCGAATTCTAAACTAAAAAATTCTGAAATAACTCATGGATGTGCGTTCTGCTAGCTAGTATGTACCTGATTTTTTCCAGAATTTTCAATTGAAGGGAGTAAAAGAAATTAAGGGGAAAAACCTTGACTGTCTTCGTCACCCCAATCAGCATTTCAAAATTTGTTTCATTTTTTAAAAATCGGTTTCGAACCCGAAAATTCTGAAAAAATTCATGGATGTGTATTCTAATAGCTGGAATGTCTCTGACTTTTTTCTGAATTTTCAATGGAAGAGCATGATAGAAATTAGAGGAAAACTTGATTTTTTTCGTCACTTGGATCGGCATTTCAAAATTCGTTTTATTTTTCAAAACACGATTTTGCAACTAAAAATTTTGAAATAATTCACTGTCATGTATGCTATCAATTAGAATGACCATGAATTTTTTCGTAATTTTTTACTGAGCAGAACGGAAGAAATAAAACATAGTATAACCTAGATAGTGAGGTTGGGGATCCTTTCACAATGTTATGATTCCGGATTTTTTTAAAAATCGACGATGCGAACAAAAATTCTGAAAAAGTCAGACATCTGCGTTATTGGGTAGAAAGTTGCTAATTTGTTTTGTAATTGTGTGTCGAGCAGAACAGAAGAAATAGAGCATAGTGTAAACTATATAGTGATATAGTGAGGTTCGGGGTCCTATAAGTCTGCTTCCGGAGTTTTTAAAAATCGATCTTGCAACCAAAAATTCTGAAAAATTTGACAGTCGTGTGTGGCACTAGATAAACGCTCCTGAATTATTTCGTAATTTTTCCTGTATTCTATCGACTGGAAAATCCGAATATAAATTTCAAAAACTGAAAATTTGACAAGCACCCACTATCTACTAACAATTACATTGCCGCTATAATTCCCACTCGGGTTAGTTCGGCAGGAAAGTATTATAGAATCGTAACCGCCGAAAACTTTCGAAGAGAGAGAGAAAAAATAGAAGCTCACGTTCACTCACCTCTCACGCGCATTCCTGAACGTCCGCGATCGAGGAAACAACGTAAACCCGACCGCTACGCGCGCAACAGGTCTGTCTCTCCCCGTCTTGCTCCGCCTCCTGCAGAATAAAAATAAAATCTGTCGTGCTGCATCAGTATAGTATATCGCGAAAAACCTGAAGCTTATGAGACTTTCACCACATGGAAACCATTTCTTCCGCAGATAGTCTGTCCGGAAATCGAAGGTAATTCGACGACGGAGAGGTACAGACCAACGGAACGCTGTTATCGATTAGCTTGGCAAGTGGAACTGGTAGAACAAGGGGAAACTTTAAGGGGAAATATTGAAGTGAGAAGCTGAAGTGTGGTGCGTTTGATAAAACTCGAAAAACGGGAATAATCCGTAAAAATTGTGAACGAATTAAATATGATTTGATGGAATATTGAAATTTTATAAGATCAAGTAAAAGAATTCAAAACAATAAAAATTGTGAACGAATGTTATCTAATATTATATTTAATTAAATATTGAAATTTTATTGGGTCGAGTCGAAGAAAATTCAAACCAATAAAAAAATTGTGAATGAATATTATTCAATATATTATTCAGTTAAATATTTTTCATTAAATTGAAATTAAAAATATAAATATTATTAATTCAAATTAAATATTTTCAAATTGAATATTTGTATATAAACCCGTAAAAATTGTGAACAGATTGGAAAACGTTGTGGAATAAAAACAGTGGCAATTGGAAAGTGTTGGATTATTTAAACTAGAGAAAGGAAGGGAACTGTTAACTCCCAAGTTGAGTTCGTGTAATGAATTGATTACTTCGATGGACACGTGGCGGAGGAGATAAAAGCACGTCGCTTAACCAGGACCGCCAACTTCCAAGGTAAATATATTGTACACACACCTGTAGTATGTTTTACTCCAACGCTGCTAATCCGCGCCTACGCAGAAATACCGTACGCGTCGCGAATGCGTGGATTCATCTATGAGTGCATAGTTATGCACTTTTGCATTTGGTTGACGTGACAAAATCGCAGTTTAGCGAATAAACGATCTAGGTGGAACGGAATCGTATGTCGTCCTGTAGACAGTGACACCCAATAATATTTGGACGCTTTCTGGTCGACAAACAATTACGAAAAAATTCCTGAACATTCTACTCAATAGCATACGGGACAGTGAATTATTTCAGAATTTTTGGTTGCAACGTCGATTTTTAAAAAATTCGGAAACATTGTGATAGGATCCCCAACCCCACTATCCTGGTTACACTGTACTTTATTTCTTCTGTTCTGCTGAACAAAAAATTACGAAAAAATTCATGAACATTCTACCTAGTGTCACACACAACTGTGAATTATTTCAGAATTTTTGTTTACGAAATCGATTATTAAAAAGATCATAAAATTGTGATAGGATCTCCAACCTCACTATCCGCAGTACATAATAGGTACATTTACCCTAGATACTGTAGATACATATCTTGCGATATACTCTTTCGAAAGGCTTCCCGCATAAACAGGAAAATATTTACAATTAGTCACCGATAAGGACAAACTCACTTGATCGATACACTGCTTTGCAAATTGCACACATATTCGAACAAAGCAATTCTTCAGTAAAATCTTTTTTTGTCAAATGTTCCCTTTATTTAAACTGCTAGAAAATCCTTCCGCAAAAATCAGATTCCATTTTTTCCAAATTTTTTACGTAACATTTCAATGCGCAAAAAAAACTTTTTCAAATTTTACAGATCAATTTGACAAGTGTCTTTCTTCAATAACTAATTTCCAAACACACACACGCTCACACACACACAAACACACTATGATCGGCGAAAATGAATAAATAAACTTGAAATTCAATAGTTGTTTCAATTAGTCCCTACTGGAGGTCGTTTGAATGTCTGAAACAAGACGTCCTAGGGACGTCTGAAATAAGACGTCTTTGGGACGTCCGTAATGAGATGTCTTTACAGTTTTGAGACACAAGACGTTCAGAAACCGTCTTTACGACTATTATTCAACCAACTTGACTTGTTATCTAGATTGTTATCAAGTAGTATCAGATAAACACTATATCTTTTTTTGTTCGAATAATTGAAATCATTCACGAAAATGTTATTTCACATAAATCGAATGGCTACCTCGAAAAATCCGAGCAAGTATTGAAATATATTTTGTCGAGTTTGTTTTTCACAATTTTTCTCGAAAAGAACAACACGCGTCGGTCCGCGCGCAGCGATTTACGAGACGGTTAATGAATGATTGAACAGTACCCATAATTACCAGCCGGATGATAACCTTCGACTGAGAAACGGCTTATCGTGCGTCGCCGTAATCTACAAGCACAGATACAGCAATCTCAGTTTTATATTCCATTATAACACTACTGCAATCGCAAACAAATTCTCTGACACTCCTCGAGAGCGGCGAAAGTGAAATCGATTCCACGCGAAACAATCCTACGTCGAGCGAACGAACTACGTCACGTGCGCCATTTTCAGAGATACACCGTTCCAGTGGCGCATTCAGGATTTAATTTTGGGGGGGGGGGGGCAAGGCCCCGGTTAAAGTCAACAAAAAATTACGAAAAAAATCATGAACATTCTGCCCAGTGGCACACACGACTGTGAATTTTTTCAGAATTTTCGGTTGCAAAATCAATTTTTTAACAAATCCTAAAGCCTACAATTGTAATAGGATCCCCAAACCCCACTCTCTGGGTTACACTATGCTTTATTTCTTCTGTTCTACTGAATGAAATATTACGAAAAATTCATCAACATTCTACTTAATAGCAGCAATAACAGTGAATTATTTCAGAATTTTTGATCGCAAAATCAATTTTTAAAAAATCCGGAAGCATAGAACTGCCCATTTTCCGGTACTCTGAAGACTCAATTTTTTAACAAATCCGAATTTCTGAATTTTTTCGGAATTTTTTGTCGGGCGGAATAGAAGAAACAGTGCATAGTGTAACCTAGATAGTGAGGTTCGGGATCCCATCCCATGTGGTTGGCATGACCTTGACAGTAAAGCTTGAGACCTTACTATCAAGGTAGTGTCAAGGTCACAGTATGCTAGTCACAGTGACATGTTAAATAATAATTTGTTTTTAAATTTTATAAAAATAGTTGCTCGCAATTCGTTATACATACAGCGATAAAGTAATACACGGTGACAAGATAATACAGGGCGAGACACTTAAAGCGGCCCATCTGTGTGACACAGCTGTGCGATAAAAGCATCGGATCAAATGCTCGACGACAAGCGGAACGGTATAATCCGAGTGAATAGTTCTTTTTCATAAGTGAAAGTACGAGGGAGATATGAAAATTCACTTTTTCTCCTAATTGAATGATAAGTTCATATTTTAGTGTTGCTTATCTTCTAATATGAAACTTCAAGACGATAGAGCGACTGAGAAAAAATCGTGTTAGGTCGACAATGATTCGGTAATAAAATAATCTACATCATAAATAATGCCAATAAAATCGTTTTTCTCGAATATTTTGTAAACTATTTACCCAGCCGAAAAATGTGGTACACGAAATCTGTAGATCTGCACATTCTGCGTCTTTTATGACATATTACTTTTTTTCGTAGAACAAGCGGTTTTCGAAAAAATGGAGAAAAATGTCAGCGACGTGTTACTTATCTCGCCAAAATTGTTTTTCTCAATTATCTTTTCAACTATTTACCGCAACGAAAAATATTTCAGACAAAACCTGTAGATCTCGACATTCTGTATCGTTTAGGTCGTATCACTTTTCCTCTGTCAAACAAGCGGAGGTTTTTCTCAATTTTCTCGAAAACCGGTTGTCCTACAAAAAAAGTAATGCGACATAAACGACGCAGCCTGTGTGGGTCTACAGGTTTCGTCTAACACATTTTTCAACACGGTACATAGTTTCGAAGATATTAGAGAAAAACTATTTTATCAGTATTAAATTAATTATTTGTACATTTTCTCGATTTTTTTGAAAACCGTTTGTTTTACGAGAAAAAGTAATTGGGCATAAAAGACGCAGCCTGTGCAGATCTACAATTTTTGTTGAAAACGTTTTTCGACACGGTGAATAGTTTAGAAGATATTCGAGAAAGACGAGTTTTTGTAGGTTATGTTATGACAGCATTGAACATTAACATTAAAGTATTGCGACTACGAAAGTGACACGGCATGTTCAATTTCATTCGGATCAATCACGGAACAAGTTTTTCTGACACGCTGCGTTTCATGTCTTCTTTGGCGGCAGGTATTTCGTTCTACAGTTGTTCTAATCTTCGCCAAAAATGGGAATACGGAGATATCGGGTCCGAGGAACGTGCCTACATAGCTGTTTCTGATTTCCTAACCTAACCAGTCTAATTTAATTTGGGGTAACTGTACCGATTATTGCGGTAGCATGATTTGATTTTGCTTTATTTCCGTATTATTCCTAATTTATCATGAAATTCAAATATCCAAAATTTTGAAAGAATGTATTTTTCCAGCTGAATTTTTGGAGATACCAGTTTTATAAAAATTCAGTATTGAGATATGGTTGTAACCATAGTTCTCAATTTTTCTCAGATTTTTTAGATTTTCCTAACAGGTTTAAATAAATTGCTAATGTCCAAAAATTTGATGAAAATGCATATTTCATGCTGAAGTTTTGGAGATGCCAGTTTTATAGAAATTCAGTATTGAGATATGGTTGAAATCATTGTTCCTAATTTTTTTCAGAATTTTTTACATAGCTCATAGTTGCTGAAATAATAAAAACAATTTTTTCGACGTCTCTTTCCTGTTTTGTGGGTGTATTATATAATTTTGATCATTTTTACCACGTTTTTATTAGCTCGCTTTCTTGTTTGTTTGTCTGTCTGTTCGGTACAAATCTTGAAATTGATTTTGAACTAACTTCCCGATGAGCTGGAGACTTGAAATTTTAAACATAACTCAGAACTGGATGACAATGCAATATTAAAAAAAAATTTTTTTTTAAACTGTGCGTTTACGATATAGTAATTAGAAAATCGTAGTAACTGGACCGGGATTCGAACCCGAGCCTCAGTAAATATGCTCGGTAAAGGTAGTACGTCATCGATTCAGCCATAGCCAATCCGCGCGACAGAGCGTTTCCCATTCCCCTACGCGTTCCCACTCCGACTTATCCCCACTCCACGGACCCACTTCGCACCGTTCGAGCTCAGTGTGCGTTCAAGCTCTGTGCGGTGTATACATAGTTACTACGTATTATTATACTACAATAATGTTTGTTTACCAAGCCAAAAATCAGGTACACCGAGATTCTCCGTCAACCATTATCTTTGACATTTTACCACGGCGTTTCGATATGACGCGGTCACAATTCCGCCAGAAATTTACTACATGTCTCTGTTGTAATCTCATCACGATGTTTAAAATCGATTGAAAAATTTCACACACACAAGACTAAAAAGCAGAAAATAATTATTTAAATAAAAATAAAAAAATACCACGTTTTTAAAACGGACTAAAAAATATAAAATAATATATAATTTTTCCTAGCCCCATACAGGTTCCTAACCCCATACAAATTGTGAATTTTTAATAGCTATGAAAATACTTCTAAGATTTAAAACGAAAAACGTGGGGCGCTTGCCTTAATTGATAATTGATGCATGAATAGTTCACCTGAGTGACTAACAATTTTATTCCACTGCAATTGATATGAACTGTTGTGTGTGTTTTCACAACGGCAGCTACTCTCTACACTCCTTACTACAATATTATCTTGCGCCCCACGTTTTTCGTTTTAAATCTTACAAGTATTTTTTTCATAGCTATTAAAAATTCACAATCTGTATGGGGTTAGGAACCTGTATGGGGCTAGGAAAAATTATTTTATACTTTTTAGTCCGTTTTAAAAACATGGTATTTTTTAAAAATTTATTTTTATTTTTATATTCAGAAAAATCATGTGGAAACTTAAAAATGCAATATGCTGTCCATCTCTATCGCCCGAATGTATTCGTAGACCGGATCTCGGAGGCGACGAAACCGCTATTATTTCCTGGCGAAGCAATAATATTTGTAGCGGAAAAAATGACAGTCGAGAGGGAATACCGCTACCGAAAGAAAACGTTACCGATGCGATGGATGGAAATTAATACTAGACTGCCTCCATCGTATTTTAACATTCCTCTTTTTCTTACATAGAAATTGCACAAGAGCTTCGATCGTTAACTTGTCGAAGTATTTGCGGTTAACAGTAGCTTGATATGTGTCGTGCACGAAAATGTTTCGCATTGTGAACACAGTACTTTCTAACATTCCAATTGCAACACAGACGATTATGCGAATTCTTTTCAAGAAAAGTGAACAGACATATCAACACCGATATAATTCAGCATGTTGGGCTAAGATATTTGATTGTTTGATTGTGTGGGTGCAAAAAGTTCTGAAGTAATGCACTGGCGTGTGTGCTGTCAGGTAGGATGTTCATGAATTTTTTCGTAATTTTTTGTTCAGCAGAACAGAAGAAATGGAGCATAATTCGTGTATAGTGAGGTTGGGGATACTGTCACAATTTTGTTGTTACGGATTTTTTAAAAATCGATTTTGCAACCCAAAATTTTGAAACAATTCACAGTTATGTGTGTCACTAGGTAGAATGCTCATAAATTTTTTCGTAATTTTTTGTTGAGCAGAACAGAAGAAATGGAGCATAATCCATTAAACCGTGCTTACCCTATTGTGTATTGGTACTGACTTGAAATTTGTCACAGAGGCTGTTCTTTTGCGAGCCCTATCGAGTGGTTCGACCAAAAATCAATTTCAGCATCTTATAGACTTTACTTTCATTCTTTCCACAATAAAAATTGATTTACAACTTAAGACAATAATTCATACTAAGTTAAACACTTGCTTGTTCAAGTTAATACCGATAACTGGGAGCTGATAATGAAGTTGAAAAGTTCAGTGAACTCCACGAAATTCCGGAGTTCCATCGGTGACAGAGATAATAGTATCGCATCAAGGTGTTTATAAGCTCTGCATGGAAATCTTTGTTTGAATTATGCAAATACTAATGAACAATTTTTTTTTTTAAACTGGAGTGAAGTTCCAGCCTCCAGGGTGTCTTGAGGTGGGAGGTAGGTCAATGGCGTTCGGTTCGAGACCTTAGCCCCTCCCATTTAGCCTAGGGGTGATCACTGGGCAGAGTTAGTGGAATATCTTCGAAACTATAGACCGTGTTGAAAAATATGTCGGACAAAACCTGTAGATCTACACATTCTGGGTCTTTTATGATCTATCACTTTTTTTCGTAGAACTAACGGTTCTCGAAAAAATTAAGAAAACATAGAAATAATTAATTTGAAGCTGATAAAATCGTTTTTCTCGAATATCTCCGAAACTATTTACCCAGTCGAAAAATATGTCAAACATAATGTGTAGATCGGAAGAGGCTGCGTCTCTTGTGTCGCATTACTTTTTTTCGTGGAACGAACGGTTTTCGAGAAAATTGAGAAAAACCTCAGCCACGTGCCGCTCGCAGGTCGATCCGGCGAAATAACTAATACGTCGCTAACATTTTTCTCAATTTTCTCGAAAATGGTTTGTTCTACGAAAAAATGTCATAGAACATAAAAGACGCAGCCTGTCCTGATATATAAGTTTTGCTAAACACATTTTTTGATGCGGTAAATGGTTTAGAAGATAGTCGAGAAAAACAACTCTGGGGGGTGCGCGTCTTAATCTGACGACACACGCATGGACACCTATCTAAGGGGGAGCGATAAAATCGAGAGGAGTAACAATGCCACATTTACATAAATACATATTTGCGATTGAATAAGGAGAGAAAAACTCATCATCGTACAAAAGTTGCAGAAACTGCCGTGATACTGAAATCTGGGACCCAGATAATCAATTAACTTCGTGTATGTGCCTAACACATAACAGGTGGGAAAAAATGTTAACGGGTTATTACAACAATGCACATTGAAGAAAATCAAGAGTGAGGAAGTTGCGGTTTCGACTTCATTTCCAAGTAATTAGCAATTAAAATCCGGCAAGAGCGGCGTGTGAGCCAATTCCGTCTTCGTCCGTTGCTATCCGCGCTCCGCGTGACCCGAATCATGTGCGCACAGTATTCCCACCTAACAACAAGGTTATCAGGCCTGGCGATTTCCGGACACCCTGTATATTTGCATTCACCTAACAGCAACTTATTATGTTAGCTCCTCTATCTAGACTTTAGGTCCTACAGCAAGGTATATTGTATTTAAGGCTGGCTATTATAGGAAGGAGCTTCAGTCCTCAGGTCTTGAGGTGGGGTGGAGGCCAGTGGCGTTCGAATAGAGACCTTAGCTCTTCCCTATTTAGGTTAGGGGTGGACACTGGGGCGAAGTTAGTGGAATATCTTCGAAACTATTGACCGTGTTCAAAAATATGTCGGACAAAATCTGTAGATCTGGACAGGCTGCATCTTTTATGTTCTATGACTTTTTTCGTAGAACGAACAGTTTTCGAAAATATTGAGCAAACATTGTAATGATTAATTTAATGCCGATAAAATAGTTTTTTTTCGAATATGTTGTGAAGTATTCGTCGCGTCGAAAAATGTGTGAAACAAAGTGTGTAGATTTGGATAGACTGCGTCTTTTATATCGTATCAGTTTTTTCTGATACGTCGCTGACGTTTTTCTCGATTTTTTCGAAAACAGTTTGTTTTACGAGGAACAGTAAGACTACATGAAAGTCGCAGCCTGTCTAGATCTACAGGTTTTGTTTAACATATTTTTCGATGTGGTGAATAGTTTAGAAGATATTCGAGAAAAACGATTTTATGGCAACGGGGAGGGCGACCAGCATGAGAATCTCTGCTAGACTAGCGATCCGTCATTAGGAAGAGAAAGGTATACCAACAGTAAAAAGAGTGCAAGCAATAGGCCTTCCATTTCCTTACCTCTCGCCTCAGAATGAACGCTATTTCTACCATCAGCCTATCATCTGCTATACCTATACATCTTAATTATGGTGAAAACCTAACAAACAATCGCGGGATGGAATCGGTTTTAACAGCCTCGGCTCTCGCAAAACATCCTTAAACGATCAATTCAATTATATCAGACTTGAAGATACGGAACAAATATTCTTACGATCAAAAACCTCAATAATATCGAAAGAATGCAGATTTCTTCGTCTTTTCATTTTTCATAAGTAGAGTTTGCAATTGAAAATTCTGAAAAAAATCTACAATATTTTGGATACTAATAAGTCGCATATTAGGAATTTTTTCAGATTTTTCCGTTGCAAACTCTGGTTGTAAAAAATGAGAAACGCGAAAGACAAAATTGAAGAAGAAAATTAGTTTGCGGCCCACTTTCCGCATTGAATGACAATTGAAAATTCTGAGAAAAATCTGATACATTCCGGTTACCAAGCCACATATTAGGAATTTTTTACAGATTTTTCCGTTACAAACTCTGCTTGTGAAAAATGAAAAAACCCGAAAAAGCTGCATTTTCTTGATTTTCTCAAGGTTTTTGATTTTTCACAAGCAGGGTTTTCAATTTATAATCTGAAAAAATTGCAGAGTATATATGTGGGTGCTGAAGTGTGTCAGATTTGTTTCAGAATTTTTTCAAATTTTTAACACCATAATATTTATTTATTATTATCATCATAATATTTAAACCGTGCTGCACGCAATAATAAAGGAAAACATGCGCGAAAAAGTGAACTATTGCTACAGACGGTTTCGGTTGGGCAATTCCGGTTGAAGCGATGAGCGATAAGAATGCCAGGGGATCTCCCAGCGAATTAACGCGTACATGGAAACATTTCAGGACAGTCACCGGTGCTTCACACAAACGAGCACAAAACAGCCAACTCCGGTGATTGAAATTGGACGTCCCGTTCTCCCTAGTTTTACATTCGATTCGATTCTTCGAATTCGATGCATACAGCCTTCGATTCTCGATCGACGATTAGGTAACACTCGATATCAACACCGATGCAGAAAAAGTCAAAGGTCGATCATTATCTCGAAAGCGATAAAACGAGTTCTCCCTGTATTTTCTCTCCAATTTGTCCCTCATTTGTTCATAGACCTTCTGCATAATTACTGAGCAAAATGTCAACTCTCTATCTCTATCGGGGGGGGGGGGGTTAGTTATGAGGTAACATCGAAAAATCAGTTTTTCTCCTGATTTCCCTACTTAACGATGTTTAAAAATTCTGAAAAAAATCTGAGACGTGTCCAGCACCCGAATACATACTCAGCAATTTGTTTCAGATGTTTAAATTGAAAATCCTCGTAGTGAAAAATCGGAATCCTCTAAAAAATCATCCTCAAAAAATTCATGAGCAATACTAACAACAATACAGAGTGTCTCAAAATTCCTTCAATATCCGGAACTGGGAGGTTCCTGAGATCATTTTTAGTGACATTTTCCTTTGCAAAAATGGCGTCCACGGCTTTGTTTAGGAGTTATTAACGAAAAACACGGATCAATCCGTGAAATTTCGGAAAATACTGAAAAAAATCTGACATATTCCGGTTACGAAGCTACATATTTGGAATTTTTTCAGATTTTTCCGTTGCAAACTGTGTGTGTGAAGAATGAAAAACTCGAAAAAATGTGCATTTTCTCGACGTTTTCGAGGTTTTACGAGATTGTTCGATTTTTCACAAGCAGGATTTTCAATTTAAAAAGCTGACAAAATTCATGTGAACAATACTGACAATATATCACTACTGTAAAAATATAAATTTGATCGATCCAGAACTTTTATTTAAAATCTGCATTTTTTCTTTATATTATAATTATATCAACATCTCATATCCATCAAAAGAAAAAAATCATATAGAATGGAATTATTCTAGCCAGGCATTAATGTTTAATTTTCCAGTTAAAATAGCACCGAGTGCAAACGGTTAAGTATTTTCTTGCAAGACATACTCTGTATTTTTGTTACAGAATTAATTACCACGAACTTAAAATACGTGTTACTATACTAATTCAGGAGAAATGCGCTCACGAACTTTCCTTCGCGTCTCGCGAGAAAAAGCCACGAGGGAAATATGGAGAGAAAGCTTGCTCGACCAACTGATGCTTTCTTCTGGTTTATCAAGTTTGATTTTCCGCTCGGTAAACCGACTCCAGATAGCGACGGATTTTTATCACTTTTATCAAATAATCTAATTTCATCCTATCGAGTTGTTTCGTTTAACGTGATAATTGTTTAGTGTATTATTAATGTTGCATAACTTATTGATTTCGAAAGTGACCACTTTCGAAGAAGTGTGTACACCCATTAATAATTCAATATTAATAAATAAATGAATTTCATTAATAATATTTTCGAAAATCAAAAATAATTAGTAAATATCCATTTAACCTTTATAGAAAATTTTATTAAGAATATAAATTCTTCATAAATAATTAATTTATTTATTTATAAAAACCACATCTATAAAAGATTTGGTGTATTATTTTAAATATATATTTTTTCTTATTATTAGAATTAATAATTCAAAATAATTCAAAAATCAAAAATAATTAATAAACATCCATTTAACCTCTGTAGGAATTTTTATTGAGAGTTCATAGATGTGGGGTTTATTATCTTAAATATTTTTTTAATATATTAATAAATTGAGACAAATGTTGTGATTTTAATGTGTTGCAAATCGTTTGACGATCTTGTGAAACTAATCACACATATTCGAAAGTATTATCTAATACTGTAAATGTTTGTAATTGAGTGGTGCTCGCTCGATGCACCGCGGTCGTATTATGCAATAAAAATTGGCTCAAGCTGCTTATTATTTCCATATAATTTAGTATGGAACAGCGTGAATTAAGTAAAACACGGATTTCCGCGAACTAAATCGGGGATCTGAAGTGTTTTTCGAAAGTTTTTACACAATGTTGCTGTCGATGGTAACTACTAAAATGCAATATTAAATTAAGTACTTTTCTGAAATTATTGTATTTTGTAACTTTTTCTCGCCGTTAAAAAAATGAAAGATCACTTTGAAATCTCGAAAACATCATCTAGATAAAAGAGCGGCTAAACTTCACTTGAAGGGACCAAAAACTTTTAGCTTTTTGGGGCAATCCTGTAGATTTTGGAAAGAAGATGCCGAAAATCCAAGTTTCAATGTTAGGAACTCACTGGTTCAAAAGTTATGAGAGTTGAAAGTTCGGTGAACCAGAAACTTTTAGCTTCTTTGTGCAATCCTGTAAATTTTGGCGAAAAGATGCCGAAAATCCAAGTTTCAATGTTAGGAATTCACTGATTCGAAAGTTATGGGTGTTTAAATAAACTTCAGAGATGTTCAACGTTTCCGACAGGTAAGGTAGTTGGTTAAACGACGCCCTTACAACCCAAATAGCACAAAGACGTCTTGAATGTCCTACGAACGTCTTCCGAACGGCTTCCAGACGTCTTCCAAAGACATCTTAAAGACGTCTAACAGACGGTTTTAAGACCCATCCTGCATGCCTACTCCATAATTCCGACTAACACAGTTAATCGACTTCATACAGTGACGATTAGCTGGGCGCGTTGTTTTCGACGAAGAAGTAGCGGCTAGAGTAAACTGCGCGATCGTAAATCACTTTTGACAGCTCGCGCAGACGATAATAACGCGAACCGGCTTATCTTGGACTGTTTCCTTAAAAATACTGTTTCTACTGTTGACTATAGTTGAAAATGTAAAGAAATGAAAACAAAAGAAAATGAAAATGAATATGAAATTCTCACTTGGTTGGAAAGCTTGCCTTTAGGAAAATGACAGCTATGTTATCGAAGGACTAATGTGATTGTATCGTGTTCGATTGCAGGTGGTCTGAACCATAACTTTCCCTAGGATAATGCGAAGTCTGGAGAGGTTATCGGGTAGCGATCAAGACTACGATCAGGAGATGTATATCGACCTGGACGACGCTTCCGTCGATTCGCTTACCGGAAAACGAAGTCGGCATCATGTGGTCGGCACAGAGGTAAGCCCCCTATCTCCTATTTTCAGAATTTTCAATTCGTACAGGTGCGCCGATAGAGACACTTCAAAATGATTACTGACCCTCATACATAATATAAATAATAGTTACTAATATAGCTAACGAAATAATATTCCATTTGCGCTCACCACATTCAAAGTGAGGGACAGCAGTATGAACACCTACTACATATGCATGTAGCTTCCAGGTATGTAGTAGCAGAGAGGATATGGGAGAGTGCTCATCACTCTTGTCAGAACAAACAGAGACAGAGCATAGCCAGGTTTAGCATAGAACAGAACCTGACCCCATATTTAGCATGGAACAGAACCTACACCTTTTCCAACAGACGACGCTCGATAGTTCCACACTCACTCACCGCTAGACCACGTATACGTACGCGCGGATTGCAAAGGCCCTAGGGCTGTGCGAGACCCGCAAAATGCGAGCCGAGCTAAGCTCGACTCGATTGGTCGAGTCGAGTCGAGTACTCGCACGAAGCGAGCGGCTCGCACCTACATCATCGGCTCGGATCGGTTGCGAGCCGCTCGCATCGGTGCGAGTTACTTGCATCGATGCGCGTACTCGACGCGGCTCGATCAATTCAGTCGAGCTTAGCTTGGAAATGAAGTAAGTCTTATTGTTAGTAAGTACATATGTAATATAAAATACTTATCAACTACAATTTGGCAGTAATTAACATAGATTGATAGATTCACGAGCATATATTCCTTATGTATGTTTATTTTATTTTGATGCGTGTAAGTATAGTTGTATTAATTATAAAATTATAAAAAATTTATTTAGAAAAATTTTGTTTCACACAGTGTAGCTCTTCATTTTGTATTAATCTTACACTTTAAATCGACATTCTAATTTTGATGTACTAACATCAGTATGATATTTCTATGCACTTATTCAATGTGCACGTAATTTTGTTCCTTGCATTGTTGGGTTTTTAACAAATCTTTACAAGTTTATGGTATTTACTTTTATTCGTTTTGTATATGTTTATATAATGTTTATCTGGATTATAATATTTTTAACGATGTGGTTAAATAATCAAGATCCAAATATGGACTCCATTTTTATACACTACATCGAATTAAGAAGTACATACTATAATTACTTTTTATTTATTAGAATTCTTTTTCAATTGTAACTGAATTGTAAATATGAGTTACTAAATTAATATTTGACATGTAATCCAAACTTAAGAAGGTACTGAAACGGTATATTTAAAATATGATATTGATAGCTACACACAACGAGTGTATATTAAATTTTCCGCGGGTATCGGAAAGGGCTTTTTGGACGAGACCCTATATAGACTTTGTAGTATGTATCCATTATTGAGAAACACCTTTGTTTTCGAGAAAAGTGAGTGTACAGTTCGATTTTATCACATAAAGAACTGTAGAGAAAGTATGTACGGACGCCTTGTTGCAAACGTGTTCGCTACTTGGTTTTATTGCACCCTTAGGTGCTCTGGGTATTTCCCTGCGAGGATAGGTACGGTCGCGTTGTCGAGTCGCACGCTCCCCACTCTCGACGATCCCTTTTTCGATATTTCTCACAATTCGAATATCAGTATATGCGTTCATGTGTACACTGCAACAATTGTAATGCTGTGATATTGTTTACAACTCTCTAATATTTTCTAACTAATAATTACTAATTAATATTAATAATATTCATACAACTAATATTATTATTAGTATATATTATAATATTAATATTATTAATTGTATGAATATTATTAAAAAATATTTATTTTTCTCTTTTGATATTTTTTTTCTTCGTAAATGCATTAATAACGGAGTTATGGCCTGAAACAATTGCGTGCAGTGTTGCCAGATGGGGGGAAATCAACGATATATGCTGTACCCCCTCTCTGATGACCAGAGCGCGACGGGGCACGCGCAACGTGTCGGTGGAATAAGGAAGGTGAATAGTGGAAGGAGAAAAGGAGGAGAGATTTCCGAGAATTTGGGTACCGTTTCGTACACCATATGGCATCACTGATTGCGTGAAACACCCTGTATGTATATGTATATACAGGGTGAGTCTGAAGACACAGAACACCTAAATATCTCCGTTATTTTTCGTTGTACAAACAACTTCTTAGGACAAAGTTACACTGTTTGAAGGGCCACATGTAACGGTGTAAGGGAAAAAATTTTCAAGGTCATTTTTTAATGAGATTTCAAGGTCATCGATGTTTTTTTTAATGGAATTATATATTTTTTATACCATAGATCGATAGAGTATCAAAGTCTGAGTATAAAAGTGTTGAACTTCATATGACCTAAACCTAACAGTTAACGAGATACATAATATCCAAAGAATATAGACAGTTGTTTCGATAATATCTCGTAAACTATTAGATTTAGGACATATGGAGGTCAATACGTTTTCCGCTTCAGAGTCCGCTGTCGTACTAGGGCATTTTCTACAGAATCGGTAATTCAGAACCGGTGACAGAAAAATGCATTGTCTGCAATGTCTGTACTGATCTTAAGTCTGTGGCCCGAGATTCCACTTCTTATTTCTCGATAATGCAAAGACGGGGTTTTTTAGTAGTCAAAACCGCTAGATAAAGATCAATCTAGTCCGCTGTTTGCCTCAAAAGTCGTTCTTTTAGTTTCGAGAATGGTTTTGCAATATTCAGCTGCATTGCCGTCGATGGCGTGGCGCCGGCGCCACGCCATCGACGGCAATGCAGCTGAATATTGCAAAACCATTCTCGAAACTAAAAGAACGACTTTTGAGGCAAACAGCGGACTAGATTGATCTTTATCTAGCGGTTTTGACTACTAAAAAACCCCGTCTTTGCATTATCGAGAAATAAGAAGTGGAATCTCGGGCCACAGACTTAAGATCAGTACAGACATTGCAGACAATGCATTTTTCTGTCACCGCTTCTGAATTACCGACTCTGTAGAAAATGCCCTAGTACGACAGCGTTACATGTGTCCTAGATTGATCTTTCATCTAGCGGTTTTGATTACTAAAAAACCCCGTCTTTGCGTTATCAAGAAATCAGAAGACAAATCTCGGGCACTTACAATCCTCGCGTACATATACGAGGTCTAGCGATGTGTGAGTGTACTCTAGCGGTGTGTGAGTGTGGAACTGTCGAGCGTCGTCTGTTGGAAAAGACCCCCGTAAGTGTGGGTATAGACACCGACGAGATATAGGGATCACAGACTTAAGATAGGTACAGACTGTACATGCAATACATTTTTCACGCCGTGGTTCTGAATTACCGACCCTGTAGAAAATGTCCCAGTACGACAGCGCACTCTATCGAAATGGTACGGTCAGCTAGTGAACTACATGACGTTACAACACGAAAGGTGTGTGATTGAGGATGTTAGATTTTACAGCGTTGTCAGATTTAAAATTGCAATGTTGCATCGAAAGCGTTCGAGCGGTTTCTTTTCTGCTTTCCGGAGCTGTCGAAATTCATGGTCATATTGCTTCTCATATAATTTAAAGTATAGAATTTTCATTCGTAAATAATTTTATTGAACGATTATCTGAATATTCGTTGACTTGTTAAAGAATCTTTTTAATGTTTTTAATTGTTTATGTAAATATAAAACTTTTAAATGTTTTGACATATTTAATTCGTAGATTGTTTAACGCACTCACCTGATTATGTACGACGTTCACTTAAGTAATCTACAGAACAAAAGTATAGTTTTAAAAATTATGTTTTGTACATATATTATGGTAACAAATGTTAACATATCAACATAATTAATTTAAATTTGAATACGAAAGATATTCTTTTCTGATACGAAAGTATCAAGAAAGATGTTTGTAAACAATCACGCACGGCATGTGTACGCTGACATTTATTGTATATTAAAAATGACGCGCAGATTAGAATACGTCGTCGATAGTCACAAATAAAATTTGTTCATGAACAATTAGTTTACTACATGATGTGAAGAAATATTTTTTCAAAAATTGCAGTTGGTCGGAATTGTAGAAAAAATACTAAAAGTTTCATTTTACAACTTTTTTATATTGGCCTAGTATTGAAAATTTAAAAAATACGTTTCTTAGATGAAATGAAGATAAAATAAACTTAAGAACTTAAAAGGCAATCAAAATGAATGCCCAGCGTCAGCTACTTTGCTTAGGCGGGGTTCTTTTACTAATGACATTTTTTCGCTATGTATAATAAATAGATAATCCGTTTTTAGTAATGTCCAAACTTGTGGAATGTTTTCTAGAACCCAACAAGATTTATGATTTTATTCCATTCAAACCGATGAGGGTTTCGGGATAATAGCGGTGCGCTTGACTCGCCTCTACTTGGAATGGGGGTACATATACGCGTACTTTCCCAGCTCATTGTGACGCCAATTTTCAAGTCGCCGCCACCATTTCCAAGGGCTCATTTTGAAAAAAGGGGAAACTTCAAGGAATATAACCATATTTTTTTTCAAAATTTAAATCATTCTGGCCCCTCATCGAAAAAAATGTAAAAAAAGCGTTTGTTTAAATTTTCCGACATTGTGTTGTTACGAGCCAGGGCCGCGAGCAGCACGAGTGGCCGGCGAAGTGTTGTTACTCTAGGAATATGGTATCAATTTGTTAGTTAAAGGTACGCGGACGAATCCAATGCGGATTATAGAGGACGAACCTGACGTGAAGTCAGGGAGCTGTTAGGATAGTTAGTAAGCCTCGTAACTAGTATAATTTAATGATACAATCCGAGCGGTAAGATTGTATCGTGTGGGGACGTTCAATTACTCGATTAGGATATTGGTCAATAATTATGGGTTTAATGAATTTGCGTTAATTATCAAAGAACACAAATATATTCTGATTATAAGATTCTGTGATACAATTGTGTAACTGTCGAGAATGAATTGAATTAGAATAGAAAGAATTGAAAGAAGGTGTGTATTACCTAAACTAAGATGTACGGTGTTGACGCATTGGCAATGCGGGGGTCTCGGAGCAACCTTATCACTGCCTAATAGATTTTACACCGAACTTGCGGAATCTATACGGTTAACTTTTGATTCGAAGGGGAACTTTAGCCCGATCTCACTGGTAGTTGACTTCCGAAATGTAGCACGACGCGACACGATTCGTGATTACGATAGTACTAGCCCCCGAGAGTAGAAATGCAAGGGTTTATATACCCCTGCAATGACGGGTGGTACTTGTCAGTACCCTTTGGGTGAACATTCGTATTTTGTTAACGACCAGTTGGTCGTGCGTACGTTTGTGGGCCCTAAACTAAACTAAACTAAACTAAACTAAACAGATATGTCTATTTATCTAGGGTGGCTCTGTTCGTTTATCTAGAACAGTTCCTGCCAGAGATGATATTGAACACCTGTTCGTCATCCGTAACAGTGTAAAGTTGATTATCGAGATTGCAAAATTTATTTTATAATAGCCCAATCCTTTCTGAAGAAAACAAAAAAAATGTAGCTGTAAGCGAGGCCCGTCTTCGCCACAGCGGGCAAAAATTGCAAATTTCGAATGGCTGTCATTCCTAAACAAATTGGAACCGGCTAAATGATGACTTAAACCCCCTCTAATTTCACATGAACTACAACATATTTCATTTACAACAAAATCAACCATGGCGCCTGCAAAAAGTGGTCGATGTTATTGTGTTTAATATATGAGAATACAATATACCTTCAAACTATATAGAGGGTTATCAATTCATTTCAACAACAAAATGATTTTATTAGTTTTGTTCAGAAAAACATTATTACATTAAGATTATAAAGTTGATTTGATGCGTAAGATAAATGCAAAATGAAAAACTATTGATATAAAATTATCCTAAATAATTTTATTGTAATTTTGTAATTAACAGAAACGAGATCACACTCTTAACAATATTATAAATGTACGTTAAGATATTAATGCTCATGAATCTATTACTTTACATTACTGTAGCACTTCATAATTATCAGAATTATCCTACTACATCATTTTGACCATTCAAATGCACGCGCCATGTACATTTGTAATCTTCAAATCATATTAAGTATCCGTAGTAGAAATTGGGTATACAGAATATTCGGTACTTGCTAATACGTTACTATCGGTAACATTGGGCGCGACACTGAAGTGGTATTGGGGCCACTTTGGCTCCAGCAAGTACGGCGTGACGGCCCCGTAAGATGAGACGTCTGTACCTATCCTAAGTCTGTGTAGGGATAGACTTGACACGTTATGGGACTTGGTGTCCACAGGATTCTGTAGCACCGACACTTTAAAATGCCAGTGATAGCAATAATTTTCTTTAAATTATATCCATAATTTGCTATTAAACCGGCTATAAATATAATGCCCCTAGAAATAATAATAATACATCTTTTTAATTCTATAGAGGTGTTGACAACTGAATGGGACTCAATGGGAGTCACTCTGGGGTGTTAGCGCACCAATACCGACGGACACCAAAATACATTGGGTGTCAGGTCTATTCCTATGTATATCTCGTCTGTGGTATAGATTCTCTTCCGTGCTAAAAGTGGGTACAGATTCTGTTCCATGCTAAAAGTGGGTATAGGTTCTATTACATACTAAAAGTGGGTTCAGGTTCTGTTCTATGCTAAAAGTGGAAACAGCTTCCCCCACGCTCCTAAACGCTTGCTTCCCCCACCAACTTTTCTCCAACGTGTGTCTACGTTGCTCCACCTCGCGTACCATCGTAGCTACTCGTGATAGGCAACTCGCGTCCCTTCTCTATGGTAACGGCTCTTACTGGGAGGAGCCAGTGGGCGAGATCTAATTGGGCTAAATAAATTTTTACTAATAAATAGTAATAGTATTAAAATAATAAACTAATGTTGAAAATAATTATATACACATAAACATAAATAATTTTATGCTTCTTTCCGACATGATTCAAAAGGTGGGCGAGGAGAGCGACAGTAGTGGTAGCGAGAGGAGCCCGAAGCAAGCGAAAAGAAGAAACCGTGGAGGACCCCCCACCACGAGAAGACGGAAAAGTGGGATCTCTGCGAGGGAAAGGAACCTCAGGAGGCTCGAGAGCAACGAGAGAGAAAGAATGAGAATGCACTCGCTGAACGATGCTTTCGAGGTAATTTTCGAATTTCGTATCCAATTAAAACATGGAGAAAATGCGACATTCGAATAGATTCGGACGGATTCGGATAAATCGCTGAACTTTACACACTCATAACTTTTAAACCAGTAGATTCCTAACATTGAAACTTGGATTTT
This sequence comes from Lasioglossum malachurum, assembly GCA_028455605.1. Classification (NCBI taxonomy): domain Eukaryota; kingdom Metazoa; phylum Arthropoda; class Insecta; order Hymenoptera; family Halictidae; genus Lasioglossum; species Lasioglossum malachurum. The sequence continues at coordinate 16,884,423 of CM052312.1, read as the reverse complement.
CAGAATCTTCTCAAAAAAATCTCCAGGTTTCTATAAAAATAAAGTTTAAAATTTCTGGTTCTCTCAAGTGGAGTTCAGCCGAAATGACAATTACGCATGTAAAAATTACTTTAAAACGGTTCAAAAGAAAATTGTAAATCATTTATTGCCAATCTTGACTCTTTAACACTGAAATGGATGATAATAATGATTAATAAATGCATAAAAATACATTTGAAAAGCATGTGTTCCTAATCGACTGTGTTTTATGCGATCATGTAGGTATGCACAATTCCGCCAGTATTTTTGAACACGTGATTTGTAAAAGAAATTTCTCAAACGGAGAATTAAAATCGCTATATCATCGTCATCAATAATGTAGATAGGAGGAAGGAATATGTACATACAAGTAAATAATAAACATTATTACGATTATAACTTTAGTTTTTTATTTTTTAACTTCACTAAACCCCGTATTGTTTTTTTAGATTTCTTGCAGTTATTTGTTTTAAACTAAAGTCTGCACCGAGTTCTTGCACCTGGCCTGAATGTATTTTCTCCTTGTTCGTCGATCGTTCAAGTAGTTGGCTTTCTTGTTTTCATTGATTGGTTAATGTTCAATTTAAAGCATCACCAATTAAAAACTTTTTTCAGTGTAATTCTATACATTTTATCGAGAGAATGCCGAAAATCCAAGTTTCAATGTTGGGGATTCACTGTTTCAAAAGTTATGAGCGTTTAAAGTTCAATGATTTTTTAAAACGTTGAAAATCGCTCAAATTTAAACGCTCATAACTTTTGAACCAGAGGATTTCTAACATTGAAACTTGAATGTTCGGCATTCTCTCGTCAATATCTACAGAATCACATTTTTAAAAAGTCCAAAGTTCGTAGTTCCCTAAACTGAACACTAATCCAAATTGTCTACACTCTATTAACCAAAGTTGTTTACGATCTAGTTATAATGATTTCATTAGTGTTGTTTTTCTGGTAGTTAGAAACAATCTTCAAACGAATTAGCATGACGGAATTATGCACTTCTACCTTTAATATTATTTCTGGATTTTACAGTAATTGATGACTAACAATAATGTCGGTTTCAGCAACTGCGCGAGGTAATACCACATGTAAAAATGGAAAGGAAACTCAGTAAAATAGAGACGCTCACGCTGGCGAAGAATTACATAATGGCCCTGACGAACGTCATATGTGAGATGCGCGGCGAGGAGCAACCATACACGTAAGTAGCTTATCAGTTCTTGCGCCTATCGACCACCGGTTAATCTACTGTAATCCACGTGTCCGAATTAACGAATATAATTATGAAATGGTAACAGTCCTCATTTCCTGATGAATCGATAACAGTTGGTTACTGTTAGTGTTCACGTGTCATTTTTACAATTTATGAGAAATGTCGTAAATTCACTAACGATTACTTAATACTTAATGTGTGTAACACACTTAGAAATACAATTTAACGATCGCGTACGCATCTGTATCTACCTTAACAATTATGTTTGTATGTATGTACTCTGAAAACTTCCATATAAAATCGGCAATTTTACGTTTCCGGATTTTTTAAAAAATTGAATATTCAACGAAAAATTCTGAAAAATTCAGTTGTCTATGGTATTAGGTAGAATGTTCATGAATTCTTTTGTAATTTTTTGTTGAGCAGAACAGAAGAAATAGACCATAGTTTGTCAGCTAGTGAGGTTGGGGACACTATCACAATTTTTAAAAAATAAATTTTTGCAACTAAAAATTCTGAAATAATTCACGGTTGGTTGTTCCTCCTTGTAGAATGTACATGAATTTTTTCTTAATTTTTTGTTCAGCAGAACAGAAGAAATAGAGCATAATTTGTTATGAATTTCCATTTAAAGGGCTCATTTATCGACTAGAGTCCGCCATAGTTCTATGCTGAAGAATATTTTCAACGGCGAGTAAATCGAACCTAATCAAAAAGAGATATAAGTAGTGAGAAGGTGTTCAATCTTGTTTCTAATACGACGGGACGCACGTGTGCAAACATGTGCGCCCGCACATATGGAATTGTTTAAATTCTCCATATGTTAAATGTAAATACCCGGGCTGGTTCTCAATGTTGTTACGTAAAAATGGCGTTATGTCACAAGTTTAAACATTGTTGCAACTGAATTAATATTATCTCACGGTCAAAAATAAGGCGTTATTTTCGGGAAAACTGTGCTCGAAAATTTGTGGAACGCATGCACGTGCATGAAGCACATACGATAAGTCAAACTAACATGGGCAGTCGATATCTATCTACAACACGCGAGCAGCAGGAATTATTCAACTTGTTTTTCTCAAAAACATCGCCTCTAAGTGCAAAATTTATTCGTCTACTCAACTTACAATTCGTTTTTCTGTATAATAAGTAGTATGAGCGACATAGCAACATGGCGGCGCCCTTTGCCTATCAAAAAAGCTAAAATCGCTCAAATTTACACACTCATAACTTTTCAACCAGTGGATTCCTAACATTGAAACTTGGATTTTTGGCATCTCCTCGACAAAATCTATGGGAATACACTTTAAAAAGTCAGAAATTTGTAGTCCCCTAAGCTGAACAGCAGCCGAATCTTATTATTGTATACGCCGCTGAGGTTTTTCTACATTTCCTCTAAAACCGTTTGTTCTACGAGGAAAAGTGAATAGACATAAAAGATGCACGCTGTTCGGATCTTCAGATTTTGTTTGACATAATTTTCGATGTGGTCAATAGTTTAGAAGATATTCCAAAAAACGGTTTATTTTAATGTTCGACCGATCGATCTGTAACTTCGCACAGATTTTTTTTTAATTATTTCGAACATCTCTGGGGGGTACTGCAATCAAAATTTTGACAAAAATTGTTGATAAGAGTAAATAATAGCCACGTGGCGAGTTCCCATTGGTCGCAGCCGAGTCAGCGTCGAGAGTCTCGAATGTTATGAATGAACGCGTTCGTTGACTACATAAACTTAGATAGACTACATCGATAACCGTTGGTTTTATAATCGAGTCGCGAATAACATTATTATCTATTAACGTTCACTTGCGTCGATACTGCATCGGTATTCGAGAATACAGAGTGAAGACAGTATTATTTTATCGGCGACCTTTGCTTTATCCACGGTCGAAATACTTCGCGGTTAGTTATTATCTGAATGTTTGCTGGAACCAACTAACTTTGATTAACTTTTGACTTCGATGAACTGGCTTCGAATCGAGTTTATCAATTTTTATATACGTGATGTATGTATATATGCAAATATGTGTGCAATGTTGCATATATATGCTCAATTTATATATATATTTTTTTATATACAATATACAATATATTTTATATATACATACATACATATATATATATATATATATATATATATATATATATATATTGTTACGTCCTAAGGTGATTAGGTCCATAGCGATTTGGCCTTACAGTCGATGTCGATGGTTCGCTTGGAGTTACCCATGATCTCTTACGCTTAGGATTCTCGAAATATATCCACTTTTCATCGCCAGTCACAATTCGATGGCTTTCTTTTGTAGCTGGCGAGCAGCATTTCACAAGTGGTTATTCGGTTTTCCTGCTGTCTTTCATTCAGTTTATGTGGAACCCATTTTCCCATCTTCTGAATCTTTCCCATGGCTTTCAAACGTATGGAGACGGCTTCTCGTGTCACATTTAATTGACGCTAGGGCCACCTATGGGCAAATTCCGGTTTCATATTTACATACCTGGTAGACTGAACGTATTTAATGAATTTCTGATCTTGACTGAACTAACTTTGACGAACAATGACGACTGGACTGAATTTTGATAGTGTGTGAACCCGTCCTCTTGGAAAGCCATCCCTTTTATAGATTGGTCAATCCATTGTTCTAGGCTTAATCTTCATAGGATGAACGCATCCTCATCATCATCATTTCTTAGTAATTCGTATTTCTTCTTAATTTGTCGTTTACATTTTGACCGGATGTTTAATCTTTGATTCGTTTTTATCGTCCACTTGGCTAGATCATATTGCTTTGCACATCCTCCTAGATCGGGGGTCACGAACCTATTGCTCGATTCTTTTGTCCATTACGTAGTGTCTTTCTTAGTTTCCTATGGACTACCTTTACATTCTCCAGTGATGAACAGGTTTTAACGGATGATTCGCCTAATTATTCGCTCGCATATTCTATTTCGGATTATCTCAATTGTTTATTGAAATAGATTGCGCTGTATTCTTAATTTGTTCAATGAAGATTTAAATTCAAGATGAATTTTAAGTTTGAAATAAATCACATGGGTTAGCGATTCCACGTTGTCATCTGCGAAATATATCTTATGAGTTTTCCTTAATTCCATCGCACGCAATGTGGTATAGTATACGATAGTTTAAAATTAATTATCAATTATAATATTTGATAGTTTATTTCCTCGTTACAACATTATTAGAGCAAGTATAAAAAGAAATTCAGAAAATGTATGTATACATGATTGATTTTATCAATTATTATCAATGTCTAAACCACGGGATGTGACAATGTATATACAGGATGTCCCAAAATTCCTGCACATCCCGGAAATGAGAGGTTCCTGAGACCATCTGAAGCGACATTTTCCTTTGCAAAAATGTCATCTGCGACTTTGTTTAGGAGTTATTAACGAAAAGCACGGACCAATCAGAGCGCGACCTAGACGCGAGTTGGCACAGACGGTCAATAGACAGTGGACGCGCCGCACAGTGGGCCAGAAACCGATCTTCCCGGACAAAAAACTGCCGACAACTCAGTTTTTCATCGATTCAATTGGAATTTCTTTTTTAATGTTCGTGAAGGACTATACTTTGATGACGTGCAGCGCGAAAATCATTAACTATCAAGAATCCTTATCTATAAAGCCCAATAACTCCGATACTTCATCCGCCTATATCATAAATTTGCATGTCCCAGCTGAGTTGCCGACACTTCATAACCCTAAACCCTAAACCGCAAAATTTTAAACTGTCCATCTGGCACTGAGAATTACCACACACACACACACAATTGTTAATTCTCAGGGTCAGATGTACAGTTTAAAATTTTGCGGTTTAGAGTTTAGGGTTAAGAAGTGTCGGCAACTCAGCTGGGACATGCAAATTTATGGTATGGACAATGTATGGACATACATTGCAATAAAAAAATATTCGAAATATTTTTTTTTAGTATTGTCAAGGCCACATTAATTTTTTTAAATGGCACTTGGTATTTTGGACTTAACAGTATTATAGCCCATATCAAGACGAATTCAACGGCCTAGTATACCATGACCTTCGGATGACCTTGAAGTACCATTCATAATAAAAAATATAGGTTTCCATTTGAAAAAACAAAGTTGACCTTCAAATGACCTTGAAAATGGTCACCCAAATAAAAAACTGATACTGCCCCCCTCTTTCCTCCTCGAAATCCTTGGACACGTGTTTTACACTTTTTTAATATCTTTCATACTTTTCGAAATATTCGGTTGAAAAATTGTCAAATGGACACCCTGTATAGCGCGCATATATGTATATAATATATAAAATATATTATAATATACTATATATATTATACTATATATAGTGTTAATAAATAGTTTATTTGTAAGTTTAGTTGTAAATTGTTTATAAATAGTGTTGGATGTTGTTGTGTATATATATGTATGTATATAGATGTATGGATCGGTATATATGATCAATTTATATTTATATATACATATAGTGTTGAATGTTGTGTAATTGTGTATATATGCACAAGGTGGACAAAGTGAAAAAAAGAGTTGTACTATTGATAACACAGTATGATAACGTATGATGATAACATTTTATCGACTTCTCGGGATAATTTCAATCACATTTATTAAAGTTAAAGTGCAACTTCAATCAATATCGGACGATATCGAGAAACATGTGCTTACAACGTTTCTTGATTAAAAGGACAGTCTTGAAAAATTCTCGAACGATAGCTATATGTGTTACATACAATGTTTCAATAAAATATGAATCGCGATAGCGTGATTTATCTTGCTAGACGGGAGCGAACGGTTCGCTCTTTACTTTCGAAGATATAAAGAGTAACTATAATATAAAGTTGTCATATTCTGCTGAGTTTACAAGATTATTATTATTATTATCATTATTATTATCATTATCATTATCGTCGTCATCGTCATTATCATTATCACTATTATTATTATTATCATTATCATCGTCATCGTCATGGTCATTATGATTATCACTATTATTATGATTATTATTATTTAACAAATGATTTTAACTATTTGTGCATTGGTGCATTGTCTTTGTAACCTGCGTCACAAGGTAGTTAACTACCTGTCCGTGCAGTGTCGCCAGAGAAGCACCAAAAGTGGTGCCTCTTCCTTCCCTACTTCTCCTCTTCCACTATCCCATTCCAGCACCATGCGCACACTCCAACGTCCCCCACTAAGATCGTAGACCACGGTGCCCGTGCCGTAGACTGGTCTGGTCATCAAAGAGGGAGTACTTGTATTCCCCTCGATTTTCTCGACCTGGCGACACTGTGTCCGTGATCCCTACTCAGGGATGGCATCATGCTGGTGCGTGTAGCGCGCGAGCGCGTTAGAAAAGGAAAGTAGGGGCAACAGTAGGCCATAGTGGGAGTATGGTTTAGTACCACGGTACCACGATTCTGGTACCGTCATCATTGGTGCCGAGAGCAGCTTGTGCCGGGCTGGTGCCCCGGCCACATTGCCGGCAAAATACAAGCCCACGCCAACCCTACTGCCCTGTCCAGAATCTAGTATATTTGCTTACTGGGCAGATAGTCAATATGGGGATCCTATCAGAATTCTATGTTTACGGAGTTTCTAAAAAATTGACGCTGCGATCGAAAATTCTGAAAAAGTTCACAGGCGTCTGTGTTGTTAGGTAAAACGTTCCTGAATTTTTTCGTAAGTTTTGGCTGGGCAGAACAGAAGAAGTAGAGCATAGTCTAACCCAGATAGTAAGGTGAAGGATCCAATCACAATGCTTTGCTTCCAGATTTTTTGAAAACCGATTTCGCAACCAAAAATTCTGAAATAATTCACTGTTATGCGTGACACTAGGCAGGATGTTCACAAATTTTTTCGTAATTTTTCATTGACCAAATGTATTTCCAGGTTTGTCGACGGAGAGTGTGGCTCTAGTAGCGGCGACAGCACCGGTCAGCTAGAATTAAGCGGCGGTGAACAGCCCGAAGAAGCATCCCCGGCATCGATGCACGAGACCAACAACAACAGTTTGCTGCATGAAGACTTAGAGCGCAGGATACCGTAGCTTACGTAATTAATTCGTAAAAACCTGATCGATCCTCGTTGGTAAAACTCGTTGTGTTGTGTGCATGAGAGAGAGAGAGAGAGAGAGAGAGAGAGAGAGAGAGAGAGAGAGAGAGAGAGAGAGATGAGATAAGAAGAAAGTGAGAGACATATACAATATATATATATGCGTGCATTCATGTGCGCCGTGTGTGTGTACTTACGTAAGTGTTAAGAAGCAGTTCGAAATATTAGTAAATATTGACAAAAGCAGACCCAGCTCCGATCTATGCCATGATTTATGTTATGCTCTTGATATATGTCCGCAAGGTTAACATTCTCAACAAGTTTTTATGCAAAACATTTTTACACTTTTGATAAACGTATATATCTACGTATTTTTTTAAACAATGAGCACATACACAAAATTTATCCAATCGAAAATTGATTTAAAACATTAATATTTGATTTTTGCATTAAAAATTGCAGAAAGAACTGCGCTTGTAGTCTCGATTTGTCTTCGAAATTTTTTATTATTTATTTATTATTTGTTTCTGTAATGAAATCAAATCGAAATTTAATCGAGATCAAGTTTTTTTGTAAATATCCCAGAAACTGAGACCGAGCGACGTGTACATGTTAATAGGGAAAAGTTGTTTGGAATGTTGACCTTGACGACACACGTGAAGGTCATTGGAGCTGGTTCTTCTTTTTCGGTCAATATTTACCGAAATATATGTTTCGACAGGCATATAAATGTGTGTAAAGAGAGTATGAGAGAAGTCAAAGTTCGAGAACTTCGAGATAGTTCGAGAGTGTGGGGGGAGAAAAGGGGACCAACGAAGCGTCGTCAGGACTGCTGATGCGAAGCCGTTGAAAAACCGTTGTGAGACTTATCGAGGAAGATGCAATTCGGCGTCTACGAAATGATCCGTCCAAGGCCAACCTCCGGAGATCTTTCGAAGGCCAATCAGATGCGAGTTTCGCAGTAAGTGGAAAGAAGCTCCTTTTACTTATTTTTGAGCGATACGCGAGAAGTGTCCTTGGGCAGAGTTGTGATGAATCAAAATTGAATTACTTAACGAATTTGAATTATAATGTAATTCAATTATTTGGTGATTTGAAATTCAGTCGCTTCGTTCAATTAAATTACGTATTCGCAGATGTCAGAAAAATTCAACTAAACAAATTGACTCGCTGAATTTTGCATGTACTGAAGAATTGGCTCGACTTCGCAAAATCTCGGTGACGACACCGATAGATCGGATCGCATCGACAACGATAACGATCAGTGTGACGCAGAAGTGTGAAGAACTGTGATAAAATTTCGTATTAGAACCTCCGTTTGCACATCGTCCCGTGCGTGACCTTGTGTAAAATACTTCTTTTTTTTTCTATATCCTGTTGCGATGATTGTTTACGGTGAAAAACTGACACACGAAACAATGAAAAGACACATCGAATCGAAGTGTACAGTCTTCCCAGGTACAGTGTGACTTTCGGCTCAACAAAAAATTACGAAAAAATTCATGAACGTTCTACCTAGTGACACACACAAATATTAATTTTTTCAGAATTTTTGGTTACTAAATCGATTTTTTAAAAATGAAACTATTTCCTACTGTCATTTTCGGTGGAATCTCCAACATCGCTATCTGGGTTAGACTACTCACGAATTATGCTTTATTTCTTCTGTTTTGCTCACTAAAAGATTACGAAAAATTCACGAGAATTCTACCTGATACCAGAAGACTGTGGATTATTTCAGAATTTTTAGTTTTAAAATCAATTTTTACAAAATTCCGAAATCATACAATTGTGTAGGGTCCCCCTAACCTCGCTAGCTGGGAATTATGCTCTTTTCTTCTGTTCTGAGCAACGGCAAATTACGACAAATTTTATGAACGTTCTATCCAGCAGCACACACAACTGTGAATTTTTTCAGAAATTTTTGGTTGCGAAATCAATTTTTTTGAACATTCGGGAGAATGAAATTATAACACTATGCGAGGGAAGACTGTATATGGGCAGTCCCGACCCGGGATTCTTAGATCCTGCAGTTCTACTACGAGGGGATGCTCGTTTTTCTTAGATCGTACACTTTCCATTTTCTTAGATCGTGTAGTTCTATTACGAGGGGACGCTCGTTTTCCTTAGATCGTGCAGTTTCCTCTTTTCTTAGATCCTGTACGTCTACTATATCTCAGCCAACGGATTTCGAAGAGATAATGCGCTCCTTAGGTGTATCCATTAATATATCACTCTATATATATATATATATATATATATATTTATAATATATGTATACGTATTAGCAGATTAATATCGATCGCGAATGTGATAATCAGACTACGGATCTTTATGCGAAATAAAAATTGTCTTTCCTTAACAATTTTAACAAATGAGAAAATCACACATAGGGAAAATATATATATATAACATATGTAATATAATATAATATAAAATATATAGGGTGAGTCACCTATCGTTATCACCTCAAATATCTTTGTTGTGTTCAAAGATACATTAAATGTCTTCAGGACAAAGTTGAATGGTAAAATGAGGCTCGTACGATATCAAAAAAATTTTTGTTTTTATTTGATCTTTTTTAAATATATCAAGGCCATCTTTATTTTTTTAAATAGTTCTTTTAATTATAATACTTTTTTAAACATCTACAATGATAGCCCCTTTAATTACGAATTCAGTGACTATAATTACACAAGGTCATTCAAGGTCACGGACAGAAAAAACATATACATAAAACTAAAATATGGAAGCAGAACACGTTTATCACCAGTGAGACTTGCAGTAAACATGCTAAGGTCCTTCAATGCTATGGAATGTTTTCAAACATCGTCTAGCCGATTACGCTGCGATTTATTTACTAACAGTATGTTTCCAAACGCGATTCCGCTATGTCTTACTCAATGATTGGAAGTTGTAACATAATAATGGTTTATTGTGAATGTAGACAAAATGCATAGATGTAAGAAAGCGCAAACGAAAGAATCCCATAACTACTGAAGACAATGAAATTAATATTTTAGCAGCTATAGCTGTCAATCCACATGTGAGTACGAGAGAAATTGCCCGAGAAGCAAGCATGAGTCAAAGTAACGTAATACGAGTTCTGGTCCGACATAAATTTCATCTGTTTCACATATCGCTACATCAGGTATTCATCAGGTTTTTTCTGTCCGTGTCCTTGAATGACCTTGAGTAATTATAGTCACTGAATTCGTAATGAAAGGGACTACTATTATAGATGTTTGAAAAACGGTGGTTCCATTTTAAAAAACGAAGGTGATTTTGATATCTCTAAAAAAATTGACATAGAAACAAAAATTTGTTTGGTGTCGTATGAGCCCCATTCAACTTTGTTCTGAAGACATTGAATGTATCTTTGAAAGCAACAAAGACATTTGAGGTGATAACGTTAATACAATATAATATAAAATATACATGTATATACATATACAGGGTGTGGCCGGACGAGTGGTACAACCGAGCAGGGGGTGATACTACATATAAAAATAAGTCAAAAAAAGACAAAACATTTTTTCGTTTGACGCTTCGCTTTCGATAAAATCGAGTTTAAAGTTCCGCCAGGTGTTCTCTCTCTCGTGTGGTTTAGTTTTAGTGTATGCACAAAGTGGATTTAGTTAATCATGGTCAGACGCGTCAGACGATTCCTACGCAATAGCACGTGTATTCGCTGCATTTTCAAACTCGATTGCCTCGAAAACGAAGCGTCAAACAAAAAAATGTTATTCCTTTTTTTTCGACTTATTTTTACATGTGGTATCACCCCCTGCTCGGTTGTACCACTCGTCCGACCACACCCTGTATATGCATACATATAATTCAATATATATATATATATATATTAGTATACATATAGATATAAAATTTATATATATAAATTATATATTATATATATGTAAATTGAAAATGTGTGTATATATAATATATATATGTATATATATAAAATTCAAAAGATGAATATATATATACATTTTTCATTTTCAAAAAATTTTCCCCATTCTCAATTTTCCTATAAACGCACTAAGATCCGAAGTCGAGCGATAATATTACTTTCGCTTACGGCATCTCGAGGATGGGGACCAGAGACATCGACCTAAGTTACCAGATCTTACACTAAAGGACTGAGCAAAGTTGAGAAGTTCATATCCCTTTAGTCCTTTAGGTTCGTGGTGAAGTTCGAACCTCTCCCTGTCGGTAATGCAGACCGGACATGGACTACGCATTTAACATAAGAAAAACGTGGACGCTCAAAACTAGTGAATTTTTATACTTTTTATTGTAATTTTTAAATTCTGAGTTCTATTCATTTGAATCGCCCGCCAAGTTTTCCCCACTATTCCACTTGCCCGCGAAAACCGATTTATGTAGAGGCGAAACTACTATCGAAACTATCGACAACGGAAACCTTTGATGTTTTCGTATCGGTAATGAAGTCGATGATATTTTGAACGTACTAATAATTATTATGAACTGTGTACTATGTACATACGGCACTCGAGAAAGATTCGGTACACGTGTTGAGAATTTATGAACGTGCAGAAGGATGGTCCAGTGGAAATTAGGAAAACTAGTTTAATTTAAATTGGGTGAGTTTTTTAAGGAGCGAATTGTATACTTTTTGCAACTGAAAATTCTGAAATAATTCACTGTTGTGTGTGCTGTTAGATAGAATGTTCATGAATTTTTTTGTGGAAATCGACATTACCGACAGAGTAATTCGGAGCCGTCCGCCATATTAGTACCATCCCTCTATAACCATTGCAGGCTGTATAAAAAGTATACAATTTGATTTAAAAAAGTGATTGTGACCTTGAAGTCTCCCTGACCTAATCAATTTTAAAATAACAGAAATGTTGAAACTCTCATTTTTACTGGACCATCCCGTATATATATATATATATATATCTCATGTATATAGATATATATATGAGATGACGCGGAAAAAGTTCGTGCGGATTTATTATTCTTAATTTTATTGTTATTACTACTACTATTATTACTATTCTTATTATTTATTACCATTACTATTATTATTATTATTACTGCTGTATTCTCAATTTTAAGTTGATAAGCTACGCGAATATAAATTTTTACCTCTTCTCCGATTTTACCTTCTTTGTACAGAGACACTGGAACGTGGATAAAATTTAAAACACACTGTACATCAACAAAACGGATATACAGTCAGTAAAAAAGTATTCGTATAGGGCGCCGCCATGTTGGTGAACGTCACAGCACCCGTTGATATCGATAATGTAGATTTCTGACCGTCCATGCTTGGAAATCTACGTGACCGACATTAACACGTGCTTGTGCTGCCATCTTGCGGCAACGTTCATGACGTAACAACATGGCGGCGCCCATTAGGCGAAAATAGCCGAACTTTAAACACTCATAACTTTTGAACCAGTGAATTTCTAATATTGAAACTTCGATTTTCGGAATCTTCTCGTCGAAATCTGTGGGATTATGTTCGAAGAAGTGAAAAATTCCTGTTTCCCTTAATGGAAGCTCAGCCTAATGAAAAATTCGATTCCATTCGAATTTATATTCCTAGAGCATAAATCGCACGAACTTTTCCGAATGTTTAATAGAAGAAAATAAAGCTACTTTTAATACGTTTCTATATCTATCGAGAACTTCGTTTTTACCCTTATATTATATTCCTGATCAATTTGAATCAATTTCAAAGATCAATTTAAATAAATATTGAATAAATAATTTCTTTAACCTGTTCAATTAATAATTAATTCATATACAGGGTGTCTAAAAATTCCTTCAACGTCCGGAAATAGGAGGTTCCTGAGATCATTTGAAGCGAAATGTTCCTTTGCAAAAATGGCGTCCGCGGTTTGATACGGAGTTATTAACGAAAAACACTAACCAATCAGAGCGCGGCTACAGCGAACCGAGCCTGACTCGGCGACAGGTCACCGTTGGCCGAGCCAGAATCAATCCGCTGTAGCGCTCTGGTTGGTCCGGGTTCTTCGTTAATAACTCCTAAACAAAGCCGCGGACGCCATTTTTGCAAAGAAACATTTCGCTTCAAATGATCTCAGGAACCATTTCCTAATGTTGAAGGAATTTTCACACTCTGTATAATTTGTATAACGCGAATAATGCAAAAAAACAACTAGAACGTTACAAATCGCTAAAGTCTAATAGTGTATGCCAATATGCCAATATTTATAAAAAATAATAGAATCACTAATTAATGTAATTAATATAGTAATTTCTTCAATTTGATACATCGTTCTTTTGAACAAATACTTTTAATTATAGTATTTCGAATTCGAACTCCAGTAACGCCCCATTCTAAGTCCAGCAGCGCTGACCGATCTATGTCACCCTAATTCACTGGTTCAAAAGTTACAATTATTTATAGCATTTAAAGTTGAGCAAACCAAAAATGTTTGCCTTTTCCTTCCGAAATCCCGTAGATTTTAACGAGAGAATGCCGAAAATCGAAGTTTTAAGGTTAGGAACCCATTGGTTCAAAAGTTATGGTTGTTTAAAATTTAGCGATTTATAAAGCGTTCTGGCCAAGTAACGGCGCCGCCATGTTGCGGCATCATTGACGGACCACGTCATGACGTCACGTCATATCGATAATATAGATTCCAATATTGCCAAGATGTCGTCAATGCGTATTTATATTTTATAAATGTATATTATAGTTTTCCATTTGATCGATAACAGTAAGTTCGTAAGCAGACGACACACTCGCGCGTGAATATGTGGTACACTCACACACCGCTAGACCACGTATACCAGGGTGGGCATTTTTGCCTCAATTGAGGCAAGACCGTCCACACCAAAGCGCCCACTGCCTCCCACCAGCATCCACCGTTACCATGGAGAAAAAACGCGCTTCGCCCGTAGCGAGCAGTGATTTCAGCCTCAATAACGTAAGCTTCTCGATAAAATGGGGTTCCTTGAGGCCCCGCAGAATTTTAAAAAATTTATATGATTTGATTCTAAAAAATGAATGTATAACAAGTGTATTTGTGTATATTTTGTAACCCGTAGGACCCGTCCTGGAGTCTTTTTGTCCCGTAAGATTATTTCGGTACATTCCCGCCAATATAACTGCCTTAGAGCTCTGGCCGCTCTGCTACCCAATAGCAGATACGTTACTGTGTTCTCGCGCATGCGCGAGAAAAGTTGGGCTCAATCGAAGCACTGTTCAAAGCGCGCGTTGCATGGAAGAGAGGTTGGTGGGAGAATCAGGCGTTTGAGGTGCCCCACCCGTGCCCATCCCCGACGTATACGTACGTCATCCTATCCGACGGCCACATTGCAGCCGAATATTGCAAAAGCATTGTTCGAAAACGTAAAAGAAGGACCTTTGAGGGAAACAGTGCCCTAGATTGATCTTTCATCTAGCGCTCTTGACTACTAAAAAACCCCGTCTTTGCATTATCGAGAAATCAGAAGTGGAATCCCGGACCCTTGCAATCCTCGCGTACGTATACGTGGTCTAGCGGTGTGTGAGTGTACCACAAATTCACGCGCGAGTGTCGTCTGCTAGGAGACTTTGTTAGTTTCGGACACATTGTAAATACTCATTCGTTCGTTCGTCTCTTCTAATCGACGAACTCTTCTATTGTAAAATCAGATTTAAATAAACTTTCACATCTACATAGTACATGCTTTATCTCTCTATGCATTTCATGTGTACGTACCATTTGGTCCGTGATGTACACCAGTGTGCCCAGATGAGGGGAGTCAGTGACTTG
>CM052312.1:16840387-16869260 GCA_028455605.1 Lasioglossum malachurum | reverse complement strand
AGTACGACGAAAATACGTCGGAAGAAGTTGAATTTGATGCCAATAACGAATTCCGCATAAATACATATATTATGCTATTATTGATAAACTTCTAGCAGATGTACAAAAGAGAAAGTGTGCCTATGATGACATTTACACAAAATTTGGGTTCCTGGTCAATTTAAAAAATTGAAATGAAGACTCAATTAGAGAATGCTGCAAAGTTGTGCGAAACGTATGTGGACGATTTAGAAAATAATTTCATTGAAGAATGCCTTCATTCTAAACACGTACATTTATTGGAAAATAAAGAAACTATATCTACTGCGGAACTTAGTTTAAGAACAATAATTGACTCGAAAATTGAGTCTACATTTTGCTACAAATTGCAGTGGCGAATGATCTTTTTCAGCACTGAAAAGGATAAAGAATTATTTACGGTCTTCTTTGGGACAGAACAAATTAAATGATTTGAGCTATTTTATACATAGAGAGTGACTTATTTAATAACTTAAATATGTGTGATATTATTAATCAATTTGTAAAAGAAAAAGCGCTATAGAAAAATAAATATATAAGTTACTTTTGTTTTTTCTTTATTGTAAAGTTTGTTTTTGTTCACATATTTTTTTTTTAATTTTGTAATGGTAATAAATTGCCTTTTTCTAGTTCTGACACTTTTGTATAACTTTGCTGGTCACCCCGCTCCCGCTAGCCATCCCGTGTATTTTCTTATGAAGAGGGGCGCATTATTTCTAATAGCCCACGGGCGCCGAATATCTTAAGACGGCTCTGAAAATATATAATATCTTTTCTATTAATATTCAAATTAATTATGTTGACCTGTTAACATTAGTTAATAATACATATACGTACAAAATAGAAATTTTTTAAAGTTACGTATGATCTTCACATTACTTAATAGAACTTACATACATATTTACATACATATACAGGGGGTTTCACGCAATTGTTCCAATTCATAACTCCGTTATTAATGCATTTACGAAAAAATGTCAAAGGAGAAAGATAAATATATAGTTCGAAGAACGAATTCGTAGGCCCTTATTAGATTTTTTTTAGATGCAACTTTGCATGTGCACTAAACGATTGCTTTTTTTAAATAGAAATGCATATTTTCTGTTGCACTAATCAATTTCTCTGTTCATTCCACATAAAAAATTATTAGGGTGCCATGGCAAAAAAATTGTTAGTTCCCGAAATATAGGGTGGCCCACATAACTCTGAACAGTTGAATATCTCGGAAACTATGCCATCGATTTTAAAGTTCTTAGTCTTAAATTGCATGGAACTGAAGGGCCTTTCTGACTACATAAACGTGAAGTGGCCTCCCTTCCCCTTTAACGGGGGAGGGGAGGTACCTTTGTAATTTTAAATGGAACCCCCTATAAAATGTTACATATTTAGATTCTACAGGAAAAACAAGTCAATTTTGTCTGAAACATTTTTTTGTCAGATACTTCCATGATGAGATATAACAGTTTGAAGTTTCGAGTTGTAGGTACTTGAAGCGCTCGGAAATAGCGTTATGGAATTATACGCGCTTGAGTCCTTTGCTTATTCGTGAAGAAATAAAATTTACTTTAAATTAAATGTTCAAAATGTCCACCACGGACTTGTAAACATTTATTTACTAGAAACATCACAGTTGTTCTAACATTTTTTAACATTTCGGGAGTCACTGAAGCTCAAGCGTCACGTATTCTTTGTTTCATATCCTCTTTTGTCGTCGGGGGTTCAAACATAACTTTGTCCTTTACATATCCCCATAAGAAAAAATCTAATGGTGTTAGATCGGGGGATCGAGGAGGCCATTGACGAGGTCCCCCACGACCTATCCATTTGTTCCCAAATTTTTCGTTCAAAAATTGCCTGGTAATGATTGCAAAATGTGGAGGAGCGCCGTCTTGTTGGAACCACATTTCTCTTCTAACGTGCAGTGGCACATCTTCCAAAAGCGCAGGCAAATGATTTTTTAAGAAATCACAATAACTTGCAGATGTTACAGTTTCTTGAAAAAAATAAGGTCCAATCACAAAATCTCCTATTAGGCCACACCAAACATTTAAAGACCATCGATGTTGAAAGGGAACACATCGCATCCAATTTGGGTTTTCCACGGCCCAATAATGCAGATTATGTCTATTTACATGCCCTGAATTCATAAAAGTGGCCTCATCGGAAAAAAGTATTTTGCACAAAAAGTAATTTTCCACAACACCCTGCAGCCACTCACAAAATCTTACGCGGTGATCGTAATCTGCTATCGAAAGCTCTTGTGATAAAACCATGTGATATGGATGATACTTTTGCCGTTTCAAAATTCGTTGAATTGATGAACGACTAATATGTGATGTTTGTGCAAGTGTACGTTGACTAATATGAGGATTTAATGTAATTGCAGCAAGAATACTGGCACTATTATTTTCATTAGTGACAGCTTTAGGTTTATTGCGAGTTTTTTTACACAATTCACCGTGCTCGCGAAGCCGCTTTTCTAAATTATGAAATGTTGCATGACATTTTTTGATACCATAACGTTCAAAAAATATACACCTAACGTTAATAACATATTCACTTCTGTGTCAAAAGTAGCCATAATCACAATGGTACTGCTTGAATAACAGCTCTAAACTGAAAACGTTTTCATAGATAAGTGAGTCAACCTGCAAGGCCCCCGACCTACAGGTTACAGGCTAACTCAATGCCTGGATCGGCTCGAGGCCCAGGCCGGTTGGTTCGTGCCGGATTTTTATGCGCGCAATTGCCCGGATATAGCCAGGAAGGGGCTCGAGCCCAGGGCCTGCCGGCCGTGCCTGATTTTTGAAAAAACCCGTGTTTGTATTATTACGAAATGAGAACGCAAATCCCGCACCCTCGCAATCTTGTAAATGGGCTGAATCTGGCTGAAATCAGGTACGGCCGGCAGGCCCTGGGCTCGAGCCCCTTCCTGGCTATATCCGGGCCATTGCGCACATAAAAATCCGGCCCAAATCGAGCCGGTGTGCCTTCTGGGATAGGATACCTTCAGATTGTAACTAGAAAATCACTAGAATCTTACTAGATTTTGTGTCGAAACAAGGGTTTGCGGGAAGTCGTTTGTTGTCTTAGAGGAAGGTTCATCGCGCCCGGTTCGGGTCATTAGGCTAACGAGATTATGTTTATATCTAATATTATGAGTGCCCAAAGTAGATAAAAAATCTACTCGAATAAGGAAAGGACTCAAGCGCGTATAATTCCATAACGCTATTTCCGAGCGCTTCAAGTACCTACAACTCGAAACTTCAAACTGTTATATCTCATCATGGAAGTATCTGACAAAAAAATGTTTCAGACAAAATTGACTTGTTTTTCCTGTAGAATCTAAATATGTAACATTTTATAGGGGGTTCCATTTAAAATTACAAAGGTACCTCCCCTCCCCCGTTAAAGGGGAAGGGAGGCCACTTCACATTTATGTAGTCAGAAAGGCCCTTCAGTTCCATGCAATTTAAGACTAAGAACTTTAAAATCGATGGCATAGTTTTCGAGATATTCAACTGTTCAGAGTTATGTGGGCCACCCTGTATATTAAAAACCTATCTTTATTGAAGAAGATGCTCAAGCGCCATTGTAGTAAATACTACACGACAATGTAGTAAACGTAAACACCGTTTCGACATTTTGTTGTTATAACAGAAACTGATTTGTAATGCGCATCTTCTTCAATAAAGGTAGGTTTTGAAAATATTTCTAGAACTAATGATTTTTTTGCTATAGTACCCCCTAATAATTTTTGAATGTATGGTGAACAGAGATATATGCATTTATATGCAAAATATATACAAAAATATGCATTTATATTTAAATTACAGTTGCATTACAGTTGCATTACAGTTGCACCTAAAAAAAATTTAAGGGCCTACGAATGTAGCGTTCGTCGAACCATTTATCTTTCTCTTTTCATATTTTTTCGTAACGGAATTATGAGCTGAAACAATTGCATGAAACACCCTGTATGTATGTGTATATACATATGTATTAAAAAATTTACAAATTAAAAATTTCAAAATATTTAGCAATTTTATATTTGCATAAACAATTAAAAATATTAATAAGATTGTTGTACAACTCAACGAATATTCGGATGATCGTTTAAGAAAATTATTTACGATAAGAAATTCTAGACTTAAGTCTGTGATAATACAAACAGACGTCGATAATGTAAATTCCTATTGAAATTGCAACGTTCGTTTTTTTTGTTGTATTGAAATATGAGCACTTTTATTTTTTCCCGAATTTTCCATTTTTCCGGACAACTTTTCCAATTTTTCTTACCCTATAACCTTAGTCGGACTATTAGGCACATTTAAAAAACAAATTAGCCAAATCGGTCCAGCCGTTCTCAAGTAATGCGCTTACCACAACGAACAGCATTTGATTTTTATTTATATGTATAGATCATATAATTTAGATAGAGATATTTAGTACTTATATAGTTACAGTATAAATATTCATTTTCACGGTGCGCGCGATACACAGGTATTTAGGTTTATATAACATTTTCTATCACAAGACAATCAAAAATTGTGCAATATGAAATTATAAAAATTCGAATACTATTTATGTATATATATAAATAATATATAACACCACTAGTTCCCCTTGACCTACGAAGTTAGGTTAGAAAGACTCAATGCACAACTAATATTTAAATATGTATTTCATTCGCTTGCGATTTATTTTAAAAAATATATAAATAGTAATAAATTTGTAAAAATAATGCAATTATGAGAAAAATTTGTGTAAAAATAATGTAATAATGGTTTGTGTAGAAATAATGCAAAAATGAAAAATTCGTGTAAAAAGAATGTAAAAATGAAAAGTTTGTAAAAACAATACAATATTAATGACTTATTTCAACAGCAATGTTTCAAGAGCGCAGCCCAGAAGCCTCACCCGACGGCGCTTCACGACTAACGCTAAAAGACAACCTCTACAGCATCGTCTCCGACAACAGCTCCACCGAAACCCTAACAACAGAAATGCTATCGCAGATATCGCAAACAAAGACCATCGAAAACGTGTCTCTCCTTGGAAGCCAGCTTTCAGAACTGCCCCCCAGTTTCTCCAAAAGCTTAACGAACCTAGTCCACCTTGATTTGTCAAACAATCAGTTGAATGCCCTTCCAAACTCTCTAAACTATCTTCAGAAGTTAGCGCACCTGAACATTGACTCGAACAGGTTCTTCATTATTCCCAGCATTGTTGGAGAACTGACCAATTTAAAAACTCTAACGGCTTGCAACAATTGGATAGAAAGTGTTCCGAGTAATTTAGAAGATTTAACGAATCTAGAGAAACTAGATCTAAGTTCGAATAAATTGAGAGACTTACCGAACTCGTTATCCAAGCTGGATCAGTTAAAAAGCCTCTCGCTGACGAACAACCAGCTCAAAGTGATTCCGAGCTGCGTTCAAAATGGAATGAAAAGTTTGCTGGAGCTACACCTCTCACAGAACTTGTGGGCGGATCTGAACGTTGCTCCAAGAAGCTACGAGCTGATTTTATTCTGCGCGGAGGAGAATGGAATCTGTCCGTCATTCCCCATCTGGTTGCTCGATTCGAAGTACAAGAATCTGGAGATAGTTTGTCTGAGTGAGACAACTTTTCGCAGCTTCAACTTTCCAGAGGAAGTGTTTACTTCGAATATTAGAACGCTGTGCATGAAACAGTGTCAATTGTTCGTTTCATTAGTGGAAGAATTGATCGGAGGAATGGTTAATTTGGAACGGTTGGTTATTGGAAACTCTGAGCGATACAATGCGAATGGGTTTTGGTATATGCCAATAAATTCGTTGAAAAAGCCAGAGAGTTTGAGGGAGATTGATGTCAGTGGAACGGAGATTCCCTCGGTGCCAAAGAGGATTAGTAATTTTGTTAATCTGACTGCGCTGAATGTTAGCGAGAATAATATTGTTGCGTTGCCGAAGGATATTTGTTTGTTGAGGAATTTGGAGAGTTTGATTCTGGAGAGGAATAGTTTGGTGACGCTACCAAAGGATATTGGGAAGCTGGAGGCATTGAGAGAGTTGAAGGCAAGTCATAATCACATTTGCGAGCTGCCAGAGGGGTTAGAGAGGTTGAATGGATTACAGTATTTGGATCTTTATGATAATGAGCTTGAGATTATGCCGATGGTTTTGAGGAAGATGATGGGGATGGTGGGATTGGATGTGGAGCAGAATTATTTCTCTACGGAGAATTTGATGGTGAGGATGGACTTGTGATTAGGAATAAATTGAAAGGGTTGGGCGAGGATGAAAATTATGAAAAAATTCATGAATTTTTGGTTGAGAAATGGATTTTTTTTTAAATCTGGAGAAATGAGGTTGTGATAGGATCTCCCAAGATTTAATATCTGGGAATTATGCTCTGTACCTTCTGTTCTGGTCGACCAAAAATTACGAAAAATTTATGAACGTTCTACCTAATAACACAGACGTCTGTGAATTTTTTTCAGAATTTTCGGTCGCATCGTCGATTTTTAAAAAATTCTGGAAGCATAAGATTGTGATATTAGGATCCCCAACCTCGCTATCTGGGTTAGACTACTCACGAATTATGCTTTATTTCTTCTGTTCAACTGAACAGAAAATTACGAAAAAATTTAGAAATGGATTTTTTAAAAATGTGGAAGAAAAATGAAGTTGTGATAGAGGATCCCCCCAGACTTACCATACTATCTGGGGATTATGATCTGTATCTTTTGTTCTGGTCAACCAAAAGTTACGAAAAAATTCATGAACATTCTACCTTGTAGGACACACGACTGTGAATTATTTCAGAATTTTTTGTTGCTTGTCTAGACTGCTAAGGGTTCATATAAATTGGTGGGTTTGAGTAATGTGTAACGATGTGATTGATAGTTTGCTAGGAACAGTGGATATGAGAGCATGAGAGTCAGTTTGAGAGATCATTGGAGCGATGCCTATAGGATACTGAATGGATCGAAATTGAAGCCTCCGGAACTGGTGGAGACGTTTGCTGAAAGAGGAAGGATTTATTCTATATTCTCATCATCACTGTCGTCTTTGTCGTTATCGGACTCTACGGAAGAGTGTTCGCAGGAAGAAGGACCTTTGTGTTCGGCGTAAGTTTTTTATTCATGGTTGTAAAAATAATGGATTTATTTTTGGCGAGTAAAATGGATTTCGTAATGTTATGTTTATGAAATAGTAAAATTCTTTTGGAAAGATGCGACTGTTAAATTGTATTTTTATTTTAGACCTGGAGACATAGTGAACTCATTGAATAATGAACATTGGGACACCTCGGAAGATTCAGCTGATGAGTTTGATCCTAATGGTAAGAGACACGATCGGTAGTATAAAATCGAAAAACTAGTTTTTTGCCTATTTTCCCTAGTTAACAATGTTTCAAAATTCTGAGAAAAATCTAAGATGTGTCGAACACCCGAATACATACTTTGCAACTTGTTTCAGATTTTTAAATAGGAAATCCTGCTGGTGAAAAATGAAAAACCTCGACAAAATCGTGAAAATGCAGATTTCACATGGAAGTTCTGAAGCGACCACATTCATATTTTTACAGTAGCGATATATTGTTATAATTATCGTTCATAAATTTTTTCAAATTTTTAAATTAAAAATCCTACTTGTGAAAAATTAAAAACTAGAAAAAATCTGCATTTTTTAGATTTTTTTTAGGTTTTCCATTTGTAAGAGGCAGGATTTTCAATTTAAAAACCTGAAAAAATTCATGAACAATGATGAGAACAATATATGTATATATACTGTAAAAATATAAATATATGTTCGCTCTAGAACTTTCATATAAAATCTGCATTTTTTCGAGGTTTTTGATTTTTCATAAGCATGATTTTCAGTTTAATAATCTGAAAAAATTCATTAACAATACTGGCAACAATATATAGGAATTGTAAAGATATGAATGTGGTCGCTCAAGAACTTCCATGTGAAATCTGCATATTTTCGATTTTTTGGAGGTTTTGATTTTTCACAAGCAGGGTTCTCCATTTAAAAATCTGAAAAAATTCATGAACAATACTGATAATAATATATAGGTATTGTAAAAATATAAATATGGTTGCTCTAGATCTTCAATGTGAAATCTGCATTTTCTCGACTTTTCCAAGGTTTTTGATTTTTAAAAGGCAGGATTTTGAATTTAAAAATCTGAAACCAATCGCAGAGTATGTATTTGGGTACTCGACATGTGTCAGATTTTTTTCAGAATTTCTAAACATCGTTAACTAGTGAAAATAGTTGAAAAACTTAAGGGGCAAGTATACCCTCGGATTTTGGAGTATTTATCAGTATTACGAACCTGTGTGCAGAAAAAAAATTTGGTAGCACTGATAAACACGCAACTGCCTAATGAACACGAGATGAAGTTGCTTCCTATTTCCATATTCTATTCAGCTCGTTGCGAATGCCGTTTATACAGGGCAGGTCGCACTAATATTAGTGCCACCGACGAGAATACCTCATCTATGTCAGTTTTGCTATGATTCCACGTATGATTCACGCATGCGCGTGAAATGTTGCACCATATCGCAGCACTGATTGACAGTCCTTCCTGACTAGGTGTCATCTCGTCTAAACCAGTTGAACTGAAATTGGCTCTAGACTGGCTCTGTAATATGGGGAAATCTCTGCTATGTGGACGAAGTCACGCGCCTCGGTTTTTTGTCCTTATACGAGCATATTTTGAGCTGCACAAAGGTTCATTTGATAGAGGAAGGTTCATCACGGCGCGCTCAACTCATCATATCAGTCAAAAAAGTCTCTGCAAGACAGAAAAATACATTGAAATCTGCGGTTGTTTTTCTCGATTTTTTTCTCTACTTTGGGCACTCATAATATTAGATATAAACATAATCTCGTTAAATAATGAGTTGAGCGCGCTGTATTTAACCTTCCTCTTTAGAATGAGCCCTCACCCAGCCCAAAATCTGCTCAAATAAGGACAAAAAACCGAGGCGCGGAAACCCTTGTTTCGACCCAAAATCTAGTAAGATTCTAGTTCCTTTCTAGTTACTTCAGTCAAATTGCCAGTACTAATAAGCTTTACTTTCAGAAGATAGAGAACCAAAGATACGAAGCTATCCCCCATTCACATTCTACCAACCGTTTCAACGTGTCTTCTGCCCCGGAGACCATCATGCGACTCGAGTAAAGACTCGAATCATAAAGATGCTCCGAGAAGGGACTCTAGTTTGGCCTTCGAGTCATGTAGAAGGCCAGTTCGACGACCCGTAACATTTATTTTACGGTCTATACAACTTAAACCTGAGAACTTAACGGAAGAATATTTATTTTTATACGTAATCGACTTGAATACTTTCCATTGGAGATATTTGATTTTTAAGATAGACGTGTCTTTTTAAGTTTGACTAAATTATTTTATCTTTGTGACCAATGACTCTGTCTGAGAATATTTTGATGATTGACGACTGAAAAATGATATTAAATACAATGGATTATTGATCGTAGAAATATATTTCTACACGCGGAATAAATAAAATAAATATTCATCGCCAATTTTGTCGAAGGTTATTGAACGTCTTCCAATCGCAAGCTCCTTGGTATAAATTATTTTTGTTATTGTTGTAGGGTGTAATAGTTCGAAATGTCTGTTGTTAGTTTCAGTATTTTTAACCCTTTGCGCTCGGAGTTGTTTTAACTGGAGAATTAAACATTCCTTTCGATCTAGAATAATTTCAGTCGATATTAATTTTGTTCTTTGTGTGAATATGAAATTGATATAATACTACGTACGATACTTAAATGTTTAGTAATTGATTATTTTCCTGGGTTTCTTGTCAACAAAAACTTACGAAAAAATTCGTGAACATTCTACCTAGTGGCAAACACGACTATGAATTATTTCAGAATTTTTGGTTGCGAAATCGATTTTTTAAAAATGTAGAACCATTCCATTCTATATTAATGTTTATCTTTGTATATAACACCTCGTACGATGCTGAAAAGTTTAGCAATTGATTAGGCACCAATGTATTTAATAATATAAACAATATTTTGATCTCTCGATTGTTAAGGGTTTATATAGATCGTAGGAAAGCGATGTAACTCGTACTTTTCGAATACTTTAACTTTAGTTGATAATTGACGATTGAAAGACGAATATATACTATGTTAGGCTACTATAAAACTTTGCGTAATCAAAAATTACTATACAAATTCATAGACGAGGATGGTCTGTTTTTTTTTGCTTTCCTTGTTAGTGTGCTATGAATTTTGATGATTTTACATGAAAATTGATTTATATGACAAATTTTAAAAATTAAAGACTTTCATTTATGATATCTCCCCTCTATTAAAATCATTAAAGAAAGCAGACAATTTTTCATTTGCATAAAGATCCACACCTCTAATTGGTATTCCACTTTGTTTACAATCTTTTACAATTATCTGAAAAATCGATTATGCCCACACATAAATAAGGCAAATTATATAATATATAATTTTATTATGTATAATTATAAATAAGAGAAATTATATGATATATAATTACTATATATAATTATAAATAAGAGAAATTATATAATATATAATTACTCTGTATAATTATAAATAAGAGAAATTATATAATATATAATTATTATATGTAATTATATAAGAAATTATATACTATTTATTTGTGAAATAGAAAACTCTATCGTATTAGTTTTAATATAGATAATCTATATAATACTCTTGTCTGTGATAAAAGCAATATGTGTGATATACAGTGAAGTCGCGTTTACTGTCCAACAGCTTGTCTTCTGCACGGACAGTGATCGTATACCGACATTTATTTTTTTATGACTGCATCTATCGCGCCGAGAGTTAGAGAAGGACAGCAATCGCGGACAGTAACCGTGACTTTACTGTAGTGTTATCAATGTAGTTGTATGTACTTCGTAAAGTCACATTTTCTACGTTTATAAGAGAAATGGTTGTATCAAGTGTAAAATAGTCCAAATATTAAAGAAATTCACTGTTCCATTACTTGCCATGTATCACGGCTGTTTTTTAATGAATTTAATAAATACATTTCCATTTGTTCTTCCCTGCTCAAGATCGATATTTTTATTTCGCATAAAGATAGTTGACCTTCAGACAAAACTAACGTATTAATATAAGCGTGGTGTACTCTGGAAACGTCAATATAAAATCGGCGATTTTAACTTTTCGAATTTTTCTACAGAGAAACGACTGGCGAGCGACGGAAAATTCTGAAAAAAATTCAAGAACGTTCTACCTAATGCCACGCACGACAGTGAATTATTTCAGAATTTTTCGTTGCAAAATCGAGTTTGAAAAAAATTCGTAAGTCTCGGAGTATCGGAAAATCGGCAAGTTTAACTTTTTCGGATTTATCTACAGCTCGATTTTGCGACGGAAAATTCGGCGGACATTCATAGAGACGTTCCACCTATTAGCACAGGACGTCTTACAGACGTCGTTTTCTCGTCTTTTTTACGTCTTTACGTCTTACGTCCCTAAACGACGCCTTTCACACGTCCATAAAGGCATCTTTTCTCAGACGTCGTTTTGACGGTTGAAGAAAGGTGCCTTTTATGCGTCTTATTTCTGCCGTCAAAACGATGTCTGAGAAAAGATGCCTTTATGGACGTGTAAAAGTCGCCTCTTTGGAGACGTCGTTTTTACGGCAAAAATGAGACGCATAAAAAGCACCTTTCTTCAACCGTCAAAACGACGTCTCAGAAAGTACGTCGTTATGGACATGTAAAAGAGGATTTTTCCCGTACTGAGGAACTTGTAAATATAGAACTATAAAATAAATCTTTATTTAATATTGGAAGTAGAATGTTCACTTTTAGTTTACTTCGAATTCGTCTGTGTCACTTAATCGACATACATTTATATCATAAGAACATTAATTAATTAATTCATCAATTAATTCATAATTAATTAATGTTCTTAATATGTGCGACGAAGTTATAAGTGTTGCACGAAAAATAATCGTAGCTCTTACGTCTTACACAATGTGATTGAACTGTAAGATTAAAAAGTTCGTCATACGTTGAGTACGAAAACGAATGAGCATCTTCTTCAATAAAGGCAGGTTTTGAAAATATCGCGAGAACTATTAATTTTTTTGCTATAATACCCCCTAATAATTTTTTACGTAGAATGAACAGAGTAATCATAAAGAAATGATGCAATTGTTAATTGCACATGCACAGTTGCACCTAAAAAAAATCTGAGGGCCTACGAATGTAGCGCTCTTCGAACCATTTATCTCTCTCTTATATTTTTTCGTAAATGCATTAATAACGGAGTTACGGCTTGAAACAATTGCATTAAACACACCTTGTATATTATAACAATACATGTTTTTCACAATAAAATGTTTTCGTTTATTTAGAAAATATATGTATGTGTTTCTATGCTTACGTGCTATAAAAAAAAGTAGTTTGATTTTTACGTAAAAAATATTTTACAGAAGTTTATCTCTACTAATAATTATATGATTTGATATGATTTGAGCCTATAAGAATAAAAATTAACGAATGTAACAATATAGGTTCGCATGGCTCAGCTAGGAAACGTAGGCCCGAGTTCGAATCCCGCCCCAACTGTATAAAAATTTCTGGATTATAATAAGGTTTTTTCGAAGACAAAGTATGGAATATTCTCTCAAGCAGTGCAAGAAAGTAATAATATATAGATTCTGATTTTTTTTTGCAACTTTTTCTTAAATTTGAAGATTTTGTACATCTGAAAAAGACGTCTAAAAGACGCCTAAAAGATGCCCTGAAAGACGCATAGAAGATGCCCAAACAGATGTCTTAAAGATACATTTTTCAGGCGATTTTTTATACGTCTTTACAAGGCATCTTTAAGATGTCGAAAAGACCTGTGAGAGACGTCTTTAAGACGCACAGTTTTGTAACAAAGACCACGACGTAGCAGACATCTGTCAGACGTACTTACGTCTTGCGGCAGGCAACTTTCAGACATCTTTAAGATGTATTTGTGCTATCTGGGAGTGAATTATTTCAGAATTTTCGGGGTTGCAGACTCAATTTTTAAAAAAATCCGGAAGCATATTTAAATAAGTTGTGATAGGATCCTCAACCCGGACATCCCCTCATTCCTGTTCAATAAAAAATTACGAAAAAATTCATACTTAATAGTATACATGACTGTGAATTATTTCAGAATTTTTGTTGGAAAAACGATTTTTAAAAAATCCATAAGCATAACCAGATAACCAACTGCTCCGATCTGCAGCTCTACTGCGCGGCAGCTATGTCCCGTTTTGGAGGTCTGCTGCCGCGTAGCTGCACGGAATCGCTGCTGGATTCAGCTGGATTCTCCCTCGCCGTAAGAGGTCAACACGGTCGCGCTAATTTGTCAAATGCCGTACAAGAGCAGGTCGCGCTAATGTGGTAGATGTCGGTAAAGTAAATGTCTATTGTGCAAATGTGTAGCAGCAGCAGCACAGCAGCAGCAGTCTTCCTTTTCACCGACAATATTAATATTTATTTAAATTACATACTACATACTATTAGGTCGTTCGAAATGATTTCCCGAACGACCTAATACATTAACATATTACAATAGGAGAGCTGCACAAGGCCTAACTAAAATCAATCTTATTATTTTTATACAAAGAAACATTTATCAGTTACTTTTAAGGCTCGGTAGGTTTAGAGTGTTGAAACGTCTTCATGCAAAAACAAAAGTGTCGTAGGAGGGAAAAGATACTTTATATTTTTCGGCTCGAGCGTTTCGGGCTACCCGGTGTTTCGGGCTGCCACAGACTTAAGATCAGTACAGACATTGCATCTTATGGACTTTGTTGTCAATGCCCCAAGGGGCTCTAAGAGCCCCCGTACCATTTCGGTGTTGCGCTTGTTACGTCGCAGTGTGGTGGAATTTGGGGAATATGCTGGGTTCAGGTGCCCGTGGAGCGCTGAAGCACTCTGCTCGTGGAAGGTTTGCAGAAAATAACTTTGAACAATGTAATATTATATAAAGAAAAATAAATATAAACTTTATTTAATTGAACTCTTAGTTGTCGACTCTATGATCTGAGAAATGTATCTGTTTCGTATTTGCCTCGTCCTGGGTTTTATCTTCTTTCAGGTTCAAAATTTGGATCTTCAAGCTGGGCGTTGATTCCTCGGGTGGCTCGTCCTAGGTTGCAGCTCGATGGTGATTGGTGGTGGAGGTGTCTCAATAGCACGCGCACGAGAGTGGGGTACACGCGAGGGTGAAGGCCCGCCTAAACGAGGGTCGTGGGACCGAGCGAGAGAGAGGTCCGAAATCCGAGGGAGTTCCAAGAGGTCCTTGACTTGACAGAATTTACGACTTCCCGTCCTTGACCGATTCCAGACTTCGACTGTCTATTTATGTGAAATTGGAGAAGCTCCTCCAAGAGATTACGTGACTTTACCCAAATTCCTCAATTAGTCTCGCTCCTCAAGATTTCGGTCAAGGATCTCTGTAGAAACCTCTTATTGTTTCCCTACATATTCTAAACCTAAACTCTATCGTGCCCGAATAAAATATATGTAAAATGAAATACACGCCTTGACCCAATCGTTATGTTTTATATTCAAATTTCCCTCTCAAAGTCATTAATCAACCTATAGTGTGGTAACATTATCGCAGCTATGTTCGCGTGATCAACGGATCACGCTACACGCTCAATGTTACCGATGTGTCATGTATTAGTAAGAACTGTCTATTCGGTATACATCATTTTTACTATGGGTGTTTCATACGATTTGGAGTCTACAAATTTATATGGCGCATGTATTTGAAGTTGGAAATGAAGTAAGTCTTATTGTTAGTAAGTACATACGTAATATAAAATACTTACGAACTACAATTTGGCAGTAATTAACATAGATTGATAGATTCACGAGCATAAATATTCTTACGTATGTTTATTTTATTTTGATGCGTGTAAGTAGTTATATTAATTATAAAATTATAAAAAATTTATTTAGAAAAATTTTGTTTCACATAGTAGCTCTTTATTTTGTATTAATCTTACACTTTAAATCGACATTCTAATTTTGATGTGGTAACATCAGGTATGATATTTCTATGCAGTTATTCAATGTGCAAGTAATTTTGTTCCTTGCATTGTTGGTTTTTTAACAAATCTTTACAAGTTTATGGTGTTTACTTTGATTCGTTTTGTATATGTTTATATAATTTTTATTTGGATTATACCCAACCAGCACAAGGCGTTCTACGGGCGCACGTTTCAGGTCCAGTTCATGTCCAAACGTCCGACGTCCATTGCGAACATTCCATGGATGTCCCTAGTACAAGAATTTTTGGACAGTTTATCAAGGTCCGTTTTGAAGGTTCTGTGGATGTCCCTGAGACTTGCATTTTGGACGTTTTAGGAATATCCATCTCCTAGGTTTTATGGATGTCCATAAGACCTACATTTTGGCCGTTCATGGGATGTCAGATTCAAACGTCTTATGGATGTCCTTCAGGTTTCAATTTTGGACGTTCTTTGAATTACCGTTTCCTAGGTTTAATGGATGTCCCTAAGACCTACATTTCGGACGTTCTGTGAATGACCGAGTCGTAGATTTTATGGGTATCCTTCGGGTTAGAATTTTGGACGTTCTAAGAATGTCCATTTCTTGGATTTCCAATACACATGTTATACATTCATTTTTGAGATTCAAATAATATTAATTCTTTAAAACTCTGCGGGGTGCTCAAGGTGCCCCTTTTTATCGAGAATCTTACTTTACTGAAGCAGAAATCGCCGCCGAAAGGCAAGAAAGTTTTCAGTAGTTTGAAAGTAGCCAAAATAATAATACGTAATCATCACGCGTTTGTTTTATTATCATATTTATTGTATACGATTGAATATTATGCAACTAAAATTCCATTGTTTAGATGCAGCACACAAAGTCGGAATTATCCAAAACTAAGAGCGAAACTGAAATATCAATCCAGTCATGGCTCAGGAGAGCCTCTGAGCGCAGTAGAGTAACAATGAAAGATCTGTAGCTCATTGCTGCATTGTATCGTGTTCTTGCCAGAAAGGAACCAAGAAGTTCCAGCAAGATTGGTATGTAGGTACAAAAGGAAGCGTCTTACGATATGGAACATCAAATGTTACATTTGTAACTGTACATCAGCTGACACCTACCAAATCTAAATTTTCAGAAAACCAAGAGACGTCTCAACTGGACAATAAAAGCACCAGACTAGAAAACTACTACAAAACCATACTAGAACAGCTAGTCCTTCAATTTTCAAGCAGGACATAGTATTTCCGCTGAATTGTGAACAGGAATTGCAGAAATTCCTGCCAGAAAGGAGCGAAGAAGTTGTAGTAAGACTGGTATGTAGATACAAAAAAATATTGCTCTAAATAATAGAACATTAAATTATTACATTCATAGCTGTACATCTCATCCTCTTACTGTAATTAGTATATCTTTTTTCATAAAAACATATTTAATTTTTAGTCGCTGTCACCAGCGAGGAATCGCTGACTCTAAACAGACCCAGAGAGTTTGAAAGGAGGCAGCAGGAAGACGAGCAAAAAAGTTACAGCAGTCGCTAATAAGAATATCCTTAAAATCTTTTTCTAGCGTTTTAAAAAAATAATATAATTATAAATAATTATAAAAATAATTATATATATAAGTATATAAATCGTTATTCTTAAATATGTAAAATTGTCAAATTGTTGAATAGAAAGGAAAT
The DNA here is from genome assembly GCA_028455605.1 of Lasioglossum malachurum. Classification (NCBI taxonomy): domain Eukaryota; kingdom Metazoa; phylum Arthropoda; class Insecta; order Hymenoptera; family Halictidae; genus Lasioglossum; species Lasioglossum malachurum. Next base: position 16,852,506 of record CM052312.1, on the reverse strand, counting down.
AAAATTATATAGTAAATGAATTTTTAAATAAAAGTAACTTCTTTAAACCTTCACAAAATGTCCAGAGGACGTTATTTTCGACATTCGAAAAACATTCTGGGAATGTCCAGACAACACGTTTTAGGAATGTCCAGACAACACGTGTTAGGAATGTCCCCACAGTACGTTTTGAGGGATATCCAGAGAGCACGTTCTAGGAATGTCCCCACATTACGTTCTGAGGTATGTCCAACATCGTAACACGAACTTTCCCAGTCCCTTGCCAGGCTCTTTGTAGGACCAGAGAGGATATGAGAGTGCTCACGCCCGGGTTTTCGATGCCTCCGGCAGCACTATTGCTGCCCCCACACAAAATCTTAGCCTGGATCAGCTCCTATGCGTACGGTAGAGCGGATTTCCCCCTCCCACTTTTAGCCTGGATCAGCTCCTATGCGTACGGTAGAGCGGACGCTTAGCCTGGATCAGTTCCTATGCGCACGGTAGAGCGGACGCTTAGCCTGGATCAGCCCTTATGCGCACGGTAGAGCGGATTTCCCCCTCCCGCATCCTTCCCGTTCGCCGGCTTACTTGACTTTTTTTAACACTGTACCACCAAACGGACACTTCTGAGATTTTTATACATAATAGATTAGCATCATAGCAATATTTTAGAATTTTTTGGTAGGTGTCAACCCAGGGGAAGATAGTTTAAAAAATTCTCAAAGAATTAATTTATTATTTTCAACTATAAATAATTAGCAAAACATTCTGAAAAAATCTGAAATATAGAGAGTATCTATATCTTTTGTTTGCCGTTTATCCCATGTCGATATCTTTTCTCGTTTTAGAGCAAATTGCACTTAAGTGCGGGGAAATTTATCCCTATATCACCCCTATAGGTGGTGGTAGACATTTGAAATTTTACACAATGTTTTTTTAGACATAAAGCGATATTTTAAAACAGGAATCAGGAAAATTGGAGCGGGGGCCGCTGGCCCACGCTTATCCAGCTATACCCTTTGAAGCTTTGATACTTCCATTATTATCAGCTCCGACGTTCCTGAAATCGAAGCTTGGAATGGGATCGAGTAACAGCTCCAGTCTGGTCTGGACTGGACTGCGTCTACTGAATTGTGTCGAGGAACGCGTCGGTTTTCATCGGGTGCAATGGGTGCAACATTTGGAGGTCTCGAAACGTAGACAGCCACGCAAAAACGTCGAACATGGTTAATTGTAAGATCACAGTGGATCCGACTTCGTCCGAGACGCAGAGTTGGGCATTATTTAGATAAAAAATTATTTAAATAACGATTCGAGTAAAAGATGAAAAATTTTGATTCGTTATTCGAAGCTTCGAATAAAAATGTATCTTTTATTCGACTCGTTATTTAAATAACTTTATTCGTCGAGAATTTATTCGAATAAAATTTCGAATAAAATTTTCATCTATTATTTTTATTTATTCGAAAACTGCAAATAACTTTCGAATAATTTTGGCCAGCTCGAGGCTCTAATGAACACGTACCGAGGACCGAGGGACGAGCCCCGAGGCTTCAGCCCAGAAAACAATACATACACAGTATGTAGTACAATAAACACGGCCGGGCAAGCCCACGGGTAGTCAGGTATATTGGCATGAAACCACTAACAAGTGAATTGCAGACCTTGTTTATTCTTCATAATTTTTTCATGGAAGTGATACAAGCCAGTCCGTGGCGTCCTTCCGATTAAGAAAAGACTAAACTCGGTAGAGTTCGGACTGTGCATAGTGGATTATTAGTCGTGGATTTCTTCGAAGTCTTCGAATAGATCCTTGAAATCATTTTCTGCCAGAGCGACAGCCAGGTATATTGGCATGAAACCACTAAGTAAATTGCAGATCTTGTTTATTTTTCATAATTTTTTCATGAAAGTCATAAGAGCCGATAGAATTTGGACTGTGCATAGTGGTTCTATTTGTCAAATTGTTCGTGGATTTATTCGACGTCTCCGAATAAAAATTGCAATTTTCCATGATTTTCGGCCTCTTTACCACTTTTGATCATTTATAACTCCTAAATCAATTAACTAATTTCAATAAAATTTTCAGAGCGCATGTAATTTATACGAGCTTACCAAACACATCTTTTAAACTTTTTCGTTATTGGCCCAGCTAAAGAAGTAGTAAAAATCAATTTTCACTATTTTTTTCGCATTTCCCATCATTTTTCCAACATCTTTTTTATACGTCGTTTACTAAATTAATTCTTCTAGCCTTACAGAGAAATTGAAGTCATTTGGTCCATTCTTAAAAAAGTTATTCTGATTTAAAATGTGTGTGTGTGTGTGTGTGTGATTCTATTTTTATTGTGATTTTAATTGTAATTGAAATTTTAATTTTTATTATGTTTATTGTGATTTTAATTACAATTGTTGTTTTTATTACACTTTTTATGTCAATTCCGCACGCGCTCTTCTAATAAAGATATTTATTAATATTAAATTTATTAGAATTATTACCGCATTTAGCAATTTCCGATACATGGTGATATCGCACGAAGCATTGGTTGAAACTAGTTCTGATTTATGCCACAGGCTAGTAAAGGTTCTGTTTCATGCTAAAACAGTGTGGTCTCTGTTTCGTGGTAAAAGTGGGCTCTACCGTACGCATAGGAGCTGTTCCGTGCTAAGCGTGAGCGTGCCAAAAAGTGGTGGCAACTCAGACCCGGGCGTGAGCACTCTCATATCCTCTCTGGTAGGACCTTATTTGGATATGCAGGATGCTCTATGAATGTCCGAAACGGACGTTCACTGAACGCACGTAGGGTATCCTTGTGCTATTTGGATAGCACGCACAACAGTGAATTATTTCACAATTTTCAGTCGCAAAATCGATTTTTAAAAAAATTCGAAAACTAAAATTGTAATAGGATTACACTATTCATAAGCAAAAAATTCATCAGATTCTACCTAGTGGCACGCACATCAGTGAATTATTTCAGAATTTTTCATTGCCAAATCGATGTTTAAAAAACATATATATAACTGAAAAAGGGGAAAAATCGTGTACACAGAATGCAAAAACACGCACAGTGTTCACATTTAACATAACACCAGTGTATATTGTGTCACAACTGGGATACATAATATTACAATGGTGCATAATAAAATTCTATACATATTTTTCTCATTCTATCTAAAAGTAAATCATATTATTCCGAATTCTTTCCTTCACCGCCACGTATTTTCGCTTTGAATCGAAGCGAATTGAATCGCTCTCCTTTTTTTCAAAATTTATACATACATATATATATATATATATATATATATATATATATATATATATATAACTACATACCAGAGACACACGCGAGAAGTAATAATAATAATAATTTGCATAAAATATAAATGGTAAGGAGAATTGTTCGCGTGAAAATAACGGGTACTGACTGTGCCATTCAAAAAATATGTGTACATACATATATATATATATACACATACATACATATGTATATGTAAATGAAAATGTAAACGTGTGTGTGTACATACAGTGTCCAAAACCACCCGTCCATATATATATACATATGCATATACAGGGTGTTTCGTAACTGGTTGTACAAGCGAAAATATTGAATAAAATTTTTTCATGTGAGGCTTTGTTTTTGAGAAAATCATGACGCGACGCACACGCTATTCCATTACGTGTTCCTAATTTTCCGGTACGGTAAAAACAAACTTAAAGTGCGATAATGATCCATCGAGACAATGATCTATAGTGTGATCAGTTATACGTAGACATGATTAAGTGCACGCCACACCAAAAAATTTTATTCTATATTTTCGACTTATTTTTTCATGTAGTATCTCCTCCTGTTCGCTTGTACCACCAGTTACGAAACACCCTGTGTGTGTGTATATGTAAATATATATATACAGGGTGCGCCATCTTTTAAGTCGGTATGTAAAGATTGAATAACTTTAACATTTACCAACCGATTGACTTGAGTAAACATGTTTTTGAAACGTCAATTCAGTACAATTTTAACCATGAATCGCTTCACACCGAAACAACGCGTCGAAGTAGTGATGCTGTATATTGAAAATAGTCATTCAGTTGTGTTAACTCAATGTTGACATTGGCTGGCCACCCAGATCTCCAGATTTGACCCCTCCGGACTTCTTTTTGTGGGGTTATTTGAAAAGCAAAGTATACGCCAGCAAGCCTCAGACCATTGACGAGCTCAAGGCAAACATTCGTGCCACAATCATCGCTATACCGCCCGAGATAAAGTTGGCCACTTGATTGATGTTGTATTCAAAAGCTAGTCCAAATAAATTGTACAGTACCAAATTAAATTAAAATACCTCATATATGGAAATCGGTTGTTTTTTTTTTTTTTAGTTATTCAATATTTACATACCGACATAAAAGATGGCGCACCCTGTACATGTAAATGACAATGTGCGGGCGCGCGTGTGTGTATGTTTATGTATGTACACATATGTATGTACACATATGTATGTATATCTGTACATTTATATGTACGGTGTACAGCACACAAAAATCGCTTCAATTCAAAGAGTCTTCCGTAACAAGCAAAAAACGTAAATATTCTCTTGAAAAGCATATGTGTGAACCAACTCTCTCTCTCTCTCTCTCTCTCTCTCTTAATTTGCTATATCTTTATATAACACGTCTATTATTAATAATTCATAGAAACATTATTCCTATTTTCATTCCTTCCTTAAATTTTAACTTAGCGAATTGCAAGGATCACTGATCAGTTCGAATTGATCATCAATTCGAATTACCGCCACAATTCGATCGCAGAGGAATTTCCATTACACACACACACACACACACAGGTACACGATGGAAATATTACTCGTTCCAGCTGTTAGTGTGTATGCGTGTCTGTGGGTTTGTGTATGTTCGGTGCGGCGTCATTCTTGTTTTATCTTTGTATTCGTTTTACAGTATATATACATAATGTATACATATAAGCCTGAGCAGTACAGTAATGTTCCATTCTAAGTCCGAACGGAGGTGTCCGATCTATGTCACCTCGCCAATCCAATTACGAACTTCTTTATTTTTCATTATTTTGTTTTTTCATTTAATTTATTATGTTTCAATGTATTATTGTTTTTCTCATGGATTTATTTTTCATTATTTTGATTACGGGACATTCTGGAACTTATTTGCGACATTTTTCTCTGATTAAAATCACACTAAACAAGATAGAATTTCATCACGGTGTGGGGTTACTTTTGGACACATAAGAGGACAGCGAGTGACATAGGAAGAGACACAAGCAAGACCTAAATTTCAATTTTAAATTAATTTTTGAAAATGAAGTGGAATTCTTATATAAAAAATTTAATTTAAGTTAATTTTTATAGAAAATTCAGGGTTTATTCAAGTTTAAATTGAGGAAAATTTCAGTATTAAATTGAGGGAAATTGCAAGTTTCAAATTTAGGCAAATTTCAAGTTTAAACCTCCAACGAGCTACATCTCCGCCAATTGTAAAAATTCTAGTCTAATTCTTCGAAAACATAATTCTCAAGATGTCAAGTTGTTTGTTTAAACATACGCTACATATATGTATATATGTATGTTAAACATCTGACAAATTATAAATTATGCATACATTAAACAAATCATATCTCACGCTGTCCTTTTAATCAGAACAATGTCTCGAATATACTAGTAAAAAGAAATTTCAAAACAAAATTAATTCGAAAACAAAAAAGTTTCAGTATTGCACTTACTATTATCTCACCGATACCTTATTTTTCCTCACTCCATCCATCTTTACATGCTGTCCTTTTCCAGGTTTCAGCTTGGTCTTTAAAGCCACAACAAGAAAAAATCCCCCGTTCCTATCTATGTCACTACACAGACCTCGATATTTGACTTAGAATAGGACAATACTGTATATATATTCGTCGTTCTTCTATATAGATGGTATCTTTGCACAAACTTAATACGTTTAATTCTTCTCTCTTATGAATACAGTGAAAATCTTACAATACATATTCCGTATCTAACGTACATATATATATATTTACGCGTCGCTCGGTACAATGAATATTATTTCCCCCTCTTAGATACTTTAAATAGTTATCTCTTATAATATATATATATATTTATATTTATATATATTAATCTAGACTCCTATACGGGGAGCGACGAACATTATCGTACATGAAAACTGCTCCATACAGCAATTAAACAAATTGTTTTTGTTTTTGTTCATCGTGATCTCTCTCTCTCTCTCTCTCTCTCTCTCTCTCTCTCTCTCGCATCTATTCGATAATCATTCTTAATATTATATTTATACATACTCGGATGGTAAGCTTGGCGGACGCGGGAAATCGGTTTTTTTCTTCTGTTCTGCTTGACAAAAAATTACGAAAAAAATCATGTATGTCCTATTTAGTGGTATACACGACTGTGAATTATTCTTGAATTTTTAGTAGCGAAATAGATTATTTTTTTAAATCTGGAAGAATAAAGTTGTGATAGGATCCTCAACCTCGTTGTCTGGGTTACGCTATATGTCATTTATTTCTTCTGTTCCGCGCGACAAAAAATCACAAAATAATTCATGAACATTCTACGTAACAGTGCACACGACTATGAATTATTTCAGAATTTTTGGTTGGGAAATCAATTTTTCATAAAATCCAGAAGAGTAACATTGTGATAGGATCCCCAACCTCGCTGTCTGGGTTACACTATGATTTATTTCTTCTGTTCTGCGCGACAGAAAATTACGAAATAATTCACGAACATTCTACCCAGTGGCACACACGACTGTGAATTATTTCAGAAATTTTGGTTGGAAAATCGAGTTTGGAAAAAATTTGGAAGAGTAACACTGTGAAAACTCCTCGATTTTAAGCGTTTTCGAACAGGTGAAGAAATGAACATGCTTTTATCATGACGAGAGTACTACAATACTTGTGAAAAACGTACAAAAGTAAAGAAAGGTGAAAATAATCGCTCGGTTCCTGTTCAGTGTAGGGGACTGCGGATGTTCAACTTTTTTTCAACGTAATCCTGTAGACTTTGACGAGAGAACGCCTAATATCTAAGTTTCAATGTTAGGAATTCACCGGTTCGAAAGTTACGAGTTATTAAAGTTGAGCGGATCAGAGATTTCTGTCTTTTTGTTGCCCGATCCTGTGGATTTTGGCGAAAGAATGCCGGAAATCCAAGTTTCAATGTCAGGAGTGTACTGGTTCGAAAGTTACGACTGTTTAAAGTGGAGCGAAAAGCCAAGCTTACTGATCCCGCTCTATCTTACGCGCTAAATACGAAATACATAGCCTTACAAGATCGCTAGAGTTGCAACAACATTTCTCTCGTTGTCGATTTAACGCTGTTAAATCATTGAAAAATCATTCTGCGTGAAAAAAGAGAAAAACTTAATTTATAGATACACATTTATGTAATTACATCTTTCGACCTCTCGAGTTCGTTTCTCGCCTTTTTCAAAAATCCGGAAAAACAGGGTGGTTTTTTTTGTCGCGGAATCGGCGTAGCTTTATATTGCACTCGACTACAGTGATTAAAGACTAAAACGAGAAACAATGGTTACAGAGCTAGGGAAATGAAAATGTTTTTTCGAAAGAATAGATTTCCTTTTTTTTTCCAAAGAAAAGAAAACCGGAAAGAAAGAGAACTCGACGAGTTCTTACTCTTTTCAAAGTTTCTTTCACAAATTACTCCCGCCCGCCCCAAGTTGTTTTAAATAATTGCAAAAAAATATGTACAAAGTTTCAGCTCGATTGGTTAGACACACTAAATTGAATCGCTTTTCTCGAATATCTTCGAAACTATTTACCTAGTCGAAAAATGTGTTAGACAAAACCTGTAGATCTGGACGGATTGCGTCTTTTATGTTGTATAACTTTTTATCGTAAAACGATCGGTTTTCGAGAAAATTGATAGAAACGTCAGCGACGTATTATTTAGCGGACTGGGTGAAGTAACTGACACGTCGCTGACGTTTTTCTCAATTTTTCCGAGAACTGTTTGTTTTATGATAAAAAGTTATACAACGTAAAAGACGCAATCCGTCGAGATCTACAGGTTATGTTTAACACATTTTTCGACTGTGTAAATAGTTTCGAAGATATTCGAGAAAAACGATTTTCTTAGCATTAAACGAATTATAGGCGAGATAAGCAACACTTGACTGACGTTTTTCTCGATTTTCTCGGAAACAGCTCGTTTTACGAAGAAAAGTAATGGGACATAAAAGACGCAGCCTGTCCAGCTTTTATCCAACATATTTTTCGACACGCTGAATGGTTTCGAAGATATTCGAGAAGAAAACAATTTTACTCGCATTAAATCAACTATTTCGATGTTTAATCGTGTTGGGGAAATTTAATTTTCCCTGAATCTGTGACCACTTAAACTTTCCACAGATTCATTTCGAACAATTTGCAGCAATCATGGGTGGTGGAGTGTCGTCAACGAAATTTAGAAGTCAAAGAAATTCAGAAGTCAATAAAATTCAGAAGTCAATAAAATTCAAAAGTGAAAAATAAGAGCCATCCTGTATTCCCACACGTCTCCCTTGATTTGGTTTAGTAAGAGGTTAGTACGCCGGGTGGAGTCGGTACGACGACCGTATGTTGCGGCACTACTGGCGGTGCGGGCGGCGCCAGCGGATGCCCGACGAGAACAGCCGCCGCCGGAATCGGCAGAACACCAGATTGAGGAATGGCTGACGGCGTACTGACTTGCGTCGGTGGTCCTTCTGCCGCGTGTTTCCTTAAATGTCTCAACATATTGCCCTTCTCAACGAATGTCTTTCCACAGTCCGGGCAACTGTGCGGCCGCTCGTCTGAATGCGACCGTCTGTGCGACACCAAATGACCTTTGCACATGAAGTCTTTAGGGCATAGATCGCAACGGAACGGCCTCTCAGCGTTGCTACCTTTGTTATGCGAACGCATGTGGAACAACAGGTTACCCTTCAGAGGGAAACTCTTGCCGCACTCCGTGCAGACGAATGGACGCTCGCCGGTGTGACATCGCATGTGGTTTACAAGGTGCTCCTGGAACGTTAGAAACGGAAAGCGAATTAAAATCGGCAAGAAGAAAGTTAGTTATGGGTAAGACTTAATGCATTTCAATATGCAGTATACAGGGTGTGTCCGTTAAGTTATGTCACCATTTTTTAGGCATACCGGTAATGTAATTAAAAAATGTTTTAGACAAAAGTTTCTCAGTACTTCGTGAACTACATGTTCGCATATTCTTAAATCTGAAAAAATGCTTTTTACGTAAAAAACTGAAGGTCACCTTGACTTTTTGAAGTGGAACTTCTTTTGGCAGGGTGTAAGCCTATTTGCCTCATGGAATTCGCGACATGGAAAAGCGAACGTTCAAAGGTAAAAAAAGTGGGGGAATATAACTGGGATCTGTCCTATATGTATATTGTATATCCGAGCGGTGGGTAAGGCCAGCGCCTTCGCGCTTTCATGTCGCTGGCAGTTATCCTACATACGTGTATATATATATTGTTATTAAAATATCCCCTAATTATAATAGCATTGTGGGCAGAACACCCGTCTTGTTGAAGGTACATATCGTTCTTAATGTTCAGTGAAATGTCTTGCAATAAGTCTGGAAGTTTTTCTTCCAAAAAGTTGAGATATCGAGCAGCTGTCAAATTTTCTCCGAAGAAATATGGTCCGATTAAGTGACCATTTAAAATACCACACCAAACAAAATGTTAGAGTTTGAGGTCATCCCAAGGTCATAGTATAATACACTGTTGAATTCGTCTCGACATCAGCAATAATCCTATAATGTCCAAAACATATGGTGCCATTTAAAAAAGTCAAGATGACCTTTAGTTTTTTACGTAAAAAGCATTTTTTCAGATTTAAGAATATGCGAACATGTGGCTCACCAAGTACTGAGAAACTTTTGCCTAAAACATTTTTCAATTACACCACCGGAAATGCCTAAAAAATGGTGACATAACTTAACGGACACACCCTGTATATAATATACAGTATGGTCCGTTTAAATAAGGCCACCTAAATACCTCTTCAGGTTATTATGATGCAAAAAATATTTGTTACGTAATGTGCATGGTGTCAATGGACCAAATATTTGACAAGAATATTTTTTTCCGAAGGCCATTTTTTACGGGGTTATCAAGATCATCGATGTTTTTTTATACATAACTACATTTTCTTTATTGTATCGTGAAACTGATCGAAAAATACATTCAGATATGTATAATAACATGACATTGACCTTGATCTGAATGTATTTTTTATCAGTTACCCGATGCAATAAAAAAAATATAGTTAAGTATCAAAAAACATCGATGACCTTGATAACTCCGAAAAAAGTGACCTTAGGAAAAAATATATTCGTGCCAGATATTTGGTCTGAAGAGATATTTGGGTTGCCTTATTTAAACGTACCACCCTGTAGAAAGTTGTGCTTGTTTAAATAGAATGGAATTTAATTAGATTTCAAGATTTCAACTTGAAATTTCCCTCAACTCAAAACTTGAAATTTCCCGGAATTTAAACTTGAAATTTCCCTCTATTAACGAAACAAAATAAATAAGAAACGGTAAGCGTTTTAATCGAAAAATCGATATTGGATTACGATGTGATACATCGAGAGTTGTGATAATTTAAATAGAATAGAATTTAATTAGATTCTTTATGTTTTATATACACAGTATTTGAATTGCATTGTAATTTCCCTGGAATCAAACATGAAATTTCCCACAATTTAAATGTTAAATTAATTTTTAATCAGAATTATCTTAAAATTTATTTTAACCTTGAAATTTCACTCAATTTCAGCTTGAAATTGTGAGTTATGCTAATTTAATTAGAATGGAAATGAATTATATTGTATCTTATATACACGGTACTTGAATTGCATTGTAATTTCCTTGAATTTAATCTTAAATTAATTTTCTCTAAATATTAAATTCAAATTTTTAATCAATTTTCTTTAAATAGTAAATTTTAAAATATTGAATCATTTTTCTACAAATTTATTGTAAGTATTCCTCTTAATGTTTAAAATTAATTTAAATTTGACATTTCTTTCGATTTAAACTTGAAAAATTTTCTTAAAAAATCTTAAATTAATTTTCTATAAATTTATTATAAGTATTCCTCTCTTAATTTGAAAAAATTAATTTAAACTTGACGTTTATCTCAATTTAAAATTGAAATTTCCCTCAATTTAAAACTTCAAAATTCCCCCAATTTAAATCTTACAATTCAATTAATTTTCTACAAAAAAATTAACTTAGAATATAAATTTATTGTAAGAATTCCTTTTAATTTTCTTACTGAATTCCGAAATAATTGAATGCACTATAATCGAATCACTTCGTAATTATAATTCGCGAACTAATTCAATTGAATATTCGGCCAGTATTGCAAAATCACATTGCAATTTAATTGTCCTAACCCAGCGCTCGGAATTTTTTCCTTGCGAGGAGCTCGAATCGAAGCCCACGCCTCCTCGACCCGGCCGCGGGTCTCGCTCCCCGTACCGGCCCTAGTGCTCGGAGCTGCTCAGGCGCGTACCATTTCATAGGCGCTATTCGTGGCGCATCAGGACGACACTCGTGTCAATAGTTTTCCGCATTTCGGACAACAACTGTAGAAAATTAATTAGAAAAATAAATTCATAAGATAAATTTTAAAAATAGTTTTTAATTCTATTGTTCAAATTTTAATATCATCCGAGACAAATTTATGTTCGCGCACGTTTGAACGTGCTTGGCAAATTGGTAAGATCTACGGCGCGGCGGAAGTTTGAACGTAGCTGTTCGCATCGCCGAGGCTTACATTGTAACACATTTTAGAACAGGGGATGCCACTAACTAAAAAAAACGCATTGGTAATAGTACCTCAATGGTAATGCGGAAACCTATTGACACGAGTGTCGTCCTGATGCGCCACGAATAGCGCCTATGAAATGGTACGCGCCTGAGCAGCTCCGAGCACTAGGGCCGGGTACGGGGAGCGAGACCCGCGGCCGGGTCGAGGAGGCGTGGGCTTCGATTCGAACTCCTCGCGAGGAAAAAATTCCGAGGGCTGTTCTAACCGACTGAATTTCGAATCAAAAAATAATTCAATAACATT
>CM052312.1:16825411-16840287 GCA_028455605.1 Lasioglossum malachurum | reverse complement strand
GTTGGAGTGTGCGCATGGTGCTGGAATGAGATAGTGGAAGGGGAAAAAGAGGGGAATGTTTAAGCGCCGTTTGGCGCTCAACTGGCGACACTGATACGCTGTCCTTCTTTGTGCCCGAGACGTTCATCGTCGATTAAACCACTAAATACGGTTGAAATTATATCGTGTTTGGTCTTATTTTAATCAGAAAAATGCCACAAATATGTTGGTGAAAGTTTCATAAAAAAATAAGTAATAATAAAAAAGATTAAATATTGCTCTCCCACCCTCGGGAAGTGGGGTGGGGGGTCAATTATGGTGTTATTGAATAGCATTTTTAAAAATATCAAATATGTCTACTTTTATTTTTCTGATCTGATGTGTATTTCTCGAGATATCCCCAATTTTCAACGATTTTTTATCCATTTTGATTTTTGTCCATTACAACGCCATCTGTGAACCAAAATGCAAAAACTCCTAGGTCGAATTTGTGTATTTTTTTCTGGAGAATCCAAATCTGCAATGAAAAATGGGGATTCCCATTTAAGTTTTTTATCTTCCCCCAGGGGCGAGTTTGGTATCATTGGATGTCCCCCTTCGCGACGAACAACTTTCATTACCCACTTGTTTTGATCCGATGCATAGTTCTCGAGATATTTCAATATCTTCAGATAAAATGACCACCCTGTATATGTATATATAGACTGCAGATCTTTATGCATTTATACATATATATATATATACACAGTAACGTCGCAATAGTGTTAACGACCGGGTATGCGATAGTTGTCAGGTGCCTACCCACTCCACTGCCGGCCAAGGAAGAACAGCGTATGGGAAAGAAAGAAAGGTGGACAGTCGCCGTCGCCGGCATAGTTTAAAAGCCCGCGTGTTCTCTTTGATCCGTACTTACATGCAGTCCTTCTCTACGTTTGGCTTTCGATTGAACTCTCGGCCGGTCGGCACAGTAGACGCAGTCATAAAGAACCAATGTCGGTATGCGATAGTTGTCCGTGCAAAACACAGGCTGATTGACAACTATCGCGACTTTACTGTATATACATATATGTAGGATGGCTCCTATTTACTTCCGTCAAAATTTCTTTCACGAGAAAAATCTGTGGCAATGTTCTGGTAAAGATAATTGAATTCGATGCGAGTAAAATTGTTTTGTTTCAACGAAGAGGTTCAACTCCTTGGAAGATGCCTTTCTGTCTTCGCTACTCCTGTACGAAGAATTTCGGTGGGAACGATGATAGACCGAGACCTCAGAGTTGGTGAAATATAAATGCAATAGTAGGCTCTGCTTTGGGAAACTTGCACGCTAGATTGATCTTTCATCTAGCCCTTTCGGCTACTAAACAAGCATGTTGCATGTATTATCGAGAAACGAGAATCCTGGAAATGAGTCTATCTATTTTCAGCAGCTAAGTACCTCTTGCGGATATCTGGAATGAATAAAAAGTCTTAAGCTTTCAGAACAGTTGCAAGAAGTACCCTATTGTGAATACTGTATCGTTTAATTGTGACGAGGAAATGCTATTCATTGAGAAACGCAGCGAACAATACAAAGAGTATCATTCGATTTGATGGTGCATTGTTATTTATTGAGAAATACAGCAAACGATACGGAGAGTATCGGAGAGTATTACAAACGTAGCCTATTATCAATATTGTATCATTCAATTGTGACGATGAATTGCTATTCAAAATAGAGAATTGATTCAAACGATACAGAGAGTACTCTATTACATGGAAAGTATCGTTGATAATAGATTTTAGAATTGAGAATAATCAAATTGAGAAACGACGTTGTACGTGTTCGCAAAGGTTCCGGGACCATTCCCAACCATTTTGTCCAGCTATCGAGTTTAACCTCAAAATCGTACATAATACATTCAACTTGGACTCGAACGACTAGGTTCATCAAATTGTTACATAATGTTCAGAGCGCAACAGGTTAAAACATCGATAAAGAGAGTCGCTCCTCGTGCGACTTAAAGAAAAGCGATTTAACCTCAAAATCAGAGTTACCTTTCTTTTCCCCTCTTATTGTTTCAATCTAAATATGAATCATCCTAAACACATAAAAATCTTCCTTAGTTCGGGCAAGAGAAAAAAAATTGTTAAAGACACAATTCCGCCTCTCTTTTTCTCTCTTACTGTTCTATCTCTAAATATGCGAGCGGGAAAAAGGTGAGTCATCGTAAGCATATATAAAAATCTACCTCGAAAATTGAACAAAAGAGAGAGGAAAAACAATTAAGACCAATATTCAGCTGTGTTAACATTAACGCTAAATTTCCTTAAGGATAGAGAGAGAGAGAGTGGGGAGATTCACGGGCACCATCTTCTCGGTGCATATGACGCGTCAATTACCGTGACTGGTGGAACACTATAGAAGTCGAGAACAAAATGGAGGAAGTGTTCATTCTTCATTCGTATAAAGATATGGTTCTCCATAAAAGAAGAGAGAGTCAGTCTGGTTCCAGGAAAAATAAGAAACTCACGTGGTGTAGGGTGCCGTCGGCGGTTCTGGCATATCTCTCGGTTGGTCGGCCCTAGGCCGTGTCTTGATACACAGGGAGAGAGACACGCGTCCCAACGCAGGGGGGGACGCCTTTCAGGCCGCCTCTCGACGTCTCACCTCGCCACTGGCACCCACAAGCAATATCCCTGATAATGGCCACGCGCCCTCGCCCTCCACTCTCTCAATATCTCGAAACGAAACTACGCGAAACCTCGGAAACCGCGGTGCCAGTTTCGAGCGGTTCCGACGGCGAGCCGCGCGACAATTTCACCAAAATCACACACCGACCTCTCCACGATCTACGTGCTCCGACGAGATGTTAACTGAAAATACGACACCACTGTCATGGCCGCCGTACCCTCACCCAGCTCTACCCGTACGAATAGTTCGTATTAGATTGTACGGTTTAGTGGAAGATTTATGTTCATGGATATTACAAAATTCACTCGGTCGACCGACACTTAGAAATTGGAAATATCTCATCGAATATCCGGCACCGTGTATTTTTGAATTTACGTCAAAATACTATACGTCAAGTGTCCTTTGTTAGCTCATTCGATGCTCTACGCACGCAACTTCCGCATGCGCGCGCAGAAACGACGTTATGGAGCTTCCTGTTGTGAAACCCGCGAATTTTTGAAATATCATTTCAATATGAAATATCAAATTTTCAATTTGTAAGCTCCAGCTTGGAACCGAAAATTCTGAAATAATTCATAGTTGTGTGCGGCAGTAGGTAGAATGTTTATGAATTTTTTTGGAATTTCTGGTTCAGCGAAACAGAAGATATAGAGTATAGAGCATAATTCGTTAGATAGTGAGGTTGGGAACCCTATAAACCCTTTAAAAATCGATTTTGCAACCAAAAATTCTGAAATAATTGACTGTCATGTATGCTATTAGGTAGAATGTTCATGGATTTTTTGTCGAGTAGAACAGAAGATATAAAGCATAATTCGTGTGTAGTCTAACCCAGATAAAGAGGTTGGGAATCCTATCAGAATGTTATTCTTCCGGATTAAAGTAATTCATAATCGTGTGGGACACTATATAGGTATGTAGAATGTTTATGAGTTTCTTTGGAATTTTTGGTTAAGCGGAATTGAAGATATACATAGAGCATAATGATAGTGAGATTGGGGATCACAATTTTGTGCTTTCGGATTTTTTAAAAATTGAGTTTGTAACCAACAATTCTGAAATAATTTACAGTCTTGTATGCCACTATATAGAATGTTCTTGAATTTTTTATTCATCTCAACAGAAGAAATAGAGCATAATTCATCAAACCGTACTCACCCTGTAGCTGGTAATGGTTGCGTACTATATAAATTAGAAATATATAATCATGATTTTATTATAATCAGAACACTGTATTGCAACACATTACACACATATATAATATACATTATATTTAACATTTACATATTCTTTAATAATAATCGGAATATTTACATGTGTGTGAATTTGTACATATATAATATATATATTTAGAAACCATATCGAGATTTTGGTTTTATCCCTATACAATAAAATCTTATCAATATTTCAAATATCTCAAATATTTCGTTGATAACTTCAATTATATATATAATTGTTAATATATTCATATATTCTGTATTTGTGTAATTTAAAATATTTACATGCGTTATACTTATATAAATCCGCGTTACATATGAAATCTACATTAATAATTACATAGTATTATATTGTAATATAGAAGTATATAACTAAATAATATTAATAACTTTCTATAATACAGACCATATAGTGCATTCTGCGTGAAAATGGAATACATTTGGAAATGCTGCATGTTGAATATTAATTATATACTAATTTCGGGACCCCGTTATGAAGTTCTAAAACATATCTATATATCTTAGGATCTATCCCAGGATAGATTTACACAGCATTTAACATTTAAACAAAATATATATATATAATTTCTAAAGATAGATAATTACATATATCGATTATCTCTTAAAAATCATCCTATATACATATATATTAATGTAAACATACTAAAAAATATTTTTTAAGACATCTCTCCTTTTGGTAATATGATTAAATTATAAATACTTTGAATACAATAATGTTTCGAACTATCTTTACAGACTTTTATTATATGTATTAAGAATGACGAAAGATTGTTGTAATATAAGTATACAGGGTGGGTCACCTACTCTCTAAAAAATCTCTAAAAAAAGTTACATAAAAACAAAAATTTTTTGGTATTGTATGAGCCCCATTTTACCTTTCAACTTTGTCCTTCAGACATTTGACGTATCTTTGAGAACAACAAAGATATTTGAGGTGGCAACATTAGGTGACCCACCCTGTATAATATAATAATAAATATTTAGGCAAATTTTTCATATATATTAAGCAAAAAATATATGCATATATATATATTTTTTTTTGGCATATTATATTTTAAAAATTTTATATTTATATTTTATACTTAGACATTTTTCATCAGCGTGTGCGGGAGCAAGCTTTTGTATACATTAAACATATGAAAATATGATTTTATATATATTACTAGCTGCTCGTGGTGTGCCTGCGGCACACCCTCGCAACCGGGCCATCCGGGCGGCGCACAGTGGGCAATTTCGATAAAATCTCGCTTATACGCAATTTTCTGAGTTATTTTCTCTATGTTAGCGATTTTTGTTTTTTTAATCAATATCCTTGTGTCTATGCCACCATCTAGCGGCTCTGCTCGGTAATCGGTCGGAACATACAGACATACTTTTCTACTTTATATATTAGAACAGTGATGAACAACCCCATGGCTCGCGGGCCGCATTTGGCCCCCTAGCAAACTGCCTGCGGCCCGCCGGAATTCGGCGCGGTACGACGCGACAAAGTATTTAATATTGCGTTCGTTGCCGGTTGTGGCCCGCGCGTAGTCTTACGATTCCACTTTTAGCCCACAATACGCCGCAGGTTGCTCACCACTGTATTAGAAGAAGAAGATATATCATTTACAATATAAAAGAAAAAGAGATATTTGACTAGTACAGCAATTTATGCGTTATCGTAACGATTAAATATGTATAGAAATGATAAATCAATATGATATTCTATAAATCGCTTATAATTATTTGGTGTCATTATAAAATAAATCTATACGATTATGGAGACACGATTAATGCTGATAAAATCATTTTTCTCGAATATCTTTTAAACTATTTGCCGCGTCGAAAGATATGTTACAAAACCTGTAGATTTGAACAAGCTGCGTCTTTTCTGTCGTATCACTTTTCCTCGTAAAACAAACGGTATCCGATAAAATCGAGAAAAACGTCGGACCAAATGAATTAAACATCGAAATAATCAATTTAATGCTCGTAAAATCGGTTTTCTCGAATATCTCCTAAATTATTGACTGTGTCAAAAAATATGTTAAACAAAGCCTGCAGATCCGGACAGGCTGCGTCTTTTATGTGCTATCACTTTTCCTTGTAAAACTAACGGTTTTCGACAAAATCGAGAAATACGTCGGACCAAATGAATTAAACATCGAAATAATCAATCTAATGCTCATAAAATCTTTTTTCTCGAATATCTCCTAAATTATCAACTATATAAAAAAACATGTTAAACAAAATCTGTAGATTTAGACAGGCTGCGTCTTTTTTGTCTGATTACTTTTTCTCGTAAAATAAACGGTTTTCAAGAAAATCTCGCAAAACAGTTACAATTCCGTAGTAATCTCATCCTGTGGTCGAAACCCAAGGATCGTAAAATCATCAATCAAATACTCTCGAGTAGGTGACCAGTCCGACAAAATAGTATAATTCCCAGTCTCCGTAGAACCATGAAACTCCCACTGCGGATTCAACTCCGGATCAAGTCCGTTGCTTTCGCAGTGGCCCATTCCACAAGTGTGTTCCTGTATGGAAGCTCCGGTGGAGAAAGAACGGTTGAAAGTTGGAACGGAGAGTTCTTGGAGGTGCGCTTTGGAAGACTTTGTCTGCTTTTGGTTGTCGAACACCAGCGGAGTTCTTTGTCCAATGCTGGATCCGTTCGGACTGAGCTTCGAGCTGTTCTGTCCGAGACTGGAACTCGGAGGACTGTCTTTCAGGTATCCGAGGCTGGAACTCGCCGGAGATATGCTGGATTTGTCGCTGGCCTGGAACGTTGCCAGCGGAATGTTCGCTTGAAACGTAGTCAGGTTTGTCGCAGCAGTTCGCAGCTGGTACAGTCGAGGAGACTGCGAGATCTTCACTTGCTGCGCTGCGTTGGACTCTGTGGAAGGAGCTGCTGGCGGTTCTTGCAGGAAAGTGACCAGCTGCGCCACCTTCCAACACAACGGAACATTTATCACAAACCTTTTATAATTTGAAATTGTACATTTGTAATTCTACATTTAAAAGTGTACATTTAAAATTGTACATTTAAAATTCTATTAGGTTAGAACGAAAGTTGGCATTTAGTTAGAAGAAGGTATTTATTCGTATGTTTATTCAATAACACGAAAAGTTACCTCGGAAATGACAAAAAGTAATAGAACAGAATGGAGAATATGTTATTGAGTAAATCTATGAATAAATATCTGAGTTTTAGCTTTCAATTTTAATTTACAAACGCTACGAACCATTCCTTTCATTCCAACCCAATATTTTCTTGTAACTTCTACAAAATTGCGAATCTTTAGAATAAACATTTCTAATGTATATCACTCACCGATGTATTTCAAGTTTCACTTGAGTGAAGCAGAAATGTGAAAGATAGAGGTTTGTTTTTAGTTGATATTAGGATTTAGATTGAAGAGAATTTAGTTTAGATTACCTCCGGAGAACTGTGTCTCTTGTAGCGCCTTAGAAGTCTCTCCGCCCAGGAAAATAGCCTTTGCCAGTCGTCCGGAGGAATGGGGATCTCTTCGTCCCTTCTGTTTACGAGGACTAGTATCCTCGCCAAGTCCCGTAAAACTGGCCTGTGCAGATTGGAATTATGTGAAACAGATTTTGGTTTGTGTTAAACGTGTGTTACGGTGGAACGAAACATTCTTACTTTTTATCAGTGAGAAAAAATGCAGATTTCATGTGGAAGTTCTAGAGCAACCACTTTTATATTTTTACAGGACTGATATATTGTAATCATTACTGTTCACGAATTTTTCCAGATTTCTAAATTGCCAATCCTGCTTGTGAAAAATCAAGAACCGCGTAACCACGTTCGTTCCACCCTAATACACGCATAATATAAAAATTAAGAGTATACCATGGTATGATATAACTATCTAATACGAAGTCGTACCTATAAGCTTGAATTCCAACAGCTCCGTCTCCATTGTTCCCCGAATAATACAATTCCCTAACTTGTCTTCTTGTGTCGTTCAGCATCGAAAGGAACGTGTTGCCTTCGCCTCGAAGTAACGCTAGGTGCTTCAGGAATTCTCTGTGCTCCGAGCTGAAACGTATTTAGTATTGTCTTTATACATATAATAGTATTGCCGTTTTACAATTTATGATTTCCTTCAATTAAAATCTTTACATTTCCCTAAATTTAAACTTGAAATTTCCTCTTAATTTAATCTTGAAATTTCCCTTAAAAATTTTCCCTTAATATAAACTAGAAATTTTCCTCAATTTAAACTTGAAATTTTGTCATGAAAACTTTTACACATTATTAGCTTCATGTCTAAGCGTTAACGCTAGATGCTCCAGAAATTCTCTGCACTCCAAGCTGAAACGCATGTGAAAATATATAGCATTGCCTTTTCACAATTTATGATTCTGTAGTCGCAAGGAAAAGCGCTGCTATTTCAAACAAAATTTCAGTTTACGCGTTGAACTTCTTTGTCAACGACAGGATTCCAGCAAGTTACAAAAGTGTAACATACCTATCTTGAAACTGTTGAATAAACTTAGCGGTCCTCCTCTTCTTGCGATGAACAATTATAGCTCCGCACAGTATGATAAGGATGCAAATTGTTGCTCCGGAGATGACTCCTACCAAGACGGCTACCTGACTACCAGTGAATCCAAACATATATCCAGTTTCTTTGCAAATTCTGCCCATGTATTCGTCTCGGGTTGACCAGTCAGCGATGTGACCTGGAGGGCAGGAATCGACACAGGTTCCTCGATGTAAGAGGACTGCGCATCTTGCGCAGATCTTGTCTCTGCATCGCTTACAGCCTCCGTGTCCTTCGACGCATTCTGTAACTGTGGAAAAGGTGACGTGATTCATATGTGTACTTGCTTATAGGTATATCTTGGATGAAATGGTAATTGAAGAGTACAAGGTTCTGGTTTGATTATGTTATTGCTTTGTGTTGGTTGGATTGTAGGTATTTATATATTTCGATATGGAAAATTGAAAATATTTGAATATATTAATTTCAAGTTTAAATTGTGGGAAATTTCAAGTTTATAATTACTAAAGTATTCAATAATTTCCTAATCTGAAATTCAGTTGGTCTTTCAATTAACTTACACATAAAATACCTACCCAGATAGCACACCGGCTCGATTTGGGCCGGATTTTTATGCGCGCAATGGCCCGGATATAGCCAGGAAGGGGCTCGAGCCCAGGGCCTGCCGGCCGTGCCTGGGCCTCGAGCCGATCCAAGCATTGAGTTAGCCTGTAACCCTTAGACCATATATACTTATAGACCCGGCATAGGTATAGTATGTGCATAGGATGCCGTGTTCCGAGATTAAAGAATATCTGATGCCCACCAGCCTCGTTTTGAGATAATTCAAAATGGTGGATAGCGATATAAAAGCGAGATATACAAACATATTTATGTATTATTTCGTAAATATTTGGAAAAACGGTGCAAACTAGTTGCATAAAGAATTGTAAAGAATGACAGAACCGTGATACAAATATATCTTTTCACAGGTAAGTATTTTATACTCAATGTCGCATAACCTATAATAAACAAATTTATTTATAGATTTCCGAAAGATCCACAATTAAGAAAAAAATGGATGAAAGCAATTCATTGTGAAGATTTTGAGCCCTCTGTTCATTCAAGTGTTTGTTCTAAACATTTTGGAAGTGATTGCTTTGTTGGGAATTCTTGGAGTTCCAAGCACGTAACTCAATAGAAGTGATGAACGTCCCACGCAGTCCCATGTATTAAAATAGAAAATGAAAGTGCAAGGTATAAATCTCTTTATAATCAATACTTGAACTTAGTCTGCAATAGATTAAATTTGTATAATTTCCATATAATTTGTTTTCAGCTTAAATAATGAAATTGCCAATGAAGATGATAGTTTTGAATCTGCTGCTTGTACTGATGACGACAATTTACCATTTCAAGAGATACCTTTGAAAAGGAAATTGGTGATTTTCTTAATTCTGATACGATAACTGACCATGAGAAGCATGTACATATCATTGCAACAACTTTAGCAAAAAAGAACAAGCAAATTAAAGCATTACAACGAACAAACAGAAGACTACTTTAAAAAGTTGAAGATTTAAATGAATTATTGAATGAATTACACAGGAGAAGCGTGGATGTATCACTAAAAGAACTTTAGCTAAAAAGAACAAGCAAATTGAAACATTACAACAAACAAGCAGAAGATTTAGAGTTAGATCTTTAACTTTTTTAGGCAGTCTTTTCTTTGCTTGTTGTAATGTTTTAATTGCAGGTCATATTAGGATAAGATTTAAAGTAACAAGAACTACTTTATTTTGTAACCAATAATTAAGAATAAGTATTTATGGTATTACATGTATTATCCATAAATAAATATTATTAATATTATTATTATTGTTTTGTATTATATGTATTACATCAAATATAATATATGTATTGGTGGCTGGAGCAAAGGTGGATGTGAGATTTCAAATTTGCACATTTGGATTTGATGGGAGAATAATAAAAGCTAATCCGACATCTCACATTCAACATTGCTCCAGCCACCAATTCATATATTGTTCTTACTCTACTCTTTTTTAAATAAAGTAAGTTGTGAGGAAATAAATACAGATTTCATATTATCAACTTCCACATTAAAATTTAACTTTTTCCAAATTATATAATCGACAAAATGAGTTAGCCATATTTAAAATAATAAGAGTAAAGTAAAAATGAACGAGTAATAAAATAAAATACATGTATATATATGTATATTACGGTTACGGTTTTCATAAATATATTTATACAGAATGAGATGCGATGACGATTCCCCTTTCCCCTCTACCACTTTAGCTTCGTGGTACTGTGATTTCTCAACATACTATAGTACTTTGCCCACCAAAGTCGTCTGCTAGCTGGTTTAATCTTGGAAACATAGCAGACTTAGCTGCACCGGGTCTATAAGTATATATGGTCTAAGCTGTAACCTGTAGGTCGAGGGCCTTGCAGGTTTAGTCAGGTGGTGGGCTCGGTCAGGCTGTGCTATCTGGGTACTTGTGAAAATTTGTATTACGATTTTGTCGTTCCTTACAAAATTTGTTATTTTTAAAGGACAGGATTTTCAATATAAAAATCTGAAAAAATTCACGAACAACAATTACGACAATACATCGGTACATACTATGAAAATATAAATGTGCTCGCTCCAGAACTTCCATGAGAAATTTGCATCTTTTCGTGGTTTTTGATTTTTAGGGGGCAGAAAAAATTCATGAACATTAATGATAATGAACATAGGACGTGGATACGTTCCTGGCTTTGATCGCGCATGCGCGTGGAAAATACACTTACTTTTCCGACTAGCTGTACATACTTAGGAACTAGGAAAAGAATGAATTCTAACTGAACAGTAGAAAGGGAAGCGGGAACGGTAGTCTCTGGTACCGAGCGCTCCTATTTCATTTTCCAGGGTACCGTTTTCTTCTGCGAATCTAGGCTCTCCCAGCTCGATTCTAGTATTGCCAAGATCATCGTGTCCATTGTGGAGCGCCTTAACTGTACTTGACGTGACCATTTCGTTTTTCACGCAGAAAGGATGTTTGCGGCTACTTATCTATCTTACGATTAGACGGATCATCCTTCCGTTTTCGCTCAACTTTAAACACTCGTAACTTTCGAACCAATGAATTCCTAACATTGAAACTTGGATTTTCGGCATCCTCTTGCCGATATCTACAGGATCGTGCAGGAAAAAGGCAAACAATTTTGGCTTGCTCAATTTTAAATACCTGTAAACGTAAACTGTTCAACCTTAGATACGGTGTCGAGATCATCGTTCCGAATAACATTTCCCTTGAAAGTTTCGCTTCGCGGCTTTCGTTCACGAGATATTCGCGAGAAACTGTTCGACCTTGAAACATGTTGTCAAGGTGGAAAAGTTTTTCGCGAATATCACGTGAACGACCGCCGAAAACTTTAAAGGTAAATGTTGTTCGGAACGGTGAGCTTGGCGACATATTTCAATGTCGTTGCAATCGGAGAGATGGCGGCGCGGCGCATCGACTACATTGTAAATGGATTTACAAGTGAAGCATCCTTGACAATTAACTTTTCACAAAAATTTCAGCTTTCTCGTTAGTTTTCGGTATCTGTTCTCGAGAGAGATGATATTGTTTTCTGAAACGCAACGATAATATCGCGTAGCTATAGAATGCTTTCGGGTCTACTCCGGTAGGGCCCGCTTTAGCGGTTACGTCGCACAGTGGTCTAAAACGCGAAATTTAGTGACATTTTGTCCAAAAACCAACTGTATCATATAGATATCTGTTGAGTGTTTATTGCTTTCTAAATATACATCAACCTCGAAAATGAAAATATTAATAAAATTTAATAAAAACCATTACTGTAACAAACAGTTAAAGTTGGAAGTTTTGAAGATAGCCTTTCTCATGGAAAAAATTGCTGGTAGGATACCTTCAGATTGTAACTAGAAAATCACTAGAATCTTACTAAATTTTGTGTCGAAACAAGGGTTTGCGGGAAGTCGCTTGTTGTCCTTATTAGAGCATATTTTGAGCTGCACAAAGGTTCATTTGATAGAGGAAGGTTCATCGCGCCCGGCTCTGGTCATTAGGCTAACGAGATTATGTTTATATCTAATATTATGAGGGCCCAAAGTAGAGGAAAAATCGAGAAAAACAACCGCAGATTCCAATGTATTTTTCTATCTCGCAGAGACTTTTTTTACTGATATGATGAGTTGAGCGCGCCGCGATGAACCTTTCTCTATCAAATGAACCTTTGTGCAGCTCAAAATATGCTCTTATAAGGACAAAAAACCGAGGCGCGTGACTTCGTCCCAATAGCAGAGATTTCCCCATATTACGTTCATGAATACGGAGGTTATCTCTGATGCAGAGCCAGTCTAGAGCCAATTTCAGTTCAACTGGTAGAGACGAGATGGCACCTAGTCAGGAGGATTGTCAATCAGTGCTGCTTCCCCCGATCCTTTTTAATATTTTGCTTCCAATTTTTCTTTTAAATGAAAGGTTTATCTTTAAGCTGCAAATTACCATTTGTCAATTGAAAATTAGTATTTGTAATGCATTAAAAATGTTACGCTAAATGTAATGAAGAAAATTTGCAAAATTATCAAGACTTCGCAAGGAATATCTTTTGAGTCATATGAGATCATAGAATTTGACAAAATGGAATATTTTCCGCATATTTTCCTCTATGTAATCATGCAAAAATCACTTCCTAGATCGTCCTATATCAAAAGTTATTATTGTTTAAAGCCGTCCGTGCGGCTGTGCGTATTGGTCCTCGCATCCATCGTCGGGACTCCGTGATAACTAAGAAACACTTTGGACTCTATAAACACTTCAAATCTTTATGCTATGCTACAATTTTTTGAGTGTTATATACCATGTTTTTTCCTTTTTATATTTGTAGACATAAAGATTTTAAAAATTATAGAAATAAAAGTAGTCGAAAAATTTCTCGAATTGCTACCAACGAAGATATATTCCATAAATTATTATTAACTTCTGATCCGTATATATCATCTTTATGTTTAAAGTTTAGCAATAAGAAACCAAGAGCTCTGGACCCAGAGGCTGAAGAAATGATAATTACATAAAAACTGTTAACTGATATAGTACGAATAAATAATTTATCTAATTCTCAACTAGTAAACTAAATTTATTATATTTATTATTGTTTACATTTCACTTTGTGCTTTATACAGGTACCATAGATTGTGAATTTATAAGGATCGGATAAATTTTCAAATAGCGATTTCTCAAAAATTTATAAGAATAATATATTGACTAAGCTGAATGTACTTCGTTTCAAAAAAATTTGCTAAAAGTTGTTAAATTTGTAAATATGTTTAAAAAATAGTAAAAAAAGCTATTAAATAAACGAAAAGTATACGACATTATACATTATTAAAAAAGATTACATGCTAATATCCTACACCCTAAATTTCACGTCGATATCTTTAATAGTTTAGAAGTTATACCAAAATGTCACTAAATTTCGCGTTTTAGACCACTGTGCGTCGCCCCGAACAAAAAGACAAATTGCCGCCCCCCTTAAAAATATATACATTTTTTAAATAACGGTACACCATATTTTTTATTGTAAATAAAAATCAAATCATTTTATTTAAATTTTAATAAAAGCATATACAATTTAGAAAGAAACATATAAAGAAACATAACATGACATAACACAAATTGTTAACCATATAATTTTTTACATTTTCAAATACTATTAAAAATGTGTATTATTGCACAAAAACAATTAAAATTCTATTATTTTAAAAATAAAAGAAGGTAACATCAACTACGTTAAAATCACTTTTTTCTTACTTTCAGTTCTGCAAACTTTTTTTATTACATTTTTTAAATTTATTTTATCAACAATTTCATGCTCAATTGCCAAAATGGTGTGTACATACTAGTCGAACGTAGAAGTTGTGCATTAGTTTCAACTTGGAGAAACTCCTTTCGCCACTTGCTACAGTTACTGGTATCGTTAACAATATTCTTAAAGCAATAGTAAGCTTCGGGGCAAAATTTAACTTTGAAATTAAGCTCAGTACATTGCTTAGGCTTTCTTTTTTGCCCAAAAGCGCAGATACTACTGAAATTTCCTCTGCTAATTCTACCCCGTTTATGTCAACAGGATCACCCTCACACAGTTAAAATACATTCTAAATTCTTACAGTGTTTTAGTAGTTCGTATATATTATACAAGGTGAGGCGCGACAAACAGGCCACCTAAATAACTCGGCTGCATCAAATGCATCAGATGGAACCTGCATGGTTTCGAGGGGGCATTAATCTGATGTTAGTAGCTTTTTGGTAGGTGGACGCGTAAAGGACATAAGAAGGCCAATTTCATTTTTTTTTAATGGAATGAGATATTTTTTAATACATCACTCGATGCAGCTGGACATTCTTTATAAAAAAGTGTTAATCTATGTATGTCGAAAAGTTAGTAGTTCAGGAGATATTTCAATTTAAA
>CM052312.1:16792292-16818919 GCA_028455605.1 Lasioglossum malachurum | reverse complement strand
ATTTTTCACAAGCAGGATTTGCAATTTAGATATTTGAAAAATTTCATGAACAATAATGATAACAATATATCGGTCTTGTAAAAATATAAAAGTGGTCGCTCCAGAACTTCCACATGAAATCTGCATTTTTTCGATTTTTTGGGGGGTTTTTGGTTTTTCACAAACAGGATTTTCAATTGAAAATTCTGAAATCAATTGCAGAGTATGTATTTGGGTGCTGGACATGTGTCAGATTTTTCTTAGAATTTCTAAACATCATTAACTAGGGGTATGGGAAAAACTGATTTTTCTTGAAAATCCGGAAAATCTGGCAATTGTAGGTGCACACTATTATACAATCATATGCGTGAACTCACGTTGATCGAGTCCAGTGAATTTTTCCGAGTGAAAGGGTACGGTCTTGCAAGTAGTTCGCTCTAAACTTTCTAATAGAGGGAATGCATCCGAATCGCGCAATCATTTAAATGTCTTGCGAGGATTGATAATAATCATAATAATCGTTCCGAACGTAAAGTGTAATGTTTATGCACGTAAAACAGGTACCGTTGATTTTGCAAATGGAAAAAAGCTAACGTAAATATTCTCGTCTGCCGGAAAATGTAACATGCGACCAACACTTTCTCTTATTGTCGGCGTTTTGCCAGTCGTCGCGCCACGAATGTCTCTGGAATACTGGAAAGCGATGCCAACAAAATTAATAGTAAAATTGTTACAGTGCCGATACATTTCATTGTTGTTCATTAACTTTTGCAGATTTTTAAATCGGAAATCCTGCTTGTTAAAAATCAAAAACCACAAAAATCTGCACTTTTGCGATCTTTTCGAGGTTTTTGATTTTTCACAAGCCGTATTTTCAAGTTAAAAATTTGAAAAAATTCATGAACGATAATTATAACAATATATCGCTACTGTAAAAATATTCGCTTCAGAACTTCCGATTTTTCACAAGCTGCATTTTCCCTAGTTAACGACGCACAGTGGTCCAAACGGCCAATTTACTACTATTTCTTACATCAACACACACGTCGGTAGAAGTTAAAATCGACCATTTTACTTCTCAAATCAATTATTGTTAAGCGTGGCAAACGTTGAACGTAACAGTATGAAAAATAGCATCAAAACAAAGGACATCCTTTTCAACTATAATTTATTGTTTAGAGTTTAGAACGTTACTATCGATTCTAATTATAATAGCCGTGTTCAAAAGCATTAGGAAGATTAAAAATAAAATGAAACAATTTTTCGGAAATGTTTAAATTATGTTTTTCAAGGAAGTATTAAGAAATTTATTTTTTTAGTTTGTTGTAGGAAATACTAATAATATTCGCCCATATTCTCGTTAATTTCTGCATGAATATTTGGAGTGGAATAGGTAGTTTACGGTTTCACCAAATTTATTTGCAGAAAATTGCAGATTAGCAAATTATTTAATTTTTTCTGGTACAGTTATTAAGTTTGTTTCAGGAAATACTAACGACACTCGCACGTATTCGCGTTAATTTTTGTATGAATATTAGGAATGAAATATGTAGTTCATGCTTTCGTCGGTCTCAAGGCCACATCTGCCTCTTGTAGTTCCCGTTTAAAATTAATATAAAAATTTATTATAAAAACTTCTATTAATTTTTAACTTATAACTTTTTTAAAAATTAAATTTTTATAAAAACTTCATTTAGATAATAATTGTTTTAGTAAAAAAAAAAAAATTATAATGATTATTATTAGATGTAAATATTGTTTCCTTTTTATTTTTATTATTATTATTTTTGTTGTAAATTTCATTTCTGGAAATGATACTTTTGTAAAATAAGAATTGTGTACAAGTTTCTCTTTCCTGTCATTGTGAATTAAAACTGGCATTCTAAATTGAAATACGTTGCTTCCTCTGCGCTATTTTAAGCAAAACAAATATTTCAATAAACTTACGGAATTCTATTAGCCTTCTTTATACTTACTTAATGTGTATAGAATACATGTAACACAGAATTATCGATTATTAGTAGCCTTTAGACTTTTGCACTCCTAAATCCGCCGTTTGGACCACTGTGCGACGTTTCGAAATTCTGAGAAAAATCTGACAAGTGTCTCAGATTTTTAAATTGAAAATATTACTTGTAAAAAAATCAAAAACCTCAAAACAATCGAAAAAATTCAGATCTTTTCGTGTTTTCCATCTGTTACAAGCAGAGTTTGCAACGGAAAAATCTCGTCAAACTTAAATAGGTCGAACTGGTTTTCGAAAAACTCGAGCAAATCGAAAAAACGCAGATTTTACATGGAAGTTCTAGAGCAACCACCCCAACAATTTATTTATTACTGGTTAACACACATTTGGAATACTTTAAAAGAAGTAGGAAAGTTGGTTGAACTGAAATTTTGTCACTACGAGTGATGCATGATAGCGTGAAAACAGCCACGACTGCTTTGTCGTTTACAGACAATTCCCGTAATTAAGGGGTTAAGAGGACGAATTCCGTACGATCAAATAATTTGAGTAAAAACCACTCGAATACAAGGTCGTCCTGAGATAATTTCAATGATATAATTTCTTTTTACTAATTTATCATGAAGTAATAATGCTTTACTAATCAGAAACTTGAAATTTCCCGCAATTTAAATCTTAAATTAAAAATAATTGTCTATAAAAATTAACTTAAAATAAAATTATAACAATTTCCCGTAGCTTTTAGAAATTAATTTAAACTTTCCCTTTTAAAATTTCCCTTGATTTAAAATTTAAATTTCCCTCAATTGAAATCTTTAAATGTCCCTCATTTTATACTTGCCTAAATTCAAAGCTTGAAATTTCCCTCAATTTAAACTTGAAATTTCCCTCAATTTAATCTGGAAATTTTCCTCGATTTAACCTTGAAACCCTCAATTTAAAACTTAAATTAATTTTCTATAAAAATTAACTTACAAATTATTTTAACCTTGAAATTTCCCTCAAACTCT
Source organism: Lasioglossum malachurum (assembly GCA_028455605.1). Taxonomy (NCBI): domain Eukaryota; kingdom Metazoa; phylum Arthropoda; class Insecta; order Hymenoptera; family Halictidae; genus Lasioglossum; species Lasioglossum malachurum. The sequence continues at coordinate 16,815,964 of CM052312.1, read as the reverse complement.
GCATGTTGTCTGAACCCGGGAGTCTACAACTGTATACAGGGTGTCCCAGAATAAGTGTAACTCCCGGAAATGGGAGGTTCCTTGGGTCATTTGAAGCGACATTTTCCTTTGCAAAAATGGCGTCCGCGGCTTTGTTTAGCAGTTATTAACGAAAAACACGGACCAATCAGAGCGCGCCCTCGCTCGCCGCGCCGTCAAGCGAGTGTCGGTGGTGCGCCGTGACATCGCAACGAACAAGAGTTTCTCGATTATGTAAATCATCTCAGTAAGAATCAAATGTCCATCTGACTCCTGTCCCTTGTAACTGAAATCATTTTAACAAGTTGAAAATAATACATTGGTCTTTTCAAATTATTTTAATCTTTCCACTGTTTTAAATGCACCTACTCATTTTTGCTACAAATGCATGAAATCCGCAGTCTAGTGATCGCATTACCTGATTGTTGTGATTTGTGCAGCATTACAAGGGATATGGCAATTGTTATTAGTGCATAATTATGTGTTGACGTGTTGACAAATGTGAACTGTGATCGTAAGTGTGGAAAAATTGCAAGGCATCTGTGTGAAATAAACATACGAATTATTTATCGATTCGAAACTGAAATTCTGGATCGTCGACTTGACCGCGCATCCTTTACGCCTTAGGTCTTAGGTTTTAATACACCAACAATCTATCACCAGCTGTGAAGTTCGTCGGCCTGACCGTACGTCCCTTAGCTTTCAGTACTGTCGTATACCTGAAGACATCTGTGCAGTTCGTCACCGAGTGACCCAGTGACACACATTTCGAAGCAGCAAATGGATTTAAGGCTGAATACGTGAATTTTTAATTCAATCGGTTTCTGCTTCTTCTCTTTTTTTACGATTATCTCGTAAACTAAAGCCGATTGCCAAAAAGTTTAAATTGGAGAAGATTTACATAATCGAGAAACTCTTGTTCGTTGCGATGTCACGGCGCACCACCGACACCCGCTTGCCGGCGCGGCGAGCGAGGGCGCGCTCTGATTGGTCCGTGTTTTTCGTTAATAAATGCTAAACAAAGCCGCGGACGCCATTTTTGCAAAGGAAAATGTCGCTTCAAATGACCCAAGGACCCTCCCATTTCCGGGAGTTACACTTATTCTGGGACACCCATAGTCTAAGAACTCGTCAGAGAAAATTCGAGAACCACACCAGCTATCGGTCGAAAAACTGAACTAATCAAGTTCTCCTACTGACCGATCGCACGGCTCTATGTTTATGATTGGTATATATACAGTGACGATCAACTAACTCTATCAAAGTAAAATATCCGATTCCACCATGAAGTATCAAAACCATTAATTTTGAAAAACTCTTTTATTATTTCAAGCTTGAAATATGTTTCAATTTCCTATCACAATTTACAGTTGTGTGTGTTCCGTGGTTGGGTCAGGGTCATAAACCGCAGCATAGCGTTCTCTAACACTCTAACCTAACGTAACTCGCGGACAGACCAGCAATTTAACTCTCCTTTCACTTGTTCCTTACACATCGTCTTATTCAGAGCATGATTGGTCGCCGTAATTTAACTAACGTTCGAATGAAGTCAAATATAATTAGGAAACAGGCGAATCTTTATATCATTATATTCATTCACAAGGCGCAAATTTATACAAATTACGACGTTCGGTATTTATTTATATTTGCCTTACACATAAAAGTATATTTTATTTTTAAAATTTCATCTAAAGAAGCTTCCTCATTTTTTAAAATTATTTATTGAAAATAATTTATTACTCAGTATAAATCCTTCAATATATATAGGGTAAAGTAAATAAATAAATACCGAATATACAATATATATATGTCGTGTAAATATTTATATATAATTTTATTTGTGTATAATTATTTGCAAATGTGTAAATATATATACATATACATCGTGTAAAGTAAATAAATAAATACCGAATGTCGTAATTTATAAATTCGCCTTGTGAATGAATATAAAGAGTGATATATATATATAATAAACAAACGAACAAACGGAACGACAAACGATAAAAATATAAGTATAAAACGTATATTATTATTTAGAAAATTATTTGAGAATTCTAATGATGAGATTTTTGATCGAGAAACGATAAAAATATAAATATAGTAAAATTATTTGAGAATTTTTGATTGAGAAGGAATTTGATTGTTCCGAGAGAATAATGTAGATATAATCGTTGACAAATCTAAAATCAAATATGCGTCCAAGAAACTCCGAAAAAAACAAACAGCTTGACACGTAAACCACGTGTGTAAATGACACAGAGAGATCGCAGTATGTATGTAGATGTGTTATAAAGTATGCAATATATGTATGTATGCATGTATGTATGTATGCCTACTTTGTAAATTTTTATTACCTCGTAAGTCGTTCTCCGCCCAAGTAAAATCCACAAAGCAGGTGAAAAGCACTGCACTGAACTTCACCACAGTCGATAAATTACCCATTTTGAGACGACATAATTTCTATATATATATATATATGTCGACGTATATATATATAAAGATCACAAGAAACTTCATAAAATCTGACTAAACACTGTCGTTGTTCGAGATTATAGTTTTGACTATTTAGCAGATCTTACTACAACGTCAGTCGCAGTTAGTCGGTGTCGGTGGCATACTGAATAACTGAAGTACTGAAGAGTAGCTAAATCTACTAGAAAGTGGAAGACTTTCCCATTCCCCAGTCCCCAGTCCCCAGTCCCCATTCCCTATTTCTCCCATTCTACCACCATTCATCGTATCGGTACATGGAGCCATTAATACATTAGGAATAAGACGTGCAACGTTGTATAAATTTCTTCGTACTTCAAGATGGCGCCTTGTGCCGGGCTTAGACTCACAGAGGATATGAGAGTGCTCACACCCGGGTCTGAGTTGCCACCACTTTTTGGCACACTCACGCCAGAGAGTATATGAGAGTGCTCACGCTCGGGCACCGACGAGATACTATTAAAGACTGCCAGCCCCTGTGCTATTCAGCGAGACGGGTAACCGGGCGCGGGGATAACGTGGAAGTTACAGTGATCTGATATGCCACATCGCTAAAAGTTCTAAATAGTGCCAAAATCGTGCTAAAACATCGTCTGAAATATGGCGGAGAATGTAACAGTTAATAATAATCGATATGGTTTCGTGATAAGTCGCCTTCTCACCGATCCGACGCGACTAAAATCTCCTCAGTGATCTTCTTCACCGACAAAGTGCCGTCGGTGGCCTTCTGCTTCTCTGGCTGTATAGTATCTCGTCGGTGGCTCGGGTTTTGCCCGTGCCACTTTTGGCTGCCATCATCTCTTAGCATGGACAAGAACCTACATCATCTCTCAGGTTGGACAAGAACCTACATTATCTCCACAAACTTAAGACACAGACTTAAGATCAGTACAGACATTGCAGACAATGCATTTTTCTGCCACCGGTTCTGAATTACCGACTCTGTAGAAAATGCCCTAGTACGACAGCGGACTCTATCGAAATGGAACGGTCAGCTAGTGAAGTACATGACGTTACAACACGAAAAGTGTGTGTCTGAGGACGCTAGATTTTACAGCGTTGTCAGCTTCAAAAGTGAAATGTGAAATGCCGCATTATATGCATACAACAACCGTCGATGTTCGCATCAAAAGCGTTCGAGCGGTTACTTTCTCGCTCTCCGAGGCTGTTGAAATTCAGAGGTATACTGCTTCGTAAGTCTAGAAATTTTAATCGTAAATAATTTTCTTAAACGATCATCCAAATATCCATTGAGATACAACAATCTTATTAATATTTCCAATTGTTTATGCAAATATAAAATTGCTAAATATTTTGAAATTTTTAATTGGTAGATGTTTTAATACATGCATATGTATACATACAGGATGTTTAACGCAATTGTTTCGGATCATCACTTCGTTACGAAAAAATATCAAAAGACAAAGATAAATGGTTCGAAGAACGCTACATTCGTAGACCCTTAGATTTTTTAGGTGCAACTGTGCATGAGCAATTAACAATTGCATCATTTCTTTAAATAGAAATACATATTTTTTAATATATTTTGCATATAAATGCATATATTCTTCCTACGTAAATCCTACGTTCATCCTACGTAATAAATTATTAGGGTATATATACCCCCCTCCAGAGCAAAAAAATTATTAGTTCTCGAGATATTTTCAAAACCTGCTTGAAGAAGAAGATTATTGAAATTGAAGAAAAGAAGAAGAAAATTGAAGAAGATGCTCATTACAAATCAGTTTCTGTTATAACAACAATGTCAAAACGGTGTTTACGTTTACTACATTGTCGTGAAGCGCTTGAGCATCTTCTTCAATAAAGACAGGTTTTGAATATATTTCGAGAACTAACAATTTTTTTGCCATGGCACACACACACATACACACACGCACACGCACACACACACACACACACAAATAATTTTTTACATAGAATGAACAGAGGAATTCATTAGTGCAATAAAAAATATGCATTTCTATTTAAAAAAATGATGCAATCGTGTATTTCACATGCAAAAGGTGCACCTAAAAAAAAATCTAATAAGGGCCTACGAATTCGTTCTTCGAACTATTTACCTTTCTCTATTTACCTTTTTTCGTTAATGCATTAATAACGGAGTTATGATTGAAACAATTGCGTGAAACACCCTGTATATGTATGTAAATATGTATGTAAGTTCTATTAAGTAATGTGAAGATCACACACACATACGTAAACTTAAAAAAATTTCTATTTTGTACGTATATGTATTATTATTATTAACTAATGTTAACAGGTCAACATAATTAATTTTAATATTAATAGAAAAGGTATTATATATTTTCCGATACGAAAATATTAGTTATATATATATATAAATATTATAATTATATTAGTTATTAATTATATATATTAATATTAATATACATATTATTAATTCTATGAATATATATATTATTATTAATATTAATTTTTTAAGTAATTATTAGTTCGGAAATATTAGAAAATTGTAAACAATCACAGCATTAGAATTGTTGCAGTGTACACATGAACGCGTATACTGATATTCGTATTGTGTCAAATATCGAAAAAGAGAACGTCGAGAGTGGGCAACGTGCGGCAGTGCGGCTAGACAATACGACCGTACTTACCTATCCTTGCAGGGGAAAACCCAGAGCACCTAAGGCCTAAGGGTGCAATAAAACGAGGTAGCGAACACTCTTGCAACAAGGCGTCCTTAAATCGAACTGTAAACTCACTTTTCTCGAATACAAAGGTGTGTGTGTATTCGGGTTTCTCAATAATGGATATTGTATAGTACAAAGTGTATGTAGAAATCTCGCCCAAAAAGCACTTTCCGATACCGTGCGGTCTCCTTGTGAAACGATTTCACAATTTTGCAATAAAAACAAGTCCACAAACGATGAAAGAATTTTATTATGGAAAAATAAAAACGGTATACACGCGTGTGTTGCTATTTATTAATATTATGCTTTAAATACGGTTTCAGTATACCTTCTTAAGTTTGGATTACATGTCAAATATTAATTTAGTAACTCATATTTACAATTCAGTTACAATTGAAAAAGAATTCTAATAAATAAAAAGTAATTATAGTATGTACTTCTTAATTCGATGTAGTGTATAAAAATGGAGTTCATATTTGGATCTTGATTATTTAACCACATCGTTAAAAATATTATAATCCAAATGAAAATTATATAAACATATATAAAACGAATCAAAGTAAACACCATAAACTTGTAAAGATTTGTTAAAATACAAACAATGCAAGGAACAAAATTACGTGCACATTGAATAACTGCATAGAAATATCATACTGATGTTAGCACATCAAAATTAGAATGTCGATTTAAAGTGTAAGATTAATACAAAATAAAAAGCTACTGTGTGAAACAAAATTTTTCTAAATAAATTTTTTATGATATTATAATTAATAAAATTAATTACACACGCATCAAAATAAAATAAACATACGTAAGGATATTTAAGCTCGTGAATCTATTAATCTATGTTACTGCAAAATTGTACTTCGTAAGTATTTTATTACATACTTCATTTTTCCAACGTTCAAATACACGCGCCATATACATTTGTAGCCACCAAATCGTATGAAACATCGTAGTAAATATGAAGTATACCGAATATTCAGCTCTTACTAATACACGACACATCGGTAACATCGAGCACGACACCGAAATGGTACGGGGGCTCTCAAAGCCCCTTGGAGCATTGACAACAAAGTCCATAAGATGCAATGTCTGTACTGATCTTAAGTCTGTGCTGAAAATTTCATCAAAATCGATTAACATACACACAAGCTACAAGCGATTAAAAATTGTGAAAATCGTAGTTTTACGCGACTTTTGATTAGTTTCTGCTTAAAATCCACAAAATCGTACATCTTTCGATGCGTGTCGTTTTTTACTGCGTCAACCGATTTTGATGAAATTTTCAGCATGTGTATAATTAACATAGATCTACAAAACACATATTTTAAATTTTCTTTAAGGGCCCTAATAAAAAATTTTAAAAAATGCCTTTTTTATTTTTGTATGTAACCTTGTGAATTATAATTTTTTGGAAAATCTCTTTTGCTTATCATTTCATAAACCAATGCTTCTAAATCATTATAAAAAATCAGGTCGTTTGGTACAATTATAAAAAAGTTATTCTGTTTGAAAGGGCGTTCGAATACTTTCGTGTGCCACTGTATACGTACAAAATAGAAATGTTTTAAAGTTTACGTATGTGTGTGTGTGTGATCTTCACATTACTTAATAAAACTTACATACATACACAGGGTGTTTTACGCAATCTTTCAATTCATAACTCCGTTATTAATGCATTTACGAAAAAATCTCGAAGCGATATATGCATTTATATGCAAAATATATGCAAAAATATGCATTTATATTTAAAGAAATGATGCAATTGTTAATTGCACATGCACAGTTGCACCTAAAAAAATCTAAGGGCTTACGAATGTAGCGTTCTTCGAACCGTATTTATCTTTCTCATTTGATATTTTTTCGTTACGGGGTTATGATCTGAAACAATTCCGTGAAACACCCTGTATGTATACATATGCATGTATTAAAAAATCTACAAATAAAAAATTTGAAAATATTTGGCAATTTTATATTTGCATAAACAATTAAAAATATTAATAAGATTGTTGTACAACTCGACGAATATTCGGATGATCATTTAAGAAAATTATTTACGATTAAAAATTCTAGATTTCAGAAGCAATATTCCTCTGAATTTCAACAGCCTCGAAGAGCGAGAAAGTAACCGCTCGAACGGGCTCGAACGCTTTTGACGCGAGCATCGACAGTTGTTGTATGAATATAATAGCGGCAACATTGCACTTTTGAAGCTGACAACGCTGTAAAATCTAGCGTCCTCAGACACACACTTTTCGTGTTGTAACGTCATGTACTTCACTAGCTGACCGTTCCATTTCGATAGAGTCCGCTGTCGTACTAGGGCATTTTCTATAGAGTCTGTACTGACACAGACTTAGGATAGGTACAGACGTCTCATCTTACGGGGCCGTCACGCCTACTTGCTGGAGCCAAAGTGGCCCCAATACCAATTCGGTGTCGCGCTCTACTACGCAATTTCTACAACGGATACTTGAAGATTACAAATGTATATGTATGGCGCGTGCATATGAATGGTCAAAATGATGTAGTAGGATAATTATGATAATTATATGAAGTGCTACAGTAATGTAAAGTAATAGATTGATGAGCATTAATATATATATCTTAACGTACATTTATAATATTGTGATCTCGTGATCTCGTTTCTGTTAATTACAAAATTACAATAAAATTATTTAGGATAATTTTATATCAATAGTTTTTCATTTTGCATTTATCTTACGCATCAAATCAACTTTATAATTTTAATGTAATAATGTTTTTGTGAAAAAAACTAATAAAATCATTTTTTTGTTGAAATGAATTGATAACCCATTAGTTTGAAGGTATATTGTATTCTCATATATTAAACACAATAAAATCGACCACTTTTTGCACGCGCCATCGTCGATTTTGTTCTAAATAAAATATGTTGTAGTCCATGTGAAATTAGAGGGGGTTTAAGTCATCATTTAGCCGGTTCCGATTTTTTTAGAAATGACAGCCTTTCGAAATTTGCAATTTTTTCCCGCTTTTTGGCGAAGGCGGGCCTCGCTTACAAATTTTTATCTCAGGAACTGTTTGTCTGATTGAGCTACATTTTTTTTTGTTTTCTTCAGAAAGGATTGGGCTATTATAAAATGAATTTTACAATCTCGATAATCAACTTTACAATGTCGAAAAATTTAAACAAACGCGTTTTTTACATTTTTTCTCGATGAGCCAGAATGATTTAAATTTTGTGAAAAAAAATATGGTTATATTCCTTGAAGTTTCCCCTTTCCAAAATGAGTCCTTGGAAACGGTGGCGACTTGAAAATAGGCGTCACAATGAGCTGGGAAAGTTAAGTTTATTTTATCTCCATTCCATCTACGAAACGTATTTTTAAAATTTTTAATTACTAGGCCAACATAAAAAGGTTGTAAAATGCAACTTTTAGTATTTTTTTCTATAATTCCGACCAACTGCAATTTCTGAAAAAATATCTCTTCACATCATGTAGTAAATTGATTGTTCATGAACAAATTTTATTTGTGACTATCGATGACGTATTCTAATCTGCGCGTCATTTTTAATATACAAATGTCAGCAATACATGCCGTGCGTGATTGTTTACATCTTTCTTAATACTTTCGTATCGGAAAAGAATATCTGTCGTATTCAAATTTAAATTAATTATGTTGATATGTTAACATTTGTTACCAATATATGTACAAAACATAATTTTTAAAACTATACTTTTGTTCTGTAATCAGGTTTACGTGAATGCGTTAAACAATCTACGAATTAAAAATGTCAAAACATTTAAAAGTTTTATATTTACATAAACAATTAAAAATATTAAAAAGATTCTTTAACAAGTCAACGAATATTCAGATAATCGTTTAATAAAATTATTTACGATTAAAAATTCTAGATTTCAGAAGCAATATTCCTCTGAATTTCAACAGCCTCGAAGAGCGAGAAAGTAACCGTTCAAACTGGTTCGAACGTTTTTGACGCGAGCATCGACAGTTGTTGTATGAATATAATAGCGGCAACATTGCACTTTTAAATAAACATAATAAAAATTAAAATTTCAATTACAATTAAAATCACAATAAAAATAGAAATAACACACACACACACTTTAAATCAGAATAACTTTTTTAAGAATGGACCAAATGACTTCAATTTCTCTGTAAGGCTAGAAGAATTAGTTTAGTAAACGACGTATAAAAAAAATGTTGGAAAAATGATGAGAAATGCGAAAAAAATAGTGAAAATTGATTTTTACTACTTCTTTAGCTGGGCCAATAACGAAAGTTTAAAAGATGTGTTTGGTAAGTTCGTATAAATTATATGCGCTTTGAAAATTTTATTGAAATTGGTTAATTGATTTAGGAGTCATAAACGATCAAAAGTGGCATAAAGAGACCGAAAATCATGGAAAATTGCAATTTTTATTCGGAGATGTCAAATAAATCCTCGAACAATTTGACAAATAAAACCACTATGCACAGTCCAAATTCTATCGGCTCGTATCACTTTCATGAAAAAATTATGAAAAATAAACAAGATCTGCAATTTACTTAGTGGTTTCATGCCGATATACTTGGCTGGCCGTCGAGTGGCCCAGCCGTGTTTATTGCACCACTTGGCCACGGCGACCGAAGCCTTCGTCGCTCTGGCAGAAAATGATTTGAAGGATCTATTCGAAGACTTCGAAGAAATCCACGACTAATAATCCACTATGCACAGTCCGAACTCTATCGAGTTTAGTCTTTTCTTAATCGGATGGACGCCACGGACTGGCTTGTATCACTTCCATGAAAAATTATGAAAAATAAACAAGGTCTGCAATTCACTTGCAGGTTTTATGTTTGTTAGTGGTTTTATGCCGATATACCTGACACCCCGTTGTTGAAATGACTCGTTTATATGGAGAGGCGTAACACCAATCATTTATTCACTGGCATATTTACCATGTATCAAACACACAATATATTTGAAGAGTATTACAAATCATCTGTACGTCTTTCACGTATGGAACGCTTACTTTCTCTACATAACCTCTTTATGGTTATCTTACACAACCTCTCAACATGAGAACTCATAGGTGACTACACAGACTTCCTCATCCGCTCCAGTGTAGCCAGATTTGGGAGGGGGTAAAGAAATGATGTATCCTCTCTCTGATGACGGGGAATGAGTGGAGCGAATGGGAGACACGTTGCGCGTGCGCGACGGGGATTGAGTGGGGCGAATGGGAGACACGTGCGCTCCGCGCGCGACCAGTTTACTACGGCTTTGAAGCGTTTCAGGGGAAGGCACCGTGGAGTGCGCGCGCGCACGGTGCTGGAATGGAATAGTGGAAGGGGAAAGTAGGGGAGTACGAGAGCTCGGATCCGAGCTCAATCTGGCGACACTGATCCGCTCTCACCACGAATAGCTCTCACTCTCACACGCTGCCATCCGACGGTCGTCACATCAATCACTCTCAATACCATCAATGGTAAATTATTATAATCACAACACCCGTGGGGTTGCCCGGCCGTGTTTATTGCACCACTTGGCTACAGCGGCCCAGGCCCTCGTCGCTCGTCATTGTCCTAACTGTTAGGGCGACTGTGGCTCGAGAAAGACACATGTTGCCGATGTTGCTGCTACTCTGGGACCGTCTTACCGAGCAAGAGAAGGAGAAAAACAGCAACATGTGTTTTTCGAGCAACCGTCGCCCAGGTCTGCCCTAACAGAAAATTATTCCAAGGATTTATTCCGTTTTATTTATCCGTGGATGTATTCGAAGTCTACGAATAAAACTATGCACAGTCCGAATTCTATCGAATTTATTCTTTTCTTAATCGGAAGAACGCCACGAACTGGCTCGTATCACTTCCATGAAAAAATTATGTAGAATAAACAAGGTCTGCAATTCACTTGTTAGTGGTTTCATGCCGATATACCTGACTCCCCGTGGAGTTGCCCCGCCGTGTTTATTGTACAGGGTGTATAAAAAGTAATGGTCATCCGTCCTAAGGGTGAATCTACACCTCTGGATCGGTGGACATTTGTAAGAGAAACTTGCCGCAAAATTGTTTATAACAAAGAAAATTGTTGTTAAAGTTTTTTTCTACATCAACGCCTTCTACTTATCGAGAAGAGAAAAAGTATGAAAGGTGCCATATGTCGCAAACAAATATTTATTGAGATATAAGCTGTTAAAGTTTTTCAAAATTTGATTGTGTGGAACTATACGTATAGGCAGAAGCCTACTACTCCAGTACACACGTCCGAGCCGAAACCAGCGACGAATGTCCCTTTAAATTTCGTTTGCCTGGAGGCACGCACAGGATCATGTTCTGTCTCGACAGGGACGTGTGCACTGTAGTAGGCTTCTGTCTATCCGTATAGTTCCACACAATCAAATTTTGAAAAACTTTAACAGCTTATATCTCAATAAATATTTGTTTGCGACATATGGCACGTTTCATACTTTTACTCTTTTCGATAAGGAGAAGGCGTTGATGTAAAAAAAAACTTTAACAACAATTTTCTTTGTTATAAACAATTTTGCGGCAAGTTTCTCTTACAAATGTTCACCGACCCAGATGTGTAGATTCACCCCTAGGACGGATGACCATTACTTTTTATACAACCTGTACTACATACTGTGTATGTATTGTGTTCTGGGCTCAGGCCTCGGGGCTCAACCCTCGGTCCTCGGTACGTGTTCATTAAAGCCTCGAGCTGGCCGAAATTATTCAAAAGTTATTCGCAGTTTTCGAATAAATAAAAATAATAGATGAATTTTTATTCGAAATTTCATTCGAATAAATTCTCGACGAATAAAATTATTTAAATAACGAGTCGAATAAAAGATACATTTTTATAAATAATGCCCAACTCTGTGTTTCGGACGAAGTCGGATTCACTGTGATCTTACAATTAACCATGTTCGACGTTTTTGCGTGGCTGCCTACGTTTCGAGACCTCCAAATGTTGCACCCATTGCACCCGACGAAAACGCACGCGTTCCTCGACACAATATAATAGATGCTGTCCAGTCCAGACTGGAGCTGTTACCCGATCCCATTCCAAGCTTCGATTTCAGGAACGTCGGAGGTGATAATAATGGAAGTATCAAAGCTTTAAAGGGTAAAGCTGGATAAGCATGGGCCAGCGGTCGCTGCTCCGATTTTCCTGATTCCTGTCTTAAAATATCGCTTTATGTCTAAAAAACCATTGTCTAAAATTTAAAATATCTACAACCACCGATGGGGGTGATATAGGGGTAAATTCCCCCGCACTTAAATGCAATTTGCTCTAAAACGAGAAAAGATATCGACATGGGATAAACGGCAAACAACAGATATAGATACTCTCTATATTTCAGATTTTTTTTCAGAATTTTTTGCTAATTATTTATAGTTGAAAATAATAAATTAATTCTTTGAGAATTTTTTTAACTATCTTCCCCTGGGTTGACACCTACCAAAAAATTCTAAAATATTGCTATGATGCTAATCTATTATGTATAAAAATCTCAGAAGTGTCCGTTTGGTGTGAACAGTGTCAAAAAAAATAAAGTATGCCGGCGAACGGGAAGGATGCGGGAGGGGGAAATCCGCTCTACCGTGCGCATAGGAGCTGATCCAGGCTAAGCGTCCGCTCTACCGTGCGCATAGGAGCTGATCCAGGCCACCCACGAGGCCAGCCTTACGGGAGTTGGTGAGACGCGAATTTTCGGTGTTCTCTTACGCCCTCTAGGACATATTCTGGCTCCAGCCAGAGAAGCAGAAGGCCACCGACGGCATTTTGTCGGTGAAGAAGACCACTGAGGAGATTTTAGTCGCGTCGGATCGGTGAAAAGGCGACTTATTTAGAACTTTTAGCGATGTGGTATATCAGATCACTGTAACTTCCACGTTATCCCCGCGCCCGGTCGCGCCCGGTTACCCGTCTCGCTGAATAGGGGCTGGCAGGATATCTCGTCGGTGTCCAGGCTAAGCGTCCGCTCTACCACACGCATAGGAGCTGATCCAGGCTAAGCGTCCGCTCTACCGTACGCATAGGAGCTGATCCAGGCTAAGATTTTGTGTGGGGACAGCACTATACCGGAGGCATCGAAAACTCGGGCGTGAGCACTCTCATATCGTCTCTGTGCATATCTAGAAAATATAACTAGAAAGTATAACCATAAACTAATCACACAGCACAACTCACGATGGTAAACAATAGCTGAATTCTCGTTCCGTGCTCAATCCATTTTGTGTCCAATTCTACATGTGCGCAATTCGTACTCTGTGGTGTGCAATCACCACTGATATACCCAGATAGCACAGCCTGACTGAGCCCACTACCTGACCAAACCTGCAAGGCCCCCGACCTACAGGTTACAGGCTAACTCAATGCTTGGATCGGCTCGAGGCCCAGACCGGTTGATTCGTGCCGGATTTTTATGCGCGCAATGGCCCGGATATAGCCAGGAAGGGGCTTCGATTGAGCCCAACTTTTTTCGTTACATCTTCTCTCTCCACATCATGTTTAGCCTGAAACAGCTCCTACATCATCTTTAGCATGGAACAGAACCTACACCATCTTTAGCAGGAAACAGAACCCACTTTACTGTTATTAAGTCTGTCTTAAAAAAGACTTTTGAGGGCGTTTGCTGCCTAGATTGACCTTTATCTGGCGTTTTTGACTACTGAAAAAACCCGTGTTTGTATTATTACGAAATGAGAACACAAATCCCGCACCCTTGCAATCTTGTAAATGGGCTGAATCTGGCTGAAATCAGGCACGGCCGGCAGGCCCTGGGCTCGAGCCCCTTCCTGGCTATATCCGGGCCATTGCGCGCATAAAAATCCGGCCCAAATCGAGCCGGTGTGCTGTCTGGGTATATACTATGGATACGAGATTCCCATAAGCCAGCCGTACTGCCGTTGAAGCCATTAGAAGAACGCACTTTCTTTAGCCGACGCCGCCAAATGTCTATGCCGGAACACTAATATTATTTTAGTGTGCGTCTCACTGATGTATATATATATATCAGTGGTGCATCTGCGCGTGGCGAAGTGAGGCAAAGCGTAGAGCTCCACGGGTGATCGCTCTTGCAAACTGGCAAAATCTTCTTCTAACGAGCGTCAGGCTTCTCGTATCCATAGTATATATATCAGTGGCAATCACGCTGTGCGCGAAAGAGCCGTGTGCGCAAAACACTGATATAATATCAGTGGCGCAAAGCTGTGTCCAATAGAGCTGTGCGCCACGTCGAATTGCGCCATCGTCCGTGCGCCATCGAAGGCCACTCCAGAGAACTAACCTTTATCTATGTATCACACTTTTCTGAGGGAAGTCCGAACTCCGAACACCTCTATAAATTCTATAATTGTACACCGTGGTCGGTATGTACATATATAATGAAAAGAAAACAATAAATCCCAGCTAAAGCTGAGAGAATGAATGAATGAACGAGAGTTATCGAAGATACGACTGCTCACGCTCGCACGCGTTACGCGTGTCGTTTACTGAATAGTACTTACTGAATTTTACGCGTGAAAATGGAAGCGGAGGTCAGAGTTGTGGTCGTCCGTCAACTATTTTCGGTGCAGTTCGTTATGGATTCGGTGTGAACGACGTGTCAAAGTCAAAGTGAATCAAAGTGAATCTACCTCGTCCAACCTCGTCCACGATACGAAACAGAGGTGTACGTAATCCGAAAAACCAAACTCAATTCTGTATTGTTCGAAGCTAACAATGTTTTTATTTATCTACATAGCACGATATTCGAACGAAACAAAAGTTCACGAGGATAGAACATAATCAAACATACTTATGTATATATATATATATATATATGTATTGAACTTTTTCGTAATTTATTGTTAAGCAGAACAGAACATACAGTTAAATAAATTCGTGTGTAGTCTAACCTAGATAATGAGGTTGGGGATCCTATCACAATTTGATGTTTTTGGATTTTTTTAAGAATCGATTCTGCAACCAAAAATTCTGAAAATATTCACAGACGTCTGCGTTATAAGGTACAATGTTCATGAATTTTTTCGTAATTTTTTGTCCCATAGAACAGAAGAAATCGATCATAATTCGTCTAATTCTTCAATTTTTTTCAAAATCGATTTCGCGACGAAAAATTCTGAAATAATTTACGGTCGTGTGGGCCACTAACAATAAGTAGAACGTTCACAAATTTTTTCGTAATTTTTCATCGAGCAGAACAGAAAATAGAAAGAAATAAAATAAAGAATGTTTCTATTTAGCACGATATATTCGAAGGAATCAGAAATTCGGAAGCATAAAACATAATAAAAAAAACAAACTTATATATATATATATATATATATATACCCAGTAAGCAATCAGTCTGCTCTTGATTCGCTACGAATTTCTCATCTAACCTTTCGGTCTGCAGATTCAGAGCAAACAAGTATAAACTCCTTCTCCAAACGCATTATTCCTAGTTTTTATTTTTAGTAGTAGTAGTAGTATTGTATTAATTTCAGCCTCGCGGCCAAGAAATTGGACTTGGCTTACAGTTTTATAAGTCATTCATCCCTCTATTCATCCATCCATCTATTCCTCCACCCATCCATCCATATCCCATGCCACATCATATGCCTTATTGTCTATAGTCTATGTTGATCTATCCCAATGTCCCCACTAATCTTGCCTCTTCCTCTCTTCTTTTGATTATTTCTTTTTTCTCTATACTCCTAAATCATTCTACTGTTTCACCCACTCTTTTTTCCTGTACTATCTTTTCTATACTAATGTTAATTCTTTCTACTCCTTCACAGTCTTCTGCCACGTGTTTTAGTTTCCTCAGGTGTCTCTCACATATCGCGCACATTCTCTCTTCCTCCTTTCTCCAGTATTTATTGCCTTCTTCCATATTTCCACATCTTGCTCTCGTCATCAGGCTTTGACTGTCTCCTTCTCCTTTCTCCTCTAGATACTTTGGTACCCTTGCTTCATATATATATTTATACCTATCACAGAACTTAGATTCCATTATTTTATTATATTGCCACTGCCCCTGCATTTGTCTATCCTTCTCCTTCAGAGTCTTGATAATCCGCATAGTTTCTTTTCCTTCCTTTTCTTTTTCTATTCCCGCTTGACTGTATCCCTTGTCATTCAGGTACTCCGTCCTCTCTTTGCTATTTCTTGTTATCTCCCACATCTTTTCTCTTTCCCTCAGGCATTCTTTCACCAAAACTCTTCCCTCCGATCCCTCCACTCTTTCCTCGAATCTTAATGCTTTCTCTGCTGCTCTAATTCGTATCTTTTCTCTCATGGTTTCTCCCAGTACCATGTAATCTGGCGTTGTTCTATCCAATTTCAGGCATCATTTGATATATTTTGTTTCTACTTTCTTCAGTTCCTCCCTTTCCTTCCACCCAAATATTTCTGCCCCATACATCATTATTCCTCCTACCAGAACGTCGAACAAAATCATTCTTTTCCTAAATTTGTCCTTGAACAATCTTTCTCCTATGTCCCACACTTGTCCTAATACGATATTTGCTAGTTTCGCTCTTTCTTTGACATGCCCCGCTATGTCTTCATTCCTCTGCAATTTTACCCCCAAGTACTTAAATTCTTGCACTTCCCCAATTTCTTCTTCTCCCCACTTCCACTCCCTCTTCTTCTTGCTCCCCTTACCTTTACCAAACACCATCATCTTTGACCTTTATTCATTTAATACCACCTTTTTCCTTCCCAGGTATGTCTCCAGCCTTTTTAGCATCATCTTGTTATCTTCTTCTTTCTCCGCAATCATTACAACGTCATCCGCATAACCTAGTGTCCAGAATTTCTCCTTCCCCACTAGTTTTTATTTTTAATTTTAATCATTAAAAGCAAACTCAACTTCTCGGGTATATATGTCCATACATAACTACATATCTCTGCCAACAAGATCTATTACTATGCCTACGATATAAAACCCAACTCTAAACCACCAGCCTAAATAATATTAGGTTGCCCCACAAGTTTGTTTCGTTCTTGAT
The DNA here is from genome assembly GCA_028455605.1 of Lasioglossum malachurum. Classification (NCBI taxonomy): domain Eukaryota; kingdom Metazoa; phylum Arthropoda; class Insecta; order Hymenoptera; family Halictidae; genus Lasioglossum; species Lasioglossum malachurum. Next base: position 16,798,784 of record CM052312.1, on the reverse strand, counting down.
GAATGTGCAAATTCAGAGTAGTTTTTAAGAAAACCAATGGCATCGTTAAGGAAGGGGAAGCTCAGGGAATAATAAAACATTAACAAACAGAAGATCTGTCGTTTGTGTATGCTGATGATATCTAACAATATAGAATGTGCACATAGTGAAAGAAACTTTTAGGACAACCTAATATTGAAAGGTTGGAAAGAAGGTTCATAGCATTTTCAAATTAACAATCGAAGATAAAATTAAGGTATTTATTCATAAGTTTATTCAATAACATGAGAAGTTCCCTTGAAAATAGCAGAAAGTAATAGAACAGAATGGAAAATATATTCAATTTTAATTTACAAACATTGCGAACTTTCGTTCCAGCCCAATACATTCACCGGCATTATTCGCTCTTGCTCGAATCACTTCCATAACTGAACAGATATATTCATATTCCCTAATCTAACAAGAAATATCTCGACTTAGAATTCCAGAAAGATGCGCATACAATCCAATATCGTGTTACTACGTATGATTGTACGCGAAACACATGTGCATTTCGCTGACCATCTTCTAAGATCATCAATGAAATCTCTTCTTTATCGTTGAGAAACACCATTATGGATGGAAGCGAAGAGAACGCAGCCGGAGCAGAGGTTTCCCCGAAGTCCAAGCAGAAGAAGAAATCCCTTTGTCGAATGCTGATGAACAAAAAGACCAAGGTTGGTTGTTTGGAGACATACAGAGATGGCAGCTCCAAGAAGAATTCTAAAACGGAGAGTTCCCAGCATGGATCTCACACAAGTACTAAGCTGTCGTTGTGCTGTGCAATAACGGAACGCAGTAGAACACCTCCGGAAAGTTTGACAGCCAGCAGATTGTCTCCGACTACGTTGAGCAGAGCCTCCATCAAGTCTGAACAGGCTTCTAATGGAAATTGTGGAACCGATGTACAGAAAGACAGAGAATATATGCGCACGCCGGATAGTTCGCGCAGCGTACAAGAAACTATCTTGGAGAGGGACGATGGGTTGGAGGAAAAAGACCAGCCACAGCGATACAGCACTTTTGTGGAAGGTGAGAATATCTAATTCTTCTTCTTCTTCTTAATCTTCTTCTTCTTAATATATAAAGTAGAAAAGTATGTCTGTATGTTCGGTCTGAGGATCGCGTGCCGATTACCGAGCAGCACATACACAAGGATTGTGGGGAACGTTTTCAAATAAACAAACGGGTTTCTTCTTTGAAGGTTAATTCTAATCTGTTTTTAACTGACTTCGAAAAATGAGGAGGTTACTCAATTCGATCTGTATGTGCCTTTTTCTTTTCGCTTTTTTTTTTATGTATGTTCATCGATTACGCCGACATGGATGGACCAATCAGAACGAAACCATTTGCATTTTGTAGATTGTAGAGTATGTCCCCGGGTTGGTCCCGTGAAAAAAAATTTGCATTTTTTTATTTCTTACGATTTTATTTGCGAAAAATGAATTATTTCATGTATGGACAAATCAGGACGAAACCTTCTGCATTTTGTAGGGTATGTCTCCCGATTCGTCTCTTGAAAACAAATTTTGAATTTTTTCATTCTTTGTGGTTTTTAGTGCAAATAACCAATAAGATCGAAAAACCATCGTACGGTGTTCTACAAATTCTGCTCGTTATAAAAAGATTTTATAAAAAAAATTATCGACTTCGAAAAAACTCACTAAAAAAATGCACTAAAAAGTACGAAATAATTTCCATTTAATTTATGTGAATACACACGAACTTAAATACAATACAATCTTATCGAAGGTGGCGCAAAATTGAAAATTTTCGACACTGGAAATTACGAGAATCCTTAGAGTCTGCGCATGACAGAGCGCCTCAAGAGAGCCGCGGATCGTCGCGAAACGATCGAACACGCGGAAAGTGCGGCAAAATTTCTCGAGCGGGTCGTCGGCTCCACAGCAGGTAGCAGGGCTCTGTCTTTATTTAGTCCTGCTACCTGCTGTGGAGCTGTCGATCCGCTCGAGAAATTTTGCCGCACTGCTCCCCAAAATCGTCGTTTTCCGTTCCGCGACGATCCGCGGCTCTCTCGAGGCGCTCTGTTATGCGCAGACCCTTAAATTCTTCTACATGCTTTCACCATCCCACCTATTCATTTCCAAGTTCACCATATTCCAATGAAATCATAATCAGCAACATCTGTCATTTGGAAAATGTTCAATTTTGCGCCGCCTCCGAAAATATTGTATTGTATTAAGTTCGTGTGTATTCACATAAATTAAATAGAAATTATTTCATACTTTTTAGTCATTTTAGTGCGTTTTTTCGGAGTCAGTTTAATTATTTTTTATAAAATGTTTTTACAATAGAAATTCGTAGGTAGGGAACCAAACGAATGAATATTAACAAATCAATCGAAAGTATTTTACAAAAACTACAATTAATTAATATTTCAATAGGAATTTACATTATCGACATCCGCCGAAGGGTATGAATAAAAAAAAATAAACAAAAATCGCTAATATAGAGAAAATAACTCAGAAAATTGCGTATAAACGAGATTTTATCGAAATTGCCTACTGTGCGCCGCACAGTGGGACGAATGTATCGGAATGCTGGACATCGCGTTTAGCACCATTTTCAGTTTTTGTAACGCCTTGAGATTTTATACATCCATGTTTTCAGTAGTACAGAATATGAATCTGATGTCAAAAAGTTTTTTGACCACCCAAACATTTTTTTTACAAATGTTGGAAAAAAGGAAAAAATGATGTTTAACAGTCAAAACAGTTTAAAAAACAGTACTTTTAATATCCTATAATTTTTGACATGTTCTGTTGACAATTCATGCTATAGAACCTCAGAAAATAATTTTTAAGTTAATATCATCAGATATCACTGATACATTACATTTATAGAATTTGATTTTTGTCGGACAGGTTGGTTTTAAAAAATTCATGATTTTTCTATAAGTTCTTGGTTTTTTGAATGTATTAATAACTCTATGAAAAAAAAATAATAATAATATATACATATAACCTGATAAAAAATACAATTGTATTAATAACCGTACTAATTATACAGGTTATACAATATATATATATTATACAGGTTAATAACCGTAATAGTTATACAGGTTAAAAAAAAAGCCTATAACAGGCTATCGGGCGGTAAAGTGTTAAGTACCTATCATTAAGTACGCATACCAAATTTAAACCCGATCATAGTCAGTTATGCCAGTATTAAAAGCAGTATTTCTTATTTGGAGGTTGCCGCCACTTTTTTCAAACCCAAATGCCGGCCGCAGCCAGATCCCGCCAGAAGTGATCTCAACGAATTTCTGTCACATAATACCAAAGGAAAAAGTCCATGAAGCCCATTTTTCGGCAGAGCTCAGCAGTCTTTTTAAAAATGAAAAAAAGACCATTTAAAAAAAAAATTTTTTTATTGCTTTATAGACGAAGAAAAAAAAATTCATCACAGTTTTTTTTCCTTTCAATTTACGCTTATTGCAATATAAACGTAATAAAAATATAGAATTTCTTTTTCTTCGTCTACAAAGCCCATAAAAAATTTTTTTTTCATCTTGCTATGTGTGAAAAGCACTCGTCAAGGTGCACTAAAGCAAGTATACATATATGCCATGAAAGCCTTATAACAAACTTCAAATTTTAGTCAATGTTGTGGGTTTTCGTACATTCGTCCCACTGTGCGCCGCGCCGCCAGGGCAACCCATCCCGGAGGGCCTCGTTGGTGGATTTATTCATATTTATTCGGTTCTTGCAACTTGTTCGGGGGAAATTAATAATTGAAAGCTTCGATATTGTTTGTCGGAAGACTTTGATCCGCCTTTTTTAAATGTGAGTTCAGTTTGAATTTGTTAAGTTTAAATCTTGTGTAGTCTACCAGAATGTTTAATGTTATTTATGAGATTTGTATAATGATATAATGAGATATGTATAATGATTAGAATGCGGATCTTTATGCAAAACAAAAATTTCTTACCTGAGTTGCAACAAACTCGAGTGAAACGGAAAATTTTCTTTCCTATTATGTTTAGTAGGTTGAGATAATAGGATTATACTATAATAAGAATAATATAATAGTATGTTTAAATTTGTCTAATATTTTTGCTATTTTAAATTACACCTACTCATTCTTGTCATAAATGCATAAGGTCTGCCGTTATAATAGTGATATATGAGATTTGTAGCGAGAAATTTGAGTGGTATTTATTATCGATACTCTTAATGATATCCCTTCCTAAAATATACGATTTAAATTCATCGATTTTAATTCGGTTACTGAGAGTTGAATTTGAATTTGGATTTAAATTGGGTTGTGCTGAGAGTTGAATTTGAATGTAGATTTAAATATACAGGGTGTCCAAAACCACCCGTCCAGGGGTGTTAACTTCTCAGATAAGCATATTCGATAAAAATGCTTGGAATAAAAGTTGCAAGGATTAATGGAGGACATATGTCCATGACCTTGTATTTGACCTTCGGATCCATTTTCAAGGTTACTTGGAGGTCAGTACGTATTTTTTAAATGGGAACCCCTACTTTTGACGAAGGATTCTGAAAGAGCTCGAAATTTCACGTTCAGATAGGTACTTATGTCCTAGATTAAAATGACTGCTAGAGGCCATAAAAAATGCGTACTGACCTCCAAATAACCTTGAATATGTTTATCTGAGAAGTTAACATCCCTGGACGGGTGGTTTTGGACACCCTTTATAATTATTGAAAGATTTAAATTGGGTTGCTGAGAATTGACATTTCAATTAATGATGTAATGATACAATCATGTAATGATTGAAAGTTGAATTTTAATTCAGATTTAAATTTAAATACATATAATGATTGAAAGTTTAATTTCAATTCAGATTTATGTAAATATAATGATTGAAAGTTGAATTTTAAAGTCAGATTTATGTAAATATATAATGATTGAAAGTTGAATTTCGATTTAAATTGGATTGCTGAGACATGGATTTGAATTTCAATTTAAATTCGGTTGCTGAGAGTTGAACTTCTATTTGAAATCGGTTGCTGTGAGTTGACATTTGAATGTATCAGGCCGTCAAGTGTGAAACTTGACAAATAAAACACATTTGTCGAGTCTCATACTTAATGAGCTGATAGATTTAAATTGAATGATTGAAATTTGAATTTAGTACATGTACTCGTAGTTTCTCCTAATACTATTCCACTTATCACTGCTTCAGACATTTTCTCGTTCCAAAAGATCCAATTAAACGAGGTTTGCAACTTTACCGACCTTGCAAATCCCCACCTTCTCGAATCTCATTTATCGCTCCAGTAAATTGGACGCGTGGGCCTTTCTACGACTCGATCTCGGTTGACACTTAACTCTTCAAACGAGAACACGTCCGAATCAGTGCGGTAATTCTCACAGTATACAGAAAAATGGCGATGAGTACAAATACTAAAGCGAAAAAACATTCTTTCCTTGCTAAATTACGCGAGAAACTCAAGAGAAACGAAAGGAAATCAAACATTGAAGGAACATTAAACGAACGTATTGAGAATTCGGACTCCCTCGATAACAAACTTTGCGATAACACAAAAAGTGATTCTAATTCGGATAAAAATTTGGATATAAATAATGTAAATCGATCAAACGAAGATAATTTTAATTTTTCCGTCGAAGTAGAAAAGGTGCCGTGTTCCAATAAAAAAAAGCTTTCGTACGAGGATATAAATACAATAGATCGAGAAAGTAGTGAAGACAGCGATTTTTCTGCAGATTTAACGGAAGATTTGTTCGAAGAATCGTCGGATGATGAAAACGAATTTTCAATCGAGGACGAATATTTCACGAAAGAAAAGTATATCACTTATTTCTTCCTGGAAATGGAACGGCACTTTTGCAAATCGAACAGTACCGAAAAACCAGGAAAAGAAGGTACTAATCATCAAGTATATTTGCTGCTTAGAATTTGACATTTTTTCGGGGTTCTTTCAAAAAATACCTTCAAAAAATCTTTTATGAAAATCTTTTTATTTACTTCTATATATATAGTATTATTCTAATTATTGTATTTTAGTGTTGCGAGGTATATATACTATACATATACGTATATTCTTTTTTTTATATGAAGAAGGAACGCAGAAGTTTTACAAATTATCAGCGAACAACACACTTATACATATACAGGATGGGGCACTATAAACAGGTCACCTGGATAACTCGCTTGCTTTTGAAGATAGGAGAAAATGTATTAGACCAAACCTACTTGATATCGAGGCGCTCGTAATCTGATGTCGTTAATTTTTTTATAGGTGTAGACGTCAAGGAGATATGGAGGTCAACTTCATTTTTTTAAATGGAATGAGGTATTTTTTAATACATGAGACGACGTCGTCGTATGTCGAAAAGTTCGTAGTTCAGGAGATATTTCAATTTAAATAATTCTAAAACACCGTTACTGTCATACTAACAAGGGAAGTTACCCAACCGTAACACGCCGATTTTAATGAAATTTTGGTATGATATAAAACT
>CM052312.1:16774638-16788090 GCA_028455605.1 Lasioglossum malachurum | reverse complement strand
ATTGTGTAAAATTTATAATGTATACCACCACCGATGGGGGTGATATATGGGGGTGATTCAGATTTTTTTCAGAATTTTTTGCTAATTATTTATAGTTGAAAATAATAAATTAATTCTTTGAGAATTTTTTTAACTATCTTCCCCTGGGTTGACACCTACCAAAAAATTCTAAAATATTGCTATGATGCTAATCCATTATGTATAAAAATCTCAGAAGTGTCCGTTTGGTGGAACAGTGTCAAAAAAAATAAAGTATGCCGGCGAACGGGAAGGATGCGGGAGGGGGAAATCCGCTCTACCGTGCGCATAGGAGCTGATCCAGGCTAAGCGTCTGCTCTACCGTACGCATAGGAGCTGATCCAGGCTAAAAGTGGGAGGGGGAAATCCGCTCTACCGTACGCATAGGAGCTGATCCAGGCTAAGATTTTGTGTGGGGGCAGCACTATACCGGAGGCATCGAAAACCCGGGCGTGAGCACACTCATATCCTCTCTGTGTGCATATCTAGAAAATATAACTAGAAAGTATAACCATAAACTAATCACACAGCACAACTCAAGATGGTAAACAACAGCTGAATTCTCGTTCCGTGCGCAATCCATTTTGTGTCCAATTCTACATGTACGCAATTCGTACTGTGTGGTGTGCAATCACGCTGTGCGCGAAAGAGCCGTGTGCGCATTAGAGCTGTGTCAATAGAGCTGTGCGCCATCTCGTTGTGCGCCATAGAGCCACTCCCCCGGAAATGGATATGAGCACTCTCATATCCTCTCTGGTGATAGTACTCTTGAAGAAAATTTTCTTTTTCTTTTATTGTAGGTGATATCAATTAAAAAAGTATATATTAATTACAATCGTACAAATCATGATGAGATTTTATCGAAAGAAACAAAAATTTCAAGAAATCATCGGTCAGATAAATATAAGTTCACACAACAAAATATCCATGTGACAACCAAGTCACTTTTTCTATTTGCGAAAAATCTTCTCGGCGGCTTGACCAGGCTTGACTAATCGGAGCACGAGTCCCGTCGAGCATCAAGCGTTCTCATTGGCTGAGTCGGAATCCGTTCTGCGCTCCGATTGATTCGCGTTTCTCGAGCTCAGGAATCAGCTCTCTCAACGAGATAAAACCACGATAAAACATTCCTCGGACACCCTGTCACACTTTGCACTGCTTTCCATATATATATATATATATATATAGAAAGGAAACTTTCTCTGTCGAAATACAGTTGGCAGACCTGCGCGCCTAACTGCTTCCGATTCCGAAGTCTTTTTCACGCGGTGCGGATATCGGCAAGGTACACGCGTTTTCACGTTTATCTTTTACCGAAAAACAAACTCGAAATATGTTTAAAAATTGTTAAATGTTTCGTCGCACGTTATTCGCAATATTGTAATCTATCGAATAAACAAATTATTCAACGTGGATCGTGCATTGAAGCGGTGATAATGTCGGATTTTAGTTGTTTCCTGTTACTCTGAATGTTTTTGACAGAATACGTGTATTTATTTCGTAATTTACAAATATACCTTCGTACAAATATAATTACAATTTTTCTACTAGATACAAACGCTTTTAATTTAGGTTGAATAATTGGAAATAAAATTAATGTCGAAATTTCTTGTGTAAAAATTTTGAAACAAATAATAACCTGAGGTTAACCTACAATATAAATAGAATTTCGTACAAATATAATTACAATTTTTCTACGAGATACAAACGCTTTTAACGTCGATTGAATTAATTGGAGATAAAATTAATGTGTTGGAATTTAACATGTAAAAATTTGGAAACAAATAATAACCTAAGGTTAACCTATAATTCCATCTTTCAGATGTTCACGGCTAACGCTAAAATAATAAAGAGCGGCGGGGCAGAGCCCGATGCTTTCGAAGCCAGCATTTCTCAGGCTCTTCTCGAGCTGGAGATGAATAGTGATTTAAAATCGCAACTGAGGGAACTGTACATCACAAAGGCTCGCGAAATTGAAACCAACAACAAAAAGGTAATGCTGATGATCTCTGGTTGACTCATTAATACTGCTGTGCGAGTTCCAAGAAGGTATTATGGTCTGTTTCTTCGGTTCTGCTCAACGAAAACTTACGAAAAAAATTGATGAACATTCTACAAGGGGGAACAAACAACAGTGAATTATTTCAGAATTTTCGGCTGTAGCTTCAATTTTGATAACAATTCGGAACATAAACTTACGATAGGATCCCCAACCTCGTTATCTGGGTTAGACTATGCTTTGTTTCTTCTGTTCTGTTCGACAAACAATTACGAAAAAAATTTATAGAACATTCTACTTAATAGCATACATAACAGTGAATTATTTCACAATTTTTCGTTGCAAAACCGAGTTTTGAAAAATGCGTGAGTCTTCGGAGTATTGGAAGATCAGCAATTTTATGCTTCCAGATTTTTGAAAAATGGATTTTGCAACGAAAAATTCTGAAATAATTCACTGTTAGGCGTGCTATCAGGTAGAATGTTCATGAATTTTTTCGTCATTCTGTTTACTGCTTTGAAGTATTATAGTTACAGGGTGAGTATGGTTTCCAGAATTATGCTCTGTTTCTTCTATCGTGTTCGACAAAAAATTACGAAAAAATTCATGAACGTTCTACCTTGTGGCACAAACGACAGTGAATTATTTCAGAATTTTTTGTTGTGAACTCGATTTTTAAGAAAATCCGTAAGGTTTCCGAGGACCGGCAAATCAGCAATTTTACGCATTTTTTAAAAAATCGTATTTGCAACCAAAATTTCTGAAATAATTCAGTGTTATGTATGCTATTGAGTAGAATGTTTATGAATTTTTTCGTAATTTTGCGTTGTGCAGAACAGAAAAAATAGACGGAAAATCAATTTGCTTCGGGTTTCGTTTTCACTATACGAAAAATGTTTTGTTGCAGTGCATCATAATCTATGTACCTATGCCGAAGCTGAAAGCCTTCCAGAAAATACAGACACGACTCGTGCGCGAATTAGAAAAGAAATTTTCTGGTAAACATGTGATGTTCGTCGGCGAACGTAAAATTTTACCGAAACCAACGCGGAAGACGCGGACCAAGAACAAGCAAAAGAGGCCAAGAAGGTATATATCTCTTTTTAAACAAATATTTTCATGTAAAAGGTACACATACCCAGTAAGCAACATGCTCGATTTTGAAGGGGCATCTGCGTCAGCAGAAGCATCGCTTTCTGCTGGCAGGGAGTGCCGTGCACAAGCTGACGGCAGAATGCAGGCAGTTCGGTCCTGAATTCGGTGCTACCCTCTTAAACGAAGGCAGAATTCAGGACCAAGCTGTCAGAATTCTGCCGTCAGCTTTTGCCGGGCAAACCCTGCCAGCAGGATGCCAGACATCTGCGTCACAATAAGTATCTGCAGGGTGCGCTGTCCAAAATCAAGCAGATTCCGAGCATCCTCAGCTTCGAGCAGCGTTCTGACAGCATAATGCTCGCCATCTGCTGGCATCATACGCTTGCATGCTGTGCTCGATATCTGCTCGAAGTAGGCCTGGCTGATTGTAGTAGTAGCATATATACAGGGTGCGCCACGACTCGTGATCAAAGATTACTCTGTTATTAGTAGACTGCGGAATGTTTATGGAATTTGCAATTTTTCTAGACGAATTTTAAGAAATTTCATCTAATCTCGTAAGATCTCTCTTGAAACTATATGCTAGTAACAGAGTAATTCTCCACTGATCACGATTCGTGGTCACCCTGTATATGCAGTAAATATTCTATTTAGGAGGAGTAGGAATGCCGATTATTTTCAAAAAGATTATTTTCAAGAATCGATCCACTAAAAAATCGTTTCCAAAATAATCGATTTTTTTTTAGGAATGTCTAAAAATGATAGAAAAACGAAGATCAAAAAATTTGTTGGACTCTTTTATTGAAGAAATAGAGTAATAATAATTATTAGACTGCGGATCTTTATGCATTTATAGCAAAATTGAGTATATGAAAATCGAAGAAGTTGAAATTTTTATTCCGTACTTGTTTCGCGCATCTCGTTGCACATCAGCCAATGGTCGCGTGGTTGGCAGAGTACGATTAGGGAATTAGCCAATGAACGAGTTCCGTTAGAATCATTATGCGCAGTTGAATTGTAGCGTTTTAGGAACATTTACATTTACTACTTACTTTACTCCACAGTAAACACTCCATGGTCTCCACGTACAGTCATACAATTTCAATTTACCATAAAAATCGATTATTTTTATAATTTTAGAATCGATTATTTGTAAAAATCGGATATTGAAGAATCGATTCAAAAAATCGATTTATTTTATGAAAATAATCGATTTTTTAAATAATCGATTAAAAATCGACATCCCTACCGAGGAGTGTAAACATGTCGCGTAATCTGATCTCGGGTCGTGTATACACTTCGGGACAAAAAGATAGCACACTTTAAAATTTTAACGTAATATTTATTTATTTAACATTACAACCAAGGTTTTATTTTTACACATTCTTGCAAAATATCTCTATAAACAGACACAAATGAAATTGAATTGAATTTCGCCAGTCTATACAATTTTATTGAAAAAAAAAGAATTTTTAAGGAAATATGATGTGACAAAATGATAGCACATTTAACTTAAAATTATGTATAACAGTAAATCATCGAATGATAAAATTAATGCTTAATAGTTTGTGGCTCCTCCTTTACATTTAATAATAGCCATCATTCTCTTTGTCAAAGATTTATAGAGCTTTTTAATGGTTTCTTGCTCTAATTGCTCCCACTCATCTTGAATACATTGTTTTAATTCGGCAATATTTCCAAATTGTCTGCCATTTCTATATACAGCTCGGGCAATATTTTCCCAACAATTTTCAATAATATTGAGGTCGGCTGATCTTGCTGGCCAATCTAAAATGCGAATTTTTTCTCGAGAAAAATACTCTTTTACTACTTTTGCAGTGTGTACTACGGCATTATCCTGCTGAAAAGTATACTTCTCTCCACAATTCTGGTCGCGTACGTGTTTATTTTATTTTGCCTGTTATAAATTTGATTTCCATTTTACCATAGTATTTACCCGATACTGCATCAAATCATCACACTACCCAGTTGCCAGATGGGAGGAAAGCAACGTTATATGATGTACCCCCTCTCTGATGACCAGAGCGCGACAGGGCAATACGCAACGTGTCGGTGGAATAGGGAAGATGAATAGTGGAAAGGGAAAAGGAGGAGAGATTTCCGAGAATTTGGGTACCGTTTCGTACCCCATATGTCATCACTGACACTACCACATCTCATTTGCCGACGACTCAAAAACTGTTCCTCTTTTCGCATATTGTGAAAATAGTAACTCAGACCATCAGGTTCATCTAAGTTAAACCTCTTTTCATCCGTAAATATTATTCTTCGCCATTCCTTTCGCATATGAATATTCTTTTCCGCAAAGTGTAACCGATTGTTCTAATGTTGCACAGTTAACCAAGGCTTTTTCTTTAATTTTCTTCGTTGTATGTATTTGCATTTTTGTAAAACACGTCTCACATTCCTTATATTAATGTGTACATCAACACTTTGAGAAATTTGCCTTGCAGTCATCTTAGGATTGGATGCTGCTCTTAGTATTGCACAACGTTCCCGGGCACTTAGACTTTGCGGACGTCCAGAACTCTTCTTTTTACTATAGTTTTCCGGATTTTTCATGATATGATATCATATTTTCATGATATTAAAATACTCATTTTCTTGAGTTTATTCTACCAAATGAGAAAAAATAGACGATATGCTATCATTTTGTACCGGAGTGTATCGGTGTGAACCACTACTAATCCAATGACAAAATTTCGTTATTTTTTTCATTAGTTTTGTTATGGGGCTTTCACCAACTTATTCGTGGCATTTTTCTGATTAAAATCGCGCTAAACACGATATCATTTGAACTGTATTTAGTGGTTTAATTGACGGTATGAACATACATTATGCGTCACATGTGGGTACAGTAAATATGTAAGTAAAATCTGACAAATATGTTGGTAAAATTTCTTTGTAGCACAAAAAAATAGTGTCTCTCTACGAACTATGCAAACAAACCTCCCCGAGACCTTTGCGTCCATCGAATATTTATTGTATACACACACACACACAGCGGGTAAAAGGAAATTATTTTCTCTAGCCGTACGTTGACCGCGGTGTACGACGCGCTGCTCGAAGATTTGGTTTACCCCGTCGAGATTGTTGGCAAACGCATCCGAATTAAATTGGACGGTACGCAGTTGATCAAAGTTCATTTAGATAAAAATGAACAGACGAACATCGAGCACAAGGTAATATAAATAAAAGGATCATTATGGTTGTCCGGAAGAACGCCATAATTCATTTCACATAAATTTCACTTTCGAGATATTGCCGTTTAAAGTTTTGATCGCTAAATGCTTCGACAGAGGACATCGGTTAAATTGCATTATTCTTTTGCCGTCTTCCAAATTTATTTTCACGACTTTCTTTTCTGGTAAACACGTAAATCCTATACTATGAAGCTCAATTAATGCATAAACTGAAATTTTTGGAAATTCTGACATGCGGCGTTTTTCCTGACGACCACAGATATATTGTTATAGTTATTCATGTACGCTCACGTGATGTATGAAATGCTTGACGAGAGAAAGTCTCTGTTTTCGTTTGCAGGTTGATACTTTTGCTGCGGTGTACAAAAAGCTAACCGGTCGAGACGTGACTTTTGAATTCCCGGAAACCTACGTATAAAATTTGTTAAGAAAATATATAAAAAGAAACAATTGAAATACTGTGTGTGTTTTGTTCCTGTTCTGTTGTATTTTCAATTGACCCGAGATTCTCACGACGAAACGAATACATACCGCACTCTGCAGACCATATAATATTCAAAGATATTTACCATATTCACAATATTCAAAGATATTTGCAATATTCACAAAATTTAAATACTTACATTGTAATTGAAATACATAATTCGGAACTTTCAGTTCGTTCCGAATATTGTGAATATTGCAGAGTATATAAGTCACTGCTATAGTATATACTATGGATACGGGATTCGCATAAGCCAGCCGCCGTACAGCGGTTGAAACCATAGACTAAGGGTCTGCGCATACCAGACGTGCCACGGGAAAGTTGCCACAAATCTCGAGCTCCTACCAAAAATCTGCTGTGGCACATAGCAGCAGTGATGCCAGAAATGCGCAACATTTCACGCACATGCGCGACAAACAGTAACGTATCTATGATGAGGTAGCAGAGCCCTGAGGCAGTTATATTGACGAGAATGTACCGAAACAATCTTACCGTACAAAAAGAGTCCAGGGGCATGTCTTACGAGTTACAAAATATACACAAATACACTTGTTATACATTCATTTTTCAGAATCAAATCATATAAATTTTTTAAAATTCTGCGGGGTGCTCAAGGATATAGGAATTATATCTATGAGTGATCCATGATAGAGATAGACTGCGCGGCCTGTACGAAGCGTTGAAGCCCGGGTCTGAGTTGCCACCACTCTTTGGCACGCTCACGCTTAGCACGGAACAGCTCCTATGCGTACGGTAGAGCCCACTTTTACCACGAAACAGAGACCACACCACCGACGAGATACTAAGGAAAATTGACCGAAAATCGAATGGCGTAACGGCTGTTTAAATATTTCGAAGGGCATTTTTGACTACCTCGTCCGACTAGGCTCTTCATTCCAAATTGTAATATTTCAATATCATTTTAAATATTTCTAGTACTATTTAAAACTATTAATGAGTTTCAACAACACAATATTTTAAATAGAAAACTAAATTTTGACAAATAAAATAAGATTATAGCAAGCTTGCTATAAATGTCGAAAACTCGAGTCTGGCCAGAGACATTCAATTTTCAGGAAACACTATTCTGTGATGTCTTGTCGAACGTTGAAAAGGGAAGCGAGGCTCGAGGGCTTCGGTCGCCGTCGGAGTGGAGTAAGCATTGTAACACGATACGGGTCGGGTCAGGTATATCGGTGTGAGACTACTAATCAAATAACAAAACCTATCAAATTTTGAATAACAAAACCTATTTAATTTTAGTTGAATAATATTCAATCGTATACAATAAATATGATAATAAAATAAACGCGTGATGATTACGTATTATTATTTTGGCTACTTTCAAAGTACTGAAAACTTTCTTGCATTTCCTTCCCAGCCAACTATATCCTTCGCCAAATTCATTTGTCATCAGACCCTGTCCTAGCGCTGCTGATTCATTCACCTAGAAATTAACCATTTTGTTACAGCTGAATTAGAATTCTATTCGTATCGTTAACGTTATATTTCTTACCGCGTCTACAAAATTGTATTCATCTTCGGCCGTGACCACGTTTTCACTTTATAGGTTGGGATTTCGCGTGAATTATCCACTACTGTTCTACTTTCTCCGTTTTTACGTAATCTGGGCACATACCTGACACGAATTATGCACGTATATAGGCACGTTAGTGAAACACACTTGTCTGTATATATATAGTTGTGAGAGGTGAGGGGGGTCATACGAAACAGTGTTGCATGGCGGCGATTTCTGCTTCAGTAAAGTAAGATTCTCGATAAAAAGGGGCACCTTGAGCACCCCGCAGAGTTTTAAAGAATTAATATTATTTGAATCTCAAAAATGAATGTATAACATGTGTATTGGAAATCCAAGAAATGGACATTCTTAGAACGTCCAAAATTCTAACCCGAAGGATACCCATAAAATCTACGACTCGGTCATTCACAGAACGTCCGAAATGTAGGTCTTAGGGACATCCATTAGACCTAGGAAACGGTAATTCAAAGAACGCCCAAAATTCGAACCTAAAGGACATCCTTAAGAGGTACGATTCGGACATCCCATGAACGTCCGAAATGTAGGTCCTAGGGACATCCATAAAACCTAGGAAATGGATATTCCTAAAACGTCCAAAATGCAAGTCTCAGGGACATCCACAGAACCTTCAAAACGGACCTTGATAAACTGTCCAAAAATTCTTGTACTAGGGACATCCATGGAATGTTCGCAATGGACGTCGGACGTTTGGACATGAACTGGACCTGAAACGTGCGCCCGTACAACGCCTTGTGCTGATTGGGTCGGTTTAGGGCCACAAACAGGGTCTCGTCGATGGTACTGGCTCTAAAATAGGCTGACAGCACAGACGAGATATAGGAACAGGATTCCTATACCTCGTTTGTGCTGACAGCTTTCTTAGTGGTAGCCAGACGAGTTTACATCTCGTCGGTGGTGCTAGGTATCAAAATTAAAAATAGCTGTGGTCACTGAAATCTCGCGAATACATAGAATATTGTTTTGATTACAAAAACGTAATTACATAAATGTAATGTTTGGAACTGTATTGTTATTGTTATAGATGCCATAATTTAATTTGTTCTTGTTATTAATGATTAACTACGTTGCTTTGAACAATAAGAAGAGAAATAAATAAACAAGAGTATCGTTAATTGAATTATATGTGCATTACATAGCAAGTGATTTTTATAAAAATTTTCATAAACATTACAAAACACATGTTTTAATAACTTAGTAAAAACTATACAAACAAGCTTTGAAGCAACTGCAGTGACTCAGAAAGTTTAATATACTTTTTAAATCGGACCAACGACCTGAATTTTTTTGAAATATTAGAAGAATTGGTTTACCAAATGACATGCAAAAAAGATTTTGAAAAATTGCAATTCTTAAGGATTACAGAAATCGATTAACATAAGTACCCACGAGCTACAAGTGGTTAAATGTTTAGATGATAAATTAGATGATTAATTTTCTGCTGTGTTGTTTTCATGACTATTGGCTATTCTGCACAAGGAACTTATTTTATCTTTTAACATATTCTGCGCTGTCTGTGCAATCCTATCGACTTCAAATACAGATGTTTTGAATCTTTGATCTAATAGTGTGGCTATTAGAGTAATATTATATTGAACAAAATAATATTACTCTAATAGCCACACTATTAGATCAAAGATTCAAAACATCTGTATTTGAAGTCGATATGATTGCACAAACAGCGCAGAATATGTTAAAAGATAAAATAAATCGGTTAAATAGTCGATAGTATCAGAGAGGATATGAGAGTGCTCACGCCCGGGTCTGAGTTGCCACCACTTTTTGGCACGCTCACGCTTAGCACGGAACAGCTCCTATGCGTACGGTAGAGCCACCGACGAGGTATAGAATAGAGCTATCATCCAATGTATTTTGACGGCCATCTTTGCCAGGGCCACTTGGCCCGTTTTTCTTGTCACTTCCTGTATTACCAACTCGGTTTAGGGCCACAAACAGGGTCTCGTCGGTGGTGCTGGCTCTAAAATAGGCTGACAGCACAGACGAGATATAGGAACAGGATTCCTATACCTCGTTTGTGCTGACAGCTTTCTTAGTGGTAGCCAGACGAGTTTACATCTCGTCGGTGGTGCTAGGTATCAAAATTAAAAATAGCTGTGGTCACTGAAATCTCGCGAATACATAGAATATTGTTTTGATTACAAAAACGTAATTACATAAATGTAATGTTTGGAACTGTATTGTTATTGTTATAGATGCCATAATTTAATTTGTTCTTGTTATTAATGATTAACTACGTTGCTTTGAACAATAAGAAGAGAAATAAATAAACAAGAGTATCGTTAATTGAATTATATGTGCATTACATAGCAAGTGATTTTTATAAAAATTTTCATAAACATTACAAAACACATGTTTTAATAACTTAGTAAAAACTATACAAAGCCAAGCTTTGAGCGCAACTTGCAGTGACTCACGAAAGTATATAAAGTATAACATTTTTATAATCGGACCAAATGACCTGAATTTTTTTAAAATATTAGAAGAATTGGTTTACCAAATGACATGCAAAAAAGATTTTGAAAAAATTGCAATTCCTAAGAATTACAGAAATCGATTAACATAGGTACCCACGAGCTACAAGTGGTTAAATGTTGTGAAAATCATAGTTTTTCACGACTTTTGATCAGTTTCTGCTTAATTCTTACATCTTTTGTTGTACGGTGAATGAATAGGGACCGGACATATTTTATAAACATTGATCATATTATCTAATATTGTATATTTTTTCAACAACACGATGCGACTTGTAGTGTCTCGATCCTTTCCCGTATACGCCAGGCCTGGGCGACGCTGGCTCGAAAAACATATGTTGCTGCTTCTCTTGCTCGGTAAGACAGTCCCCACCACGTCCACTCCGACAGAGGAATAGCAGCAACATGTGTTTTTTGAGCCAGCATCGCCCAGGCCTGCCATACGCCATACATTTTTCTTCCTTGCGTCCGAAACTTTCATCGTCCATTACACAAGTAAATATCATCAAAGTTATATCATGTTTGGTATCATTTTCATTAGAAAAATGCCACGAACATGTTGGTGAAAGTTCCATAAAAAAATAATGAAAAATAAAGAGGGGTTGTCATCGAATTATTAGTGATCCCTCACCGATATACCTGCCCCAGTGTCGGATTACCCGGCCGTGTTTATTGCACTATTCAGCCACCGAGACAGCCCGTGCTCCTGGGCCTGGGCCCAGGACTCCGGGGCTCGACCCTCGGCATGCTGATCAGCTGACGAACGCGTTATTGTATTGCTTGCCTCGCCCGGACAACGTCCCATTCATTTTAGAGGATTTTTCTAAACTCTCTTTATAAGACTCAAGGTCTTAAGAAAGTGGAATTCAAAAATTTTTAATTTTTCGCTAATGTTTACTAATAAAAGATAAACCACACTTCAATTTTCAAATTTCATAAAAAATTTTTGGATTTGGGTCCGATGTTTTCCTCAATTTTTCGCAAACCGTTATTTTTACGAAAAAGGTAATACGATATAAAATACGCAGCCTTTCTAGATCTACAGGTTTAGTCTAATATATTTTTCGACGCGGGTATTAGTTTAGAAGATATTCGAGAAAAACCTTAAATTAATTATTTTAATGTTAATCCATTTGGGGCACATTTTCCCGGTATCCCATCAAGCTCAAACTTTGCACAAGTTACTCTGTTTGAATTATTCGGAATAAATATTTGAAAAAAGAACTAATAATTGTATATTTAATATTAATATCTAATAAAAAACAGACATGCCGCAACTTGTAACGACACGTCGTATAACAAATAAGAACTTGTTATTCAAATTTTTAGTGGGCTACCTTCTGAAATTTTTCCGTCCTTTTGAAAATTGTATTTTATAGCAGGAGAGAGGTCCAAAGAAAACAACAACAGTTTATATGAATAAATATCAAGATAAAAATAGCGTTAAATAGGTCATTCAATTTTCAACAACAATTATTATTTTGTTTACTATCAATAAATGACAGTTTATTTATATAAATCGGAAAAGAATTTATTCAGCTTTAAAATTATTATAGAAACAGGAAGCATTATATTTAAACAGAGATTAAATATTCAGGTTGAATTAATCATGTATTGACTGACTCGACTCGACTCGAAAATAGCAGAAATACGCGCTGGGCAGTACAAGTAAATTGGCAACAGAAAAAATTGTAAAAAGAAAATGTGAAGATTTATTATTGAGATATTGAAAGTGGTATGAAATGTTAATGTTCGTGGACTAAAATCTCTATGTACAGTAAGTACTGAGCATTGTTTCTCATTGCAGTTAGTCAAGGGGGATGCTTCACACCAAAAAGAACATGTGGATTAAAGAAGAAATTTCAATGTGTAGCACTACGTGATATAGTTTTCCACGACCACAACTACAATGATAGTCCACACACTACAAAGAGAAAATCAAACGTTGCACGCATAAAATTGGACGCAACTAGGAAAGCAAACAAAACATTGAATCAAACAGTACGACGTCTTAAAACAAAGGTAAATTCTTTGCAGGATGTGGTGAAAGTATTGAAAAACAAAAAATTATTCCCTGAAAGTGCTTTCTATTGTCTGTCTCCGCATGAAGACATTTCTTTGGAGTTGTTTAATCGAATCGAGAAAAATAAGAAGAATGGAGGCAAACTTACCAGGGAGAAATATCCTCCAGGTTTAAGGGCTTTTGCTTTAACTGTCCATTTTTATTCGCCAAAGGCATACGACTATGTCAGAAAGACATTCGATTTAGCACTTCCGCACCCAGATGTTCTTAGGACGTGGTACAGCAGTATCGATGTTGAACCAGGTTTCACAGAGGAGTCGTTTCAAACTCTAAAAGAAATGTCGAGTCAGTTAAGGGAAAAAGGAAAGAAATTACTGTGTTCAGTACTCATAGATGAGATGTGTATAAAGAAAGGTTGTCAAAGGGGTCGGGACGGTGTAATGCGCGGTCATGTAGACCTAGGTGTAGGCACAACCAATGGCGACGACCTTCTCGAAGCAACGAGCGCAATAGTGATAATGGTAGTGATGTTAGACAGTCATGACAACCACCTGTTGAA
>CM052312.1:16749659-16774538 GCA_028455605.1 Lasioglossum malachurum | reverse complement strand
AAGAAGACGATAACTATTTTAATATTGTACTATACGATTTGAAATTTTTTGTGAAGCTAGAGCAATTAGTTCATTACAGGATGCGAAAAGAAATTTTTTCAAAAATTGCAGTTGATCGGAATTGTTGAAAAAATACTAAAAGTTACATTTTCAACTTTTTTATGTGGGCCTATATCGAAAATTTAAAAAACACATTTTGTAGATCTGCGTCAATTATATGCACTGTGAAAGTTTCATCGAAATCGGTAGATGCAGGAAAAAACGACAGGCATTGTAATGCGAATGTAGTATACAATTTTTTCTTCTTGCTAATAAATACTCAAAACATGTGATTTATCGGTAATGTTGGGTGTTGACACTGAATGGTAACGGGGCGTTTGCGCACCGATACCGACGGTAACGGGGACAAAATGCATTGGGTGTCAGGTCTATTCCTATATCTCGTCTGTGCTTATACGTTTGTACATAGAAATGAGGGAAAAACAAAGAGAGAGCGAGATAGAGACGTAATTTTCGTCGCCGCCGCAAGGTGTCGGTGCATCTCGCGTGCGGTTGGCTCGCTAGAGCGGCCACCATTGTTGAAATTCTGCTTTGGTTTGATGCCCCGGACGATTTTTTCGCTTGAAAATCGTGAATTCGCCAGCCCCTGGCAAGGGCTTCGTGCGGAAGGTGCGTACATCCGTTGATAAATCCTCTCTGTTCGAATGATAAACATTAACGGGTCTTTTAGTCTTATCGTGGTTCCGCCGGTGAGAGGAGAAAAACCCTCGAGAGAGTTTGTGGCCCATCGATTTACGGGCGAGAGAAAGAGGTAGAGGCGCCCATGTCCGTGTGTCGGGGTTTGGTGGTGTGTTGTGTGGAGCAGAGCCAGTGGCGAGAAATTATTCTGCTTGATACATAAGGTGCGTGCACGCGTGCCGGTGTGTGAACGCGACGCTGTCTGTCACATTATCCTCGACGAGAAGCGGATGCGTAATTTTCTTCTCGACGTGTCTGGATGTTTAGGCGGTTCTCAACGGTTATCGGTTATCAACGACACGCTGTTTAAATAGGTGTATATCCCTGTTTCGCTCGTTTCCACGTACACGAGAGCGTGTGTGCGCGCAAGCGAAGCGGTGTTGGCTCTCCAACACGCGTGCATAGGCGTGTGCACGCGCCACACACGTCACTCTGGATCTCTGCACTTCTACTTGCACAAGAATGTGCAAAATTTCAAGAAGAAAAATTGTCTGTTGAAAATACACTGTTTACGTTGCGACTATCTCAATTTTCAAACACATTCTTTCCGCAGCCAAAATTTTTCTGGAGATGTCTCCGATGCTTCACAATTTCAAAAATTACATTGCGACTCTCCCAATTTTCAAACGCATTCTTTTCGCAGCAAACATTTTCCTGGAGACGACTCCGATTCTTCTAACGATCCAGCACCACGTTGGACAACCTGCTCCGTGTTCTTGTCATTTTCTCTGCTCTGTTTTGTTTTGGTATGTGAACCGGACCACACCGACCAGGCTCGAACAAACTACCTTTTCTTTCTTGCTAAACATCATTAGTTCCCTTCGAATCCACTCGGAAACCATTATAATCTCTGATTCGGCTATTCCAACAGATGCTTCTAAAGTTGACGCATCCGATTCGTCGGCGCAGTCATTTTACTATGCTTTCCAACGTGTTTACATTCCTATCTACGCTTGGATATTTTCTCTGCTGGTTATTGACAGTCGTTATTGATGTTAAGTCGTAATTAATGTTAGTTGACAGCCTAACAATTTTCATTGTTATCGCTGTAGACATATACAGCGTGCGGCAAGATAACTTCCTTATTTGAAATGAGCGCTCTAAAGCTGAAGGGAGTCTCAGGCGGGTGTGCATGGCCTTGTTCGAGAGAGGGGATCCTAAAGTTTTGTTAACTTGTGTTTCAGCCGTCATCATACGTTGGAGTAACGAGTAGCGTGCGTTTGCCTTAGAGGCCTATTTTTCCAACGGCCGACCATTCAATGGTTTCAACGTGCCTTCCAAAATCGCTTCAATATTGGGTCCCATTGGGTCTTGTTCCGGACCAGAAATCAATTCTTTTGTGGGTCACAAAGTTCAGGGAAACTGGTTCTGTGCAGAAAAGAAGAACTGGAGACGCACGTCCCATCAGAACACCTGAGAACATCGAAGCACCGAACAGCTGTTGGAAAAATAGGCCTCTAAGGCAAACGCATGCTGCTCGTTACTCCAATGCATGATGATGACTGAAACACAAGTTAAGCTACCATCAGCTTTAGAGCACTTATTTCAAATAACGAAATTATCTTGCCGCTCCCTGTATAAATGTTAAGGACAAGAGGGATTTGCGGTTTTCTAAAGATTTGAATCCGCTATAAATTGGTTTGATTTTGTTCACTTCACCACTATCCTCAATTTTCTATGCCCAACGTAATCCTATAGGTGTTCTATTCGTTCCACGAGAAAAACTTTGATTCGTTTAGAACAGAGGTCCCCAAACTTTTTTGTCTCGTAGACCGCATGCCAATTTTTACTGTTTTGGGTAGACCCCCGCCTTCCTAATTGTTACAAATTCTTCAACTTCAAATGTGTTTTTGACAGCTGACACAGTGCTACTCACTTTGATAGGTTTAACTGTAGAGTGAAAAATTTCATCCAAAAACTCTAAAAAACTGTCTCAAAAAGTGAAAGAAATTTTGTCAAACATAAGCCATTTAACAGCCAGCGTACTTCAGTGTGAAAGAGCAATTGATGAAAGTTCTCGTCATTTTCCTCACACATCTGCGCAAATAACCTAGTATTCCTTTAACCTTTTACTGCCAAATGGTCGTCAAATGTAGAATATGCCTTAATCTCAAAAATAGCCTTTCCGTCACGTCCGTGTCATAAACCTTGTTGACGAAGATCCCACGTGTTTCGTTCTTTCGCTACGAACCATTCGTGGACCCTCATTTAGATTTCATGAACCCCTAATTTTTGATTCCGCTGACATGGACCCCTTGCAGTTCGGAGGCGACCCCTAGGAGTCGATATAGACCACTTTGGGAATCATTGGTTTAGGAGGATATTATTTCGTGTCAGTATAGGCAATTCCAGTTTATCTTTGCAAATTGCTCCCAATATAGTTAACTTTGTTATGAAAAGCATTTAGCCCAATTTGTATGATGCGAAGAAGTTGTCACAAGTTAACATCTTGTCCTCTAAGTTGGGAGGTCGCATACTACACATATTCCTTGATTTTTTCCTGGTGCTGCACCATATGATAATTTTCCTGTATAAATTTGGGAATTTAATACATGAGAACTAGCACTATCGCATACGGTTCACATTTTTATGCCATATTTTGCTGGCTTATTCGGATTCTATTGTTTGAAAAGATAACATCCTCTAAATCCAACCAACTACTCATCAACAGTTACATTTTCACCAGGTTTATAGAATTTTGGTAGAATTTCTACCCATTTCTCAAGAAAATCTCTTATAGGTGCAACTTTGTTCCTGACGATCACACTTCCATTGTCAAAACGTATTACCTATGATATTCGACAAGAAAGTTTGAGTGATATTATGGCAGGAAAAATAGATCTTCCTGTTTCTGGGTTCCACAAAGCTTTAGTTGCTTCACCGTGCGACCTATAAACGCCATCTAAAAGTAATAAACCTATATATGCCTCTAGGGTCACAATATCCAATTCTCAGCAATCGAATTTGAATAAAAATTCAACTTCCAATCATTTTATTTAAATCTGCATTCAAATTGAAGCAGCAACCCAATTCAAATCGAAATTCAACAGTCATAATAATCAATTCTTCCCAGTTATTACCATATACTCTTCGACCTTCTTTGATATTAGACACTCTCAGAATGATATTTTCAAGCGAAGTATGTTTCTAATCTTGCACTCTGGAAGCGACATATATATACAGATGGTTCTGTCGCAAATTGCGTTATCGTGTCGGATGACTCACAATTTATATTGTTTTATTTTATACTATTTATATTTTTTTTTTAATTCTATATTGTCATATTATCATTGTGAAATTTGTCTTCCGCAGGGCTATTCATACCTGGAGTCGCGCCGAAATGGGCGCAGTCAAATAGTTTGATGCAGTGGAATTATATACAAGAGTTGGTAGCGCACGGTGGTGTACCGGATACTTTTGATTCGTGCAACAAGAAGGGGAGACCAGGTGCGTTCCGGCTTCGATTCAATTGGTTCGTTTAAATTGTTCGCTACCTTCCTTCTCGAACGGTGTAATAATCGTGTGTCTGTTTTGTATTTCCAATCGGAGAAACGAACCTTCGGAAACAATGAGAACCGCTGTACGTGACAGCGGATGTAGAAAAGAATTGTGCTTGTTGTCCGGTATCGAGAAACGAATTTACATAAACTGTGCAACGTAGAGAAAATACAACTATGGTTTAGCGAACTGTTTTTTGGATCTCGAGAAATATGTCTCCGGAAGCTTGAGAACTTTACGGAGAACCCTGGTTGCGTTAGACAGGTTTGCGGGGGCGAATGTTAATGATACCGATGCTAAAACCGACTCTTCCGCAGAGCAACACACGAATAAGTCACAGAATACTTATTTTGCGAGCTCGTGCGAATCAATATTAAGTAATCGGGAGGATTTCGAAATGTCAGGACAATATCCAGGTCATAGCCGACCTCCAGTTGGCACGCCTCCGCCGCAGACAGTCTGGAATCACCTTACGATGACGCAAGGTCAAGGTAATTACGATAGAAAGGTAAACTTTTCCTTGAGTAACCAGAAATTCTTGCCTCTCTTCTAGAAATTTTTGGGTTTTTGGAATGGTAGATGGTAGATTTGAAGGATGTGATGTGAGAAATCCAAGTTTCGATACTGTAGGATCAATGGTGAAAAAGTTATGGATGTTTAAAGTTGAGGGATTTAAATCACAATTCAAATGAATCTCTCAGCACAATCGAAATTGAAATCACAATTGAAATTCAACTCTCAACAAAACCCAATTTAAATCAAAATTCAACTCTCAACAATCGAGTTTCAATCGAAATTCAACCTTCAATCATTGTATTTAGATCTAAATACAAATTCAATTCTCGGCAACCCCCATTTAAATGGACATTTCAACTCTCAGCAACCGAGTTTCAACTTTCGATCATTGTATTTAAATCTTAATACAAATTCGACTCTCAGCAACCCCATTCAAATCAAAATTTCGGTGGTTACGCAAAGAAAGGAGCCTCGAAAAAAAAGTTTGGCCCTTAAAACTGTGTATATAATAATCAGTTTCAGGCTTGAACATCCACCCGACAGCTCTGTCCGGCGCAGCGCTGAGTCCGGCAGGCTTCTACACGCACCCCTCGATAGCCAGAGCCTCTCACATAACTTCCCAACTGACACCTCAGCTCGCGCACACTCAAGCTCCTCCGACGTGGCACACCCCGACAGTTCCCTCGAAGAGTGTAACACCATCTAACACTCCCGGCAACCCTCTCTTCAGTTTACAGATGCTAGTAGACAACCGACAGACTCAAAACCAGTACAGGAACTCTCCAGGTTCTCAAAATACTCTGGACCTCTCTTCAACATCAGAGATAATCCCCGAAAACTATTCCCGAATACCTCAGGACATCCCCATCAGCCTAACCGCTCGAAACGTGGACAAAAGCACCAGAAACGGGACCATAATCTCCCCTCCAATCCCATTAAATGGAGAAACCTCTTCGGACAGCGGGATCAGCTCTTCAGTTCCAACCCCAAACTCCGTCAGCGAGCCAGTTTCCCTTTCAACAAAGGAGTCTAGCTCAACAACTCCTAAGATAACCGTGAAGAACTTCGGGCAGGCGCCGTTCAGCGACAAGATGAAGGAGATGGAGAGCTTCTCGCAGAAGGTGATCAATCTCCCCGCCAGCGTGACGATAGAGAGAGTTATTTCCGAGAAGAAAGACTCGTCTTCAGAGGTCCTACCGAAGACTAAAGACACTTTGAGCGTGATAGCTCAGGTTCCAAGGAACGTTTTGCCTGTAATCGTGAATCTAACCTCGAAAGGGGACAAGGATACAACAGATAGTCCTAGGAGGGAGTCTTCAGCGGAGGAAACGAATGCTAGATCGCCTAAGAACTTGCCGAAGAGAGGGAAAAAAGGGGTGGACTCTTTGCTAGAGAAGCTAGAAGGTGGAAATAAGAAGCTAGGAACGGAGAACATTGGATCTGTGATTGTGACGCCGTTAGAGGACACGTGCAGCGTGCAGAGCATGTCCCCGGACAGGCAGAAATCCAGGTCGCCGAACACCAGGGAGGAGGAGGTGGTATCTCCGGCGTTCAGCAACGACGACTCCAACGACAACACGAAGCAGCAGCGGAGGAAGAGGAAGCTGGAGAAGCCGGTCAGGCTGAGCAAGGACTCGAAGACGGAAGTGGAGGACATGGAGCTGGAGCCAACGGAGCCCTCGGAGCCTAGAACTTCGGAGCAGCCGGCGATCATGGTTGTTAAACTTGAGGAAAAGGATGAATCGGAGCAGAGAATAGCGGAGAAAGTGGAGGAAGAGGAGAGCCAGCCGATCCGGAGGCGGCGCAGCAGCGAGAGCACGCCTCCCAGCTCGACCCCCACCAATCAGAGGGCTCGTAGAAAATCCAGCGACGACGCTGCGGAGTTCTCGAAAGTCACCAGCCCTAGAGGAGTGAATAATAATCCGTTTAATGAGGTCGAGTCCGAATTGGAGAAGATGTTCGCTGGGATTGTTGAAACGGAGACTGATGTGAAGAAGGAGGAAGCGAAAACGGAGATTGTGGAAGCTGAAAATTGTAGATCTGGCAACAGCACAGGTAAAAATGATGGGTTTGAGAACACAGCTCCTTCGAAGGAGGCGAGATGTTTGACAGACGTTTCGTCGACTTCGACGATGGATGGGAAATTGACAGGGAAGAAAGGGAAGAAGAATGCCAAGGCTCAGCCTGGAAAAAGGAAAATGTCCAGGTCCTCGGAAAATATTTTTGGGAATGTTGCGGAGGGGATGCAGAAAGAGATGAAGAAAAGGAAACTTTCGAAGAGTTCGAAGAAACAGAGTTTGGCGAAGAGGACGAAGAAGAATATGAAGATTGATGGGTTAAGGGAGATTGCGTATGATTCTGGGTCGAATGCTAGCTCTATTAGATCTCGAGGACCTGTAGTTCATGTTGAAGGTCCGAGGGATAGTCCGCTGAGCGTTCAAGTGGTGAACGCTCCCAGGGAAGATGAGGAGGAGAAGAATAAGGAAAAGAGGAAGTCTGTGGGAAATGGCAACGCGGGGAGAAGTAAGAGACTTAGTCACCAGAACGATTTAGACTATAGGGGTGTGTATTTTTATGGTATTTATTCGAGTATAAGTTGTGTAGTGATGTTGCGTTGTAAGTCGGGGGTGATCGATCTATGTTGAAACCCAGAACACCGAGATCTGTCTTAGAACGGAACATTACTGTATATTTACAATATAAAAATATTTCTATACAGGGTGTCCCAAAATTCCTTCAACAGCCGGAAATGGAAGGTTCCTGACGTCATTTGAAGCGATATTTTCCTTTGCAAAAATATTATCCGCGGTTTTGTTTAGGAGTTATGTTAATAACTCAGTTGGCACTGCCAACTGTCTATTGGCCGACTGTGCCAACTTGCATGTAGGTCGCGCTTTGATTGGTCCGTGTTTTTCGTTAATAACTCCTAAACAAAGCCGCGGATAACATTTTTGCAAAGGAAAATGTCACTTCAAATGACGTCAGGAACCTTTCATTTCCGGCTGTTGAAGGAATTTTGGGACACCCTGTATATTATACATAATAGATTATATACGTTTGTAGAACGTTTATTATTTGTAGGTAATTA
The DNA here is from genome assembly GCA_028455605.1 of Lasioglossum malachurum. Taxonomy (NCBI): domain Eukaryota; kingdom Metazoa; phylum Arthropoda; class Insecta; order Hymenoptera; family Halictidae; genus Lasioglossum; species Lasioglossum malachurum. The sequence continues at coordinate 16,766,698 of CM052312.1, read as the reverse complement.
TTAATTGTAGGTAAAGTCAGTAGAGCAGGTCTCTTCAGTTCAACTTTATCGTCGCGATACGATGCGCATACAACAGATTCGACGTGGGTCTGCGTATTCTGTAAACAGGGTCCTCATTCTGTTATACCCGGAGATCCTTCTCGACCGCATCCGAACTTGGCTGGTCCTCATATAGCACCTGGAACTTATACCGTACGTGTTTCTCCATCACCGTGTTTGCTGGTTCATTCCACGCGAAAACGGATACTTCAAAGGTTTCAATTGGGGGAAATTTAAACTTAAAATTTCCCTCAATTCAAAAATAAATGTCAAGAAATACAGAGAAATTTATAACCAATTTATAACCTGTAGTAAATGTGTGTTGAATGTTTTCGGCGCAACGGTTCGATCGTTTATTACTAATTATAAAGCAATTTTGCTAATTATATATATAACCTGTAGTTTCGATTTACGATACAGGTTCCAGCAGGTGTTTTGAGCGATTTGTTCGGCCCGTATTTGATTGGAAAAGAGCGTCTGGAGGATGGAATTCTGTCGGCGGACGAACAAGAGATTACCACGGAGCAGAAAAAAGGTGGAAAAAATAAAAGAAGTTTGAGATACGCTGGTTTAGCTGACCAATTCACTGCGAAAATGGGGAAAAAGAAGCGAAACTCTGTCGAGAGTAACACAAACGCGATTTTCACGGGAATGACCGTTCTTCCGGGGGAAGAACAACGCTGGGAAGTTTGGCTTCACGAACAGTGTGCCGTTTGGGCAGCCGGAGTATATATGGCAGGTATAATCGACACAGCATTTATAAATTTATTTATTAATTTACAGCACCTCTCCAGAGTTATTTGAAATAATTAAAAATAAATCTGTGGAAAGTTTGAGCGAGATCGGGAAACGGAAAAACGCGATCTGTCCAGATCTACAGGTTTCGTTTAACATATTTTTCGACGCGGTAGATAGTTTTGAAGATATTTGAGAAAAACGATTTTATCAGCATTCAATTAATTATTTCAACGTTTAATCCATTTCGGGACACGTTTTCCCCTTATCTGTGGCCGCTGAAACTTTGCACAGATTTTTTTTTTTAATTGTGCGGAACAACTCTGGGGGGTGCTATCAAAGAAATTCAATAGTCGAAAATAGGACCCACCCTAATATATTATATAATATTGTTATCGTTCGTAGGGGGCAGAGTAACTGGTTTACAAGAAGCAGTGTGGGACGCTGCAAAGTCGATGTGCGATGCTTGCGGTTTAACAGGGGCAAATATCGGATGTGTTAAACGGGGTTGTAAAGCTGTCACGCATTACCCTTGTGCTCTTACAAGGGGTTGGCACTTGGATACTAATCAGTATATACCGAAGTGTAACCTTCATCGAGTTACGTGAAACTTTGGTAAGTTTTCCCCAATACACCTGTTGATTCATTTTGGTTGTTGGAAAAATCTGAAAAAATTCTGTAAAATGTGTGTTGGGATCCACAATATATCACATTTTTCCAGAATTCTAGAACGCATCGGGGACCAGAAAATGCGCATTTTCGAGAAATCTGCACTTTTCCGATTTTTTCGACTTTTATCATTTTTCACGACCACAGTTTGCAACAGAAAAATCGGAAGAAATTCTGTAAAATGCGCCTTGAGATCTCTCCAAAATATGTCACATTTTTTCACAATTTCATTCTTTTCAGAAAAAAAGGTTTTCCGCGGGTGTATATTAAGTAATATTTAATGTTACCTAGGTCAAATAATAGCTTGTTTCAATGTAATAACAGTCTTCCCTCGCATAGTGTTACTATCTCGGGGATATCAAGTATCAGAAAGCGTAGAGGTTACCACGTTTTTTTGAAGTTTACCGAATATTGAGAAGGACAGTGCGTATACGAAGAGTGACAAGCAAATAATCTCGATTTTATGCTTCCGGATTTTAAAAAAATTGATTTTGCAACGAAAAAATCTGAAATAATTCACTGTCGGTACCACTGTGTGGTACTAGCTGCAATGTTCATGAATTTTTTCGTAATTGTTTGTCAAGCAGGATAGAAGAAACAGAGCATAATTCATGAAACCGTACTCGCCCTGTTCTTCGAAGCAATAAACAGATCTGTTTACGAGTTATTTGTTCGGGAAAAAATAACGAAAAAATTCATGAACATTCTACCTGATAGCACGTCCAAAAATGAATTATTTCAGAATTTTTCGTTGCAAAATCCGTTTTTCAAACATCCAGACGAAATTGCCGATTTTCCGGTACATACTCCGCAGACTCGCGGATTTTTCTACAACTCAGTTTTGCATCGAAAAATTCTGAAATAATTCACTGTTACGTATGTTACTAAGTAGAACGTCGCATGATTTTTTTCGTATTTTTTTCGTTTTTCGTGTCGTTGTCCAGTAGAACAGAAGAAACAGGATAATTCGTGTGTAGTCTCACCCAGATAGCGAGCTTGGGGATCTTTTTCAAAATCGACGCCGCGACCGAAAATTCTGAATTAATTCGCTGTTGTTTGTTCCTTCTTGTAGAACGTTCATGAATTTTTTTCGGCACTTTTTCCCGAACAGAACGGAAGAAATAAAGGATAGGGTGACCCAGATAGCGAGGTTGGTCGGTTGGTCACATTATAACACTAACGGTAGGGACGATAGTGATAGTATGCGAGGGAAGACTGTGTTCCTCCTTATTCTTTAATATATATTAGGTCAATCGGAAAGTTCCGTCCGTTTTTTTTTTTTTTTACAAAAAGTAGAGCTTTATTTAAGAAACAAAATGAAAAAGTACATTAATCAAAATATTGTCCATCGTTAGCGATGACTTTTCTCCATCTTTCGGGCAACAAGCGAATTCCGCAACGAAAGAACGAGTCATCTTTGGAGGTCATCCAGTCAGAGATCCATTTTTCGACATCTTCGTAAGAATTAAATCGTTTCTCAGCAAGTGCGTGTGCCATCGACCGAAACACGTGATAGTCAGAAGGGGCACATAGTCAGAGTCTGGCGAATAAACCGCATAGGGTATCACTTCCACTGGGATCCTAACCAACGCCCAACCCGAACCGTAACCCAGGTTACCAAGCGCGGTTACTGTAACCCGTAGTAACCCAACAGGAACGGTTCCCAAACAGTGATGCCAGCGTGGACACCTTTTCTCGCGCATGCGCGACGATTTCAGCCTCAGTAAAGTACGATTCTCGAGGAAATGTGGCACCTTGAGCGCCACGCAGAACTTTAAGAAATTGATATGATCTCCATGGAGCCTACTCCATGTTTGGTTCTTTGACTTTTGCACACCAAAGTCTTCCATTTGGACCACTGTGCATCTCTTCAATTATACCGGCACATCCCGCCGATGTAGCTGCCTCGGGGCTCTGCTATATAATCGCCTCATCATAGATACGTTACTAGTTTTGACGCGCATGCGCGGAAAAAGCTATCCACTCTGGCATCACTGTTCTCGAGCAGGGTTGCCATATCTCGCCAGGCCCCTTACGTTTCCGTCCCTCGCCTAGATGCTCCGTAAAGCCTGCTTCCCTCACTCTTACCACTACCGCTGCCGCGTACCGCGTGGAGCATGCTACCGACGATCTAGGCGAGGGACGGAAACGTAAGGGGCCTGGCGGCCGGCGAATATGGCAACCCTGTTCCTAAGTAGTGGGGTACTACGTATCCAGGGCTTGAAATGCAGCAAAATAGTATAAAATGAAAACATAATATTTTGTGTGTATGAATTGAACACATAATAGATGCAAGAAAATAATATAATATAATATTTTAATATTTAATGCTTTAGCACACAAGCATATATAAATAGTTTACAAAAACATGTTGAAAAAAAACAATATAATACAACATTAATGCAAAGAAAAATATATAAATAATGTACAAAAAACGTATACAAACAGATATAAAAAAAATAATATAGTACAATATTAAAGCAAACAAAAATATGTAAATACTAATTTTATAAAATGGTAGATAATATTTTATAATGCCTACAATAGTAATAAAAAACAACATGAAGAAAACTCATTAATTACTAAATGTATTTGTTCTTAAAATCATAATATGATCTAAAATATCATGGCTTAATCTAGCTCTATTGTCGTCTAAGATAAATTTCAAGCCAGGAAATAGTCTTTCAACCGACACTTGAGTTGGTAGCACAGCATGTACAACATTTGCAAGTTCTCTTAATTCCGGAAGTCCATGTTTCTGTCAATATTGTATAATATTTTCTTTTTTTGTCGATTCTTGTCGTTTGAGAGACAGCGTGACTTACTGTCAATTTTATATTACATCCGTTAATAAGACACGCGGACTTGTCGTCTACGTTAAATATGAAGTACTCACGTACAGGATGTTGCATTATGTACAAATAAATATTTATAAAATCAAACTTTCAATTTGAGATATATGTCGCGATATACCGTCAATTCGTATACTGAATTCACTTCTTTTTTGGGATTGTTAACACCTTATATACATATTCCGAACTTAACAAAATACGATCGGGAAACAATCCGGATCTATATATTTAAATAATATATATAAGTGATTTATCACGGTAATAAATTGATTGTACTTTACAACTCAATACATATATTGGTAAAGTATTATATTATTATTGCATATTATTTCATATTAATATTATCATAATTAGTAGACAGTAAATTTATCGTAAATATCCGCTACATGCTACATCTAAGAATCAGTATCTGTAACCCGGTTATGCGGGTTACTCCCGGGTTACAAGAACCGAACCCGGTTACGGTTACGGTTAGAATCTCTGCTTCCCAGCGAAGTGCTTCTAACGTTTCTTTGACAACTTTTGTGACGTGGGCCAAGCATTGTCATGCAGCAAAATCACCTTATGCTGTCTCGTTTCATATTGTTGATAATTTGTTGTCAGTAGAGATCGCCTGTGACTGTTTGACCAGATTTTAACAGCTCATAGTACACCACATCCCTCTGATCCCACCAAATACGGAGTAAAGCCTTCTTTCTGTGGATATTCCGCTTTGGCGTCGATGTTGAGGGTTGGCCGGGATCACAAATGGTTTTTCGACGTTTAGGATTGTCACAAAATAAATCCATTTTTCATCCCCATTGATGAGACGATGGAGAAACCCCTTTCTTTGTTGCCTAGTAAGCAGAATTTTGCAGATGGTTTTTCGCTTTTCATTGTCTCTTGCCATGAGTTCATATGGAATCCACTTTCCTTCATTGTATACCTTCCCCAAGGCTTTTAAACCATCAGAAATGATAGATTGGACACAATTTAACGCTTTTGCAATTTGTTTTTGCGTTTGACATAGATCTTCATCCACCAATGCCTGCAATTCTTCGTCTTCGAATACTTGTGGCCGTCCAGAACGCTCTTTGTCCTCCACAGTAAAATCATCATTTTTAAAGCGTCGAAACCACTCTCTACATGTTTTATGGGAAACAGCATTACATATCGCCATGAACGTCTACAATCATTCGATGAGCTTCAGCAGTTTTCTTCCAATTGAAGCAAAAGATTAACACTTCGCGCAAATGACGCTTATTCGGCTCAAGTTCTGACATTTTAAATGTAGAAAAAAACGATGTTATTGATGCAAGGGTATATTGTGTACTGAATTTTATTGAAACAAGTTCAAACTAAAAAGTTAACCTTACTTTAGACGTTATAGTTAACGACAGTTCGAGCTACGGCTACTCGACGCTAAACGGATGGAACCTTTCCGCGATTGACCTAATATATTCATCTTTGTATGTTTTTATTACTATAATGTGAGAAAATCTCTAATCGTACAATTTCTTTCTATTTTCCAGCATTTAAGAGTTTCGAGATGTTTTGAAAAATTCCGCGGAAGCGTCGTGCGACGCGTGAAGCGTGTTTGAGGCGTGAAAGTATACACATACATGTGTCGTGGACAGACGTATGGCAATTTCTATCCAGAAAAAAACTATCAATATGCTCGCACAGAAAAAAATACCTTCCAATGTACAAGATGTTTGGAAACGAGAATGCTGTTGTTGTCTAATTAAGAAAATCCAATAAAAACGAACGAAGAGGAAAAAAATTCCATCTGAAAAAGTGAAGAAAACGCGAAAAGAGAAAAACAAAAAACTCGTCGCTCCTTCTCGTTAATGAAATTTTATTCATTTTCATGGCCTGTGGCCTTGAACAGTGGCCTTTCTCGACCTAATGTAAAAGCAAGATCTTTTGAATTTTTCAATCTGTAATATAATAGAGGGATGATCAAAGAGGGATGAAAAAAAAGAAACTATTAAATCGGACGAAAAGAAAAAAGAAATTTTCCATTTTTCACCGATATACTAAACATACGTGAAAAACCTCGAGGATAATTTTTTCGGGGGCATATTGTATCTGACGAGAAACGACAAACAAAAAACACCCAGAAAATTATGGTTGTTTCTTGAAAAAAATAATGAATTGTACGGTTGTACATACTTTCAAGAATAGGAGAATGGATTGTTAGAATTAATCGAAGAAATTTGTGGAAGGAATTTCTCAACATTTACGATAGTGTTTTCATTTAACGACAAAACAAAGAAAGAATAAACAACTGCGGATTAAAGACATTACACACGGACGAGCGTTCTTCTCTCCTGCGAATGTAAGAAATCACCTGTAAATAACAAAGTTTCTTATAACGAGAACAAATGACTATTATATTATTATAGTAATTCCAACGACACCATCTAACGACATTCTTCGCGTTTTCGAAGGTCGTGCCGTTTGGGTAAGCATGTGCAGTTGTGTTCTTCGGAATTCACCGATTCGAAAGTTACGGGTGTTTATAAAGTTGAGCGATTTTAAGCGATTTCGAAAAGGTGAAGAAATGAACATTCGTTTATCATGACGAGAGTACTGTAATACTTGGGGAAAGATACGAAAGTAAGGAAAGTTGAAAATAACACTGTCCAACAGCCAAAAAGGATTTCGATTCTCACTATGCAATTCTTATAGAGTTTTTTGCGCTGATTCCGAATGTCCTTAATTTTTCTCCTAGACGCACAGTTTATGAGAAATTTGAGTTTAAACAAATGACATTTTTCAACTTTGAACAAATATTCTGATGTTATTATAAAATATTATTATATTATATTAAGTTATTATAAAATTGATCTTTACAGCAAAAGATTCCTTAGACTTTCCCGAATACAGTGATATCCAATATTAATACATTATGTTTGTTTAAACATGTTTAAACGATCATTAAAGACGGAGAGACACCACTTTTGCACCAATTTTTGAATTTATCTCGAAAAATAAGGGTCCAGCGGAAAATCGGACTATACCACGCGATAGAGCAGACTTTTATCTTAAGAAACCACCCTTTCAAGTTTGGAACGTCGACGTTTTTTTCGAATCAGAAAGCAAAATATCTTCGCCCGACATGAGTTGCCACCAATGGCGCTCACCACTAGAACGGTCGTTCGCCGCTCCATATCCCGTCGCTGCGCCGCATACTGTTCCAAAATGCCGAAAAGCTGGCCAAGCATTAAAAACACTAGAAAAACACTAAAAACCTTTCTAAAAATACTGTGTACTAAGGTTTTTGGGGTCAACCGTTCGCGCGCGCGCGTTAAGAAAAAATTAAATTTTTATTAATATTTTTTATATTTATATATGAAAATAAACGTTTATCTCTCTATGAACATTTGTTTAAACATCAAAGTGAAACATCAATGTTTAAACAAATGTTCATACATCAAAAGAAGTTTATATTCTTATAATAGTAAGGTGTACAAATATAAGAGAGAATAGTGACACAAATGATAAATACTTTTCTTAATCTGTTTATTTATATTAATTCTCATCTTGTGCATCTGATTCAATCAATCAATTTCCAGTAAAACATTGAAAATTAACATAATTTTTAATATAATTAATTAATACACAATTTCGATAGCATCACTGAATCTTCAATTTATAAATATTCATGTATCGACACCGATTTTTCAATTTTTATTAAAAAATTAATACATATCTTGTTAAATATATAAAAATTAGACTCCAGGAGTAGTATTGTTTATACAATATACTCATGAGTTAGATCCGACTGCGCGCACACAATCGTATTGGTATTCTGCTGTGGTGCATAAAAAATTTAGAACATAAATATCTTTTTCTGGCGGAATTTTGCGGAAATTTGGCTTTCGGGACATTGTTGTACACACATCCACGTATATAGTCCATGCAAAACTTGCATGTTTTTCGGTGGTTTTTTTTTTGTTTTATTTGAGATGAAAGTCGGACAATATGATTTTTCTCTATGAAACCGTATATTTTAAACTCTATACCTGCTCGTCCATGATTACGAAAGTATTCCTACTATCACAATTTCATTATTTTGTCATCAAGGAACAATTTTCAATTACAAAATTATTTTCTAAAGTGTACAGATGTAACACAATATGAAGAAATAAGCATAACAGTTCACAGTATTTGAGTGAAGGAAAACTGAACTAAAGATATAATTTAGCACTGTTAACATTAATTTTTGAAGCTAATTTTTATAGTTCCTTGTAGTTTCAACTATAACCTCACTATATCACCACTCACATCATCAAAATTCTTTACTTCGAAAAATGATCCTATGGCCAGCTTTTCGGCGTTTTTGAACAGTGTGCACCGTATCCCGTCCGGAGCGCCACTGGCGGCAACTCATGTCGGGTGAAGATATTTTGTTTTCTGATTCGAAAAAACGTCGACGTTCTAAACTTAATAGGGTGGTTTCTCAAGACAAAAGTCTACTCTATCGCGTGGTATAATTCGATTTTCCGATGGACCCTTATTTTTTGAGATAAATTCAAAAATGTCGTCAAAAATTGGTGCGAAAGTGGTGTCTCTCCGTCTTTAATGATCGTTTAAACATGTTTAAACAATCATAATGTATTAATATTTAATATCACTGTATTCGGGAAAGTCCAAGGAATCTTTTTCTGTAAAGATCAATTCAATATCTTTTATAATAACATCAGAATATTTGTTCAAAGTTGAAAAATGTCATTTGTTTAAACTCAAATTTCTCATAAACTGTGCGTCTAGGAGAAAAATTAAGGACATTCGGAATCAGCGCAAAAAACTCTATAAGAATTGCATAGTGAGAATCGGAATCCCAAAAAAAAGTTAATCATTCGTCAACAGTTCAGTTTATGGGACCGCGTATTTTCAACTTTTTTCAACGTGATCCTGTAGACTTTGACGAGAGGATGCGAAATATCCAAGTTACAATGTTAGGAATTCACCGGTTCGAAAGTTACGAGTGTTTAAAGTTGAGCAGATTCGAAATTTTTGCCTTTTTCTTGAGCGATCCTGTGGATTTCGGTGAGAGAATGCCAAAAATCTAAGTTTCAGTGTTGGGAATCCGCTGGTGCAGCAGTCACAGGTGTTTAAAGATGAACGGAAGACAAAAACTTTAAAGGGAAATTGTTTTGTTCAGAAGGATGACCTTGAGAACATATCTAACGATGATTGCAATCCGAGGGGAGGAGCCTATCTACAAGTTCTCCAATCAAATCTTTAAGTTCTCTGATCAAACACATTTCGACAATGTGCGATATTATCGTTGCGTTTCTGAAAACAATACCATCTCTCTCGGAAACAGATACAGAAAACTAACGAGAAAACTGAAATTTCTGTGAGAAGTTGGTTGTCAAGGATGCTTCACTTGTAAATCCATTCGTCGATGTGGCACCGCCTCTCCGATTTCAACGACTTGAAATATGTCGCCAAGCTCACCGTTCCTAACAACATTTCCCTTTAAAGTTTTGGACGGGCGACTTTCGTTCACGAGATATTCGCGAAAAACTTTTTCACATTGACAGCATGTTTCAAGGTCGAACAGTTTCTCGGGAATATCTCATGAACGAAAGCCGAGAGGCAAAAATTTTGAAAGGAAATGTTGTTCGGAACGATGACCTTGACAACGTAACTATGGTTGAATAGTTTACAGGTACTTGAAGTTGAGCGAGCCAAAAATTTTTGCCTTTTTCCTGAGCAATCTTATAGATTTCGGCGAGAGGATGCAGAAAATCCAAGTTTCGATGTTAGGAATCCACTGGTTCGAAAGTAACGAGTGTTTAAACTTGAACGATTTCCAGTCAAATACTCTATAAATCCCTCGAATTTAAACATCCATAACTTTTTCACCATTGACCCTATCTATCTATCGATACTGATCGAAACTTGAGAAATTCTAAGTTTAAATTTAGGAAAATTTGAAGTTAAAATCAAGTGAAATTTCAAGTTTTGTATTGAGACAACTTTCAATTCTGGAAGATCAATGGTTGACAAGTTATAAGTGTTCAAAGTTGAGTGATTTCCAGTGTTATTTACTATAAATTACTCTACTTTATGCTTTTTCACCATTAACCCTACTGTATCGAAACTTGGATTTCTCACATCTCCTTCAAATCTACTTTGTATTGAGAGAAATTTTAAGATTAAACTGAGGGAAATTTCAAGATTAAATTGAGGAAAATTTCAAGTCTAAATTAATTTTTGACGATTAAGAGGAATCCTTATAATAAATTTGATTTGTGTTAATTTTTATAGAAAATTAATTTAAGATTAAAGTTGAGGGAAATTCTAAGTTTAAATTTAGGGAAATTTCAAGTTTAAATTGAAAGAAATTTCAAGATTAAATTGAGGGAAATTTCAAGTTTTGTATTTAGGGAACTTTCGATTCTGGAAGACCAATGGTTGATAAGTTATAAGTGTTCAAAGTTGAGCGATTTCCAGTGTTATTTACTATAAATTACTCTACTTTCAATATCCATAACTTTTTCACCATTAACCCTACAGTATCGAAACTTGGATTTCTCATATCTCCTCCTTCAAATCTACCGTCTAACATCCCAAAAACTCAAAAATTCATATTAGAAATTCGAAAATTCCTGGTTATGCAATGTAATTTACTTGTCGAAGACGCTGGATATCGCTCGACTTGCAAGCTCTCGAAAATATATATATAATTTCCATATATTTTCAAAACTCTTGAAAATATATAACATATACAAAAATGTAATATAAAATTGAAAATATATATACAATATAATATTTTCGTTTATTTCTTGGCACCTCGTCGTTTTATTAAATATACTCGAATTAAGTTCGATTAAAAGAATGAGCACGTATGTTTACCCAAAAGGAAACACTTCGCAAAACGCTTACCATAATAAATAATAATAATATTATTCTATATCGGTGATACTATTATTATTATTGTTATTATTATTATTTTACAAATTAGCTAACGTGTTTCTTTCTCGACGCGCGGCCAACTGTAAGTTTACTTCGCCGTTATTTTCGAAATGTGAAATCACGGATTCCGATTAAATCGAATACGATTTTATTGCGATTCAATTAAATTGTGTGTTCGATTGTACGGTGTCTTATTATTAGACTGCGGATTCTTTATGCAATTTTTATAGCACTTATGAGAATGTTGAGAGAAAAAAATTTACAGAATATATAAAATTCAATAGAATTTTTCTAAATTCGTAAGAAAAAGTAGGATTATTATTTGATACCCGAGTTTTGCAGTTCAACAACAATTGCGAATCGCATGAACATCCGCAGTCTACTTATTATCGTCACTTTTTCACGGTCAGCTGTGTGATATACAGTTTTCTCTCGCATAGTGTAATAAGCAAATAATCTAAATTTTACGATTTCGGATTTTTTAAAACATTGATTTCGCAACGGAAAATTCTGAAATGAATCACTGTCGCGTGTGCCACCAGGTAGAGTGTTCATGAATTTTTTCGTAATTGTTTCTCTCACAGAACAGAAGAAATAAAGCATAATTCATTATAACTCATCGTACTCACCCTGTAACTACTTCAAAGTAGTAAAAGATCTGTTTACGAGTTATTTGCTCGAGAAAAAATAACGAAAAAATTCATGAACGTTCTACCTAATAGCACGCATAACAGTGAGTTATTTCAGAATTTTTCGTTGCAAAATCCGTTTTTCAATCATCCGGAAGTATAAAATTGCCGATTTTCTGGTACTCCGAAGACTCACGGATTTTTAGAAAATTCGGTTTTGCAACCAAAAATTCTGAAATAATTCACTGTTATGTATGCTATCAAGTAGAATGTTCATAAATTTTTTCGTAATTGTTTGTCGAGCAGAACGGAAGAAATAAAGGATAACTCGTGTGGAGTTTAACCCAGGTAGCGAGATTTGGGGATCCTATCACAATCTTATGCTTCGGGATTTTTTTCAGAATCGACGCTGAGTTTCCCCTTGTAGAACCTTTATGAATTTTTTCGTCACTTTTTCTCGACCAGAACAGGACAAATAAAGGATAGCGTAACACGATAAAAAAGTAACACTAACGGTAGAGACGAAAATGACTGCTAGGGAAGACTGTATATACATATACATCGATTAATTTTTATTTTTCCACGATCATTATTATTGTACTCGTTTAAATCGTTATTATATCGTTTTATCGTCATTCTTATCATATTTTCTAAGAATAGAGACTAGATATTATATCGATAAAATTCTTCGACGGAAATGGAGGATGATATCGATGGAAATCAGGAAAATTGTATAAAAATATCTCGAATGAAATATATAATGTAAATATATATATGTATATATCAGTAATTTCGGTAGACCAAATTGTACCCGCGTACCAACGACTTTTATGTAAACGTTTTGTCCTCATACTTAGAAAACTTTCAGGGGTAATGATCGTTTGCATTTAAGAGCGGGCACACGTATATAGTATACTATATTTATACACACACACACACATATGTACAGTTGCACATATAATTGATCACACACACTTTAAGTCAGAATAACTTTCTCATGAATGGACCAAACGATATTATTTTATGTAGGGAAATTTCAAGGTTGAAATAATTTTTTAAAATTGAAAGGAAAAAATTTTGTTGTATTAAATATATTTTAAGTTTAATGGAAAACTAATTTCAGATTTAAGTCGAGGGAAATTTCAATTTTTGTATTGACAAAACTTTCAAGTTTAAATTGTGGGAAATTTCAAGTTCAAATTTAGGGAAATTTCAAGTATTGAATTTAGAGAAATTTCAAGTTTGGAATTCCGGGAAATTTAATTCTAATCCACTAATTTTGAAGGAAATTTCAAGATTAGAGTTTGAGAGAAATTTCAAATTTTGAATTAAGGGAAATTTTAAATTTAAATCAAGGTGAATTTCATGTTTAAATTGAAAGAAATTGTAGAAAAATATACGTGCGCGTGTGTGTGCGTGTGTGTGCGTGTGTGTGTGCGTGCATGTTTGTGTGTGTGCGTGTGTGTTGCATTATGTATGAAAGGGAAACAAAATTCTATCTGAGAGAAACAATTGTAATATTAATATTTGTGATACGAAAAAATTTTCTGAGAGAATAAATTCTAGCGTGTTACGTTACATTCGACTGTGCGTACATAGAGCTTTCTTTTACATATATATATATATATATATGTACTTCTCTGTGTACAGTTTGAATATTGTCTATAGTAACTTCTTGAAGTGGTTGTACTAATTATGTACATAGAAATAGCGGACTCGTGGTGAACACTTGAAGGAACGGAGAAATTTTTGGCGAAACTTTCGAATTCTCTTTGTATGCATAGTTCGATAATATAATATATATTGTAAAGAGAAATAATTTGGGGAAGCGACCGCGGAGCAAAATACGTTTGTTCGCGATCTGTCTTTGTATTATATATATAAACATACTGAAATCTTTTAGCTTGTACATTTTGCTGACAAAACGTAATTTAAAATGTTTGTAATAACGAGAAGCACAAAGGAAAAGCATAAAAATATATACACATGTATGTATATATATAAACCGAGGGAAATTTCAAGTTTTGAATTCAGGGAAATTTCAAGTTTAAATTGAATGAAATTTCTAGATTAAATATCGAGAAATTGCAAGTTTTGAATTTAGGGAAAATTCAAGATTAAATTTACAGAAATTTCACGTTTAAATTTCTAATTTAATTCGAAGGGAATTTTCATGTTTAAATTCAGAGAAATTTCTAGTTTTGAATTCAGGCAAATTTTAAGTTTAAATTTACGGAAATTTCAAGTTCTGAATTAAACGAAATTTCAAGTTTGCACTGAGGCAAATTTTAAATTTAAATCGAGGGAAGTTTCAAGTTTAAATTGAGGGAAATTTCAAGATTAAATTGTGGGAAATTTCAATTTTGAATTTATTTTTTGAAAATTAAAAGAATTTCTTATATATATAAAAAATTTTATTTAAGTTAATTTTTATAGAGAATTAATTTAAGATTCAAGTTCAGGGATGTGTCAAGTTTAAATGTAGGGAAATTTCAAGTTTCGAATTGAGGGAATTTCAGGTTTAAATTCAGGAAAATTTTAAATTATGCAGAAATTTCAAGTTTTGAATTGAGGGAATTTTCAAGAATAAATCGAGGGAAATTTCGAGATTAAATTTAGAGAAATTGTAGAATATATATATACTCGCCTGGAAGTAATTTGTATAAAAACATAGGGCCCTGTAAAATATAAAACTCGCATCGTGATATATATAGGCGAGAGAGAGAGAAAGATATCGTTAGGGAAATGACAACGGTTTGAGAAAATCAACAGCGAAATATATAATGTATCTTCCTCTCCCTTTCTGTTTTAGCGTCTTGAAAAAAAAATGTTCATTGGTGTATACCATTTTTTTTGTGATCTGATTCTAGCGACAACAATTGTTATAAAAATATCGGATCTTTCTCTATTTAAGAACATACAACAAGAACAACAAAAGAAATCGGGGGAAAAAAGTCACAGAATTGTATTTAAGATCGACACAATGACGATACAGCTAAGTATTCATCTTTTGTGTAATATAAATATAATGAATAATAAAATATGATGTCATAAGTCGGAGTAACATGCAGTTTCTTTTATCAAATATGTGTATACATTTATTATTATATACATAATGATTTTGGATGGACATCTGTGTCCGCAGAAGTACATATCGCTTTCTGCTGGCAGCACGGACGGCACGGACCTAAGAACTGAGCGTAAAGCAGATTTATCGGTGAGAGGGGGTGTCCCGCGAGGGGGGAGGGATGATTGACTGCGGCCATGTTGTGTTGCGCAATTGTGTGGTGCGATCTATAGGCGTCTTTAAGTACTAGTGTAGCGTCTGTACCAGTCTGTACCACGGTGTATTATAGAGGTGTTCGGACCAGTGATGCCAGAGTCGTGGTACCATGATACTAAACGATACCCCTATTATGACGAACTATTGCTCCTACTTTCCTTTGCCAACGCGCTCGCGCTCGCGCGTTGGAAAAGGAAAGTTGGGGCAATAGTTCGTCACAGTGGGGATATCGTTTAGTACCACGGTACCACGACTCTGGCATCACTGGTTCGGATTTCCCTCAGAAAAGTGTGATAGATAGGGCCTAGTTCTCTGGTCGCCACCAGATGGCATATTGGACAGGATCCCAGTTTTCGTGTACGTGTAAATGAGATTGTGTGTAGAGTGTAGCTTAGCAGTAGCAGCGTGTATTGTGTATGAGCGTGTAGCACACGTGCTCATCGACATCGCTGGACGCAATATTTGCGATTTCCGACTATTCTTGCGAATTCTTTCTACAGGGTTCGGCAGAAATAACTCCCACATTTAGAAAAATCATTGTTTTATTTTGGAAATAAAGTGTCTGGTAATACCTCGTATGTACCACTATTTTCAATCCTCCTTTGAAATGTGCGAGTTATTTCTGCCGCATCCTGTATTTAATTCTTAGAATTTATATGATTATTTTTATAATACATATAATAATTTTTATAATATTTATACGTAGAAAATTATTTTTCTACGAAAACATGCAAATAATACGATTACACGCACATGCGAGGTTAATTATGTGTGAGTACACGTTTGTGTGATCACTACACACATATACGTTGTATGTAGTTAGTTTCCGATTTTTAGCTGAGAGTCTGAGAGTGCCCTGCTACCGCTACACGCTGCTACACTGATATGTATAATGTATATATATCAGTGGCTGCTACACACAATCTCATTTATACACGTACACGAAAACTGGGATCCTGTCCAATATGCCATCTGGCGGCGACCAGAGAACTAAGCCCTATCTATCACAAAACGTCAACCTTACAGAGTGCTTAGTCGTAACACCTCTACAATACACCGTGGTCTGTACACAGACACCGACGAGATACAGACTGCCAGCGCCTGTGCTATTCAGCGAGACAGGTAACCGGGCGCGACCGGGTTCGACCGGGCGCGGGGATAACGTGGAAGTTACAGTGATCTGATATACCACATCGCTAAAAGTTCCACCACCGACGAGAAACTCGTCAAATAGAAGAAGAATGATATAGTAGAATGCTGACATTACCGATTCTGTAATTTCCTTATAATACTATATATAATTCTCTTATTGCATTCTTATTTTCCTTATTATCACCATTGTAATAATTGTTTTACAATATAATCGTTATATCGATTGACTGATCTATAAACTATAGTTTATAGATGTAGGAAAAATGAAAGTAATTACTACGTAATATTCTATAAATGTATTGTATCAGAATCTAAAAGTAATTTGAACATTATTGCATTATATATAAAATAGTGGTGCTTAAAAAATATTCTGTTATGTTATGTAATGACAAAATTCAATCGTTCTTATTGAGATCCTTAGTAGGAAACAGAAAATTAATTTTTTTACTTATTTATCCGATACTTATTGCAATGCTCGACAGCATTGACTGCTATGATTAAAGTAGAGGTAGTATGTAACAAGATAAAACTATTAACTATAATTACACTAATTTTCGACGGCTCCTATCCATACAATGTTATTTAGAGGCAGTATTTCGCGCGCGCGCGCGTACAAAGATATTCTAAAAAAAATTCTATTTGACTCTATATGAAAATTTCTTGCAACATGACGCTATTTAAAAAGTGCGTGTAACATGATTTTATTTCATTCTGAACTGAGAGAGAGAGAGAGAGAGAGAGAGAGAGAGAGAGAGAGAGAGAGAG
>CM052312.1:16733486-16747432 GCA_028455605.1 Lasioglossum malachurum | reverse complement strand
CGTCTCATACTGTCTTGAAGAATCGTCCGTTAATCAACTTTTCATAATAATCTTCCACAATACACAATCACCTATAAAACTAACACCACTGACAAATTCTAATACTATAATAGGCTGATAATAGACATAGTCAGATCAGTGATGCCAGAGACGTGGTACAGTGGTACTAAACGATACCTCCACTATGACGAACTATTGCTCCTACTTTCCTTTTCCAACGCGCGAGCGCGAACGCGTAGAAAGTATAACCATAAACTAATCACACAGCACAACTCAAGATGGTAAACAACAGCTGAATTCTCGTTCCGTGCGCAATCCATTTTGTGTTCAATTCTACATGTGCGCAATTTGTATTCTGTGGTGTGTAATCACGCTGTGCGCCAAAACGCCGTGTGCGCAATAGAGCTGTGTCCAATAGAGCCGTGCGCCATCTCGTTGTGCGCCATCGTCCGTGCGCCATCGATGGCCACTCCTCCAAAGAGGTGGCTTTTACACGTCCATAAAGGCATCTTTTCTCAGACATCGTTTTGACGGCAGAAATAAGACGCATAAAAGGCACCTTTCTTCAACCGTCAAAACGACGTCTGAGAAAAGATGCCTTTATGGACGTGTGAAAGGAGTCGTTTAGAGACGTAAGACGTAAAAAAGACGAGAAAACGACGTCTGTAAGACGTCCTGTGCTATCTGGGGTAGTACTTCTAGTTTTACACTATTTACATTTACCTCGCTTGTGATTATTATTATGTAATAGACTGCGGATCTTTATTCACGAAAAAATTGAGTAGATGAAATTCAAAATTGTTTAAAAATTTTTACGAACTTGTTCAGGTTATGGTCCAAGTGTATACATAATGGTGTACTGCAGTGTACTGTCGGCGTCGGCTAGCGTCGGTCTGCCGTTTCAGCCATTTTGAAATTATCTTTTGATGTCACGAATGACTTTATCTTTGCAGAGCTCCAGTCTCGGTTTTCCTATACACATACTATACCTATGCCGGGTCTATAGCTATATATGGTCTAAGGTTTTCCTATACACAAACTATACCTATGCCGGGTCTATAGGTATACATGGTCTAAAGGCTAAGTGATCACCACACACATATACGTTGCAGTTAGTTTCCGATCTTTAGGTGAGAGGGCGCCCTGCTACACGCTGCTACACTGATATATATACTATATATGTATCAGTGGCTGCTACACACAATCTCATTTATACACATACACGAAAACTGGGATCCTGTCCAATATGCCATCTGGCGGCGACCAGAGAACTAAGCCCTATCTATCACAAAACGTCAATCTTACAGAGGTGCTTAGTCGTAACACCTCTATAATACACCGTGGTCCACTATAAGTCTATGATTTTATCATAGGCCTTAGATCATGTAATATAATTATAGACCCGCCAATATTCACAATATTTGCACTATTCAAAATATTCACAGTATCTATAATATTCGAAGATATTTACAATATTCATGATATTCAATGATATTTGTAATATTCAAAGATATTTATAATATTCAAAGATATTTACAATATTCAAAGATAATTATAATATTCACAATATTTATACTATTCGCAATATTTACAATATTCACAATAGTCACAATGTTCGCAATATTCATTGCTATAGCAAGTGATCATACATCTTTGAATATTATGGATATTGTAAATATTGTGAATATTGTAAATATCTCTTGTCAATATTGTAAATATCTCTTGTCAATATTTTGGATATTGTAAATATCTTTGAATATTGTAAATATTGTCAATATTGTGAATATTGTAAATATATATATATATCTTTCGATATTTTGCATATTGTAAATATGTTGTGTGAATATTAATTGTAAATATCTTTGAATATTGTAATTATCTGTGAATATTGTAAATATATATCTTTGAATATTATAAATATCGTGGATATTAATTGTGAATATCGTAAATATGGTGAATATTGTAAATATCTTTGAATATTATAAATATTGCGAATATTGTACATTTTTTTAATATTGTAAATATTGTGAATATTATGAGTGATTTAGAATCACGTCCTAAAAAAAAGTCAAAGCAGACACATATCGTGTAATCAAAACGAATAGCAGAAACCAGCAGAAACGGAAATATTTCCTCGAACTTGCTAAAAGATGTCCTGTCGATCGATGCCGTCGAACAGGATTGGTCGCTTCGAAACTAGTGTGCGGACATGTGTTTCGTTTCCCGCCTTGTGGGTTGTTGTCACGGCTCCACCAGTCCGGTCACTCTGTGAGCCACTGTGAAGTTGCACTAGTATATGTATACACATATACTATATTCATCGTAGTGGTGCTCTCGTAGAGAACGTCGTCGTTCAGGAACACCTAGGCCCGGAATCGAACCGAACCGAACCGAACCGCCGCGTCGTCGTTGGGTTGGCTCTCCTCGGTATGGTGGCTCTGTCCGACTAGTACATATTTAGTGACCGACCGTGTGTGTTGTACCGTCCGTCATATTCCCAGTTTGAAAGCAAGGTTGCTAGTTGTTGCGACGCAGAGAGGTGCAGTGGTTGTGTTTTACGGATTTCTGCCGGCCATGGAGAAGCGGATAGACCTGGAGAAACGGGGTAGAACTCCCGGCGAAGTAAGCCCCACTTTATTTTACTCGATCGACGGCAAACAAACTTATATATTTCTCCTCTTCCCCCTGCTACCATCCATACTCCTTCATCTCTCACGTTTCCTACATCATTCATGGTTTCCTAAACCTGTAAAACACCTAAATAAACCTAGAAAACACCGCTTGGAAAATTAAATGAAAACGGTGCATAATTTTTCTGGTGACCGCGTGGCTCGCACGCATTTATCTCGTCCATGAAATTTATCTTGTCCACACCGAATCCACCACCGCTAACACACCAACAGGCATGGCGTGGTCTCCGCCGCTTTCCTCACCGATTTCCCAGCATTCTCTCTCCTCTCCGTTCGCTTTCTGGCGGAAAATTTGAATCGCTAATTCAAGATTTTCAAATCAAGTCTTAAAGTAACTAAAATTGACAAAGAATTCTTTCGATATTGTACACAGAGATTGTATAGCGTGGCTCGCACCAGTGCAAACGTGTTTAATCAATGGAGACCTTCCTCTCCCTCTCTCTCACTCTCCTGCAATGGCTGATTTGATTTTATTCTCTGGAGTCTAACGCGATGCTAACAGCTCCGATCGAAAGTCTTCGCTACTCGATGCAAGCTGCGTGGTACCAGATGGCTTCGAGAATTTTTTCCTATTTTTCTATGGAATTCATTTGGAATTTCCGAGAACATTTTCTCCGGCCACGGAAATTTCGGATACACCAATGCGAACGTGTGCATGAATTTCCGAATTTTTCACTGTATATAATTGAAAATTTTCGCGATTATAAATTTTTCTATGAAATTAAAATTGAAGGAAATTTCCGAATTTTTCACTTTATTTAATTGAAAATTTCCCTCCATTTGAAATCTCACAAAGAATTATTTGCGAAACAATAATGACAAATACTCTGCATCCAGCGAAAATTTGTCAGTGCAGAGAAATTTCCTAAACACGAATGCGAACGCGAGCATGAATTTCTGAATTTTTCACTGTAATTCAAAAAATTGAGGGAAGTTTTAAATTTTTATATGAAATTAAAATTTCCCTCTATTTTAAAATATGGAATTTAAAATTGAAGGAAATTAAAAAATTTTTATTTACCAGAATTTTTTAAACATGGTTTACGACGTCAATAATTAAATAAATCGAATCAAATTCTTCGGAAATTCGTGCGTGCATTCGCATTCGTATTTAGGAAATTTCTGTGCACTGAGAAATTTTCTCAGGACGCAGAATTTTTATTATTATTGTTTTGCAAATAATAATTTAGGTGCGCGCCAACGAATTGCGATCACTTGCCTATTGAAGTATTATGTCAGAGTCGAATAGTCCTTCGACGCAACTCCTCGACACTCCGCCAAGGTCGAACGAAACAAAACCGAAACATTGCTTTTCCCCATTGCTTATTATTTTATTTATTTTCATTCTTTCCTTATTTTACTTATTGTTCGCTTGTTACGCTTTTCATTCTTCTTTAATATAATAACATTAATGTACGCAATTAAAATAATAATAATGTACGGAAAGTGCAATGACTTCTCCTCAACAACTCGAACTTAATCGCGAGGTGAGAACCGCCTTTACGCCCCTGTTCTTTTTCCTGTTTTTATGTAATATAAATTATATACAATGAACCACGAAAGTATTTGAACGCAATTTAAAACAGTGTAATTTTTTCCTAATTGTACCAAACGACCTGATATTTTGTAAGCAATTAGAAGCATTGGTTTACTAAATGATCTACAAAACGGATTTTCCAAAAATTACAATTTGTAAGGTTGCATGGAAAAATAAAAAAAGCAATTCTTAAAACTCTTTTTATTCGGGCCCTTAATGAAAATTTAAAATATATGTTTTGTAGATCTATGTTAGTTTATACACATACTGAAAATTGTATGAAAATCGATTAACATTGCCAAGAGCTACAAGTGGTTAAATGTGATGAAAATCATTGTAGTTTTTTGCGACATTGGTCGCAAAAATCTGCTTAAATAGATCCTTGCATTTTTCGATGCGTGTCGTTTTTTTTCTGCGTCGACCGATTTCGATGAAATTTTCAGCATGTGTATAACTAACACACATCTACGAAACGCATATTTTAAATTTTCACTACGGCCTCGAATAAAAAAGTTCTCACGTAATTCTTAGCAATTTAAATTTTTTCAAAATCTTTTTGCATGTCATTTGGTAAATCGATTCTTTTAATTGCTCGAAAAAAGTCAGGTCCGTTTGGTCCGATCATATAAAGAAGTTACATATACTGTTTTTTTAAAGTGCGTTCAAATACTTTCGTGGTTCACTGTATGTACGTGTTACAATAAATTGTTAGATAAACGGTCTTTTTCAGATTTTCTGTTGATTAAGAACGGAGTTGTCACAAGAGATTTCGTGTACAAGAGATATTATGAGAATTATGTCAATCGGCGGGAGATGCGTGTGTCGCATAAGTGGACGCCGCCATTGTTTTTTCTCCAGCACGCGCCAGAATTTCTTTGACTACGATTTTCACGATACTTTTTAAAGTATACTTGAGAGAGCGAGAGAATAGTGAAGAATGTTTTTTCGATATTTCAATCTAGAATACAGAAGAATTGTACGAGAAAATTTGTTAGATTATTCGATTTTTCTCTCTACGTTGTAATCACGTTTCATGGCGTGTCGCTGTCTGATCACTGCGCAGCCATCTTGGACGAGTCCACTCATTCACCAATCGTCTTGTAGAATTTTCAGATAAACAGGGAAACATGGAATAATTGTTTTCCATGCATTTATGTGCATCGGGAGAGTTCCAACGACAATCTACAGTATTTTCTTGACTTTTCTTTTCTTCATTTGTTCAGATGAAATGTATTATGTTGCGTAGGCGGCTAGCGTTTGAGAACGATGCAGTTTATATCTAAATAGCAGTGCTGTAACTACTGTGTTAAAGCCCTGTTCACGAAATAGACAGTAATATTTTTAGTTTCTCATTTTTCACGACCACTGTCTGCAATTGAAAAATCGGAAAAAATTCTGAAAAATGCACCTTAGGATCCAAAATGTATCGCATTTTTTTCAGAATTTCATACCGGAGAATGCGCATTTTCGAGAAATCTGCATTTTCTCGATTATTTGGGGTTTTCATTTTTCACGACCACAGTCCGCAGCAAAAAGATCTGAAAAAATTCAGAAAATTGCGCCTTGAGATCCAGAATACGTCACATTTTTTCAGAATTTTTCTTATGGAAGATCATTATGAAATATAATAAAAACCGAATTTTTTCGACATTTCTGCTGCGAGGAGTGACAAGTTAGACTTGTTGGTTCTTCAGTTTTTACGACCGCAGTTTGCAATGAAAAGATATGAAAAAATTCATGGACATTCTACTTAATAGTATATGCAAAAGTGAATTATTTCAGAATTTTTGGTTGGAAAATCGATTTTTTATAAAATCCGGAAGCATAAGACTTACAAGACTATGGGACTTGATCGTACGATATAATAAAATATCGAACGTAAAATTAATTATTTATTTATAACTAATGCGTCGTCTAATGTACGTCTTCTCCTTTTTCAGATCAAAGAACTGGTCCTGGACAATTGTCGAAGTACAAATATCGTAGGTTTAACAGACGAATTCGCTGCTCTAGAATCATTAAGTCTTATCAATGTGGGTCTCACCAGTTTAAAGGGCTTTCCGAAACTGTCGAGTCTCAGAAAGGTACGTTAAGAAGACGTTAATCAAATTCATACTACTGTAATATGCGTTTCGTTCATTTTATCCCGCTACGTTCTTCGAGTTTGAAAGAACTCCTTAAAACTGTGACGTTAAAAATCGAACATAATTGATTTAATTTATACAATTTTTATTTACCAGAAATTTTTGTCTTTTTCCTATGTTATCCAGTAGATTTCGACGAGAAGATGCGAGAAATCCAAGTCTCGATTCTGGAGGGTCAATGGTTCAAAAGTTATGATTGTTTAAAGCTGAGCGATTTCCAGTCAAAAACACTATAAATCGCTCAACTTTAAACACTTGTAACTTTTGAACCATTGATCCTGCAGGATTGAAACTTGGATTTCTCACACCTTCTCGTCGCAATCTAACGGATAACATCGGGAAAAGGGAATTTCTGGTTACTCAAGGAAAAGTTTACCGAATTGTTCATTTTTCTGAATTTTGCGCAGCTGGAACTTAGCGACAATAGAATCTCCGGCGGTTTAAATCTTCTTCAATCCAGTCCAAAATTAACCCATCTGAACCTCAGCGGCAACAAGATCAAAGATCTTGACACGCTTCAACCTTTGGTAAGTCTCGAAAAGATTAAAAATACATTCTCCCAAACATTTACAACGCTGTTTGGTAGAAATGGTGTAACAATAACATTTTTTCTTTGCAGAAGGAATTTAAGAACTTGAAAAATCTTGATCTCTTCAACAACGAAGTAACAAACTTGGATAATTACAGAGAGAAAGTTTTCAGTCTTAATCCAAGTCTTCGATACCTCGATGGGTATGTATTTTTATTGCTATAATTTTTCGCAATTATACATATATTATACTAGCTGCTTGTGGCGTGCCAGTAGCACACCCTCGCAACCAGGCCCCTGTGGGCGGATTATTTTCTCTATGTTCGCGATTTTTGTTTTTTTTTTTTTAATCAATATCCTTGTGTCCGTGCCACCATCTAGCGCAGGGATGAGCAACCCGCGGCCCGCCACACTTTCTCGTGCGGCCCTTCAAAGATTTTACATTTTGACTTTTAAAAATTCCTACAGTGTCCCGCTGTTCTACAAAATTCACATATATTTTTCACCGTTTTTTTAAATAGCATTTCTATTAATGAGTGTTTTATTTCTGTAATTTTTTATACTAGGTGTATTGTGTAAATAAAGAGATAATTTGATTTCATTATTCAGTGTTTGTATTATCAGAAGTTTATAACATGCGGCCCGCACAACATTTTCAAAATTGTAGCTGGTCCGTTGTAAAAAAAGGTTGCTCATCCCTGATCCAGCGGCTCCGCTCAGTAATCGGATGAACCATACAGACATACTTTTCTACTTTATACAGGGTGTGTCCGTTGAGTAATGTCACCATTTTTTAGGCATTTCCGGTAGTGTAATTAAAAAATGTTTTAGACAAAAGTTTCTCAGTACTTCGTGAGCTACATGTTCACATATTCTTAAATGTGAAAAATGCTTTTTACGTAACAAAATAAGTGTCACCTTGACTTTTTTAAATGGCACCATATGTTTTGGACATCATAGGGTTGTTGCTAACGTCGAGACGAATTCAACAGTGTATAACACCATGACCTTGAAATGACCTCAAACTCAAAAATCTTGTGCAAACGTAACTTTAATGAAAAATTATTTCTTACAAAACAAAGCAAGTCGCATCTTCTACGATACAGAGCTCCGCTCTTTGTATTAGGCTTTTCGTTGTTGCCATAATTAGGGCGTCTCGGTTTATGTTATTACATGCAGTTGTTATGCGATTCCACAGTTCTTGAACATTATTGATTGTTGTGTCGTATACAACAGATTGCAGATATCCCCACAGATAAAAATCCAACGGGGACAGATCCGGAGAACGTGGTGGCCAACGAATTGTACCATACGTTCCTATCTAACGATTTCTAAACTTGTTATTAAGACATCCCCTAATTATAATAGCATTGTGGGCAGAACACCCATCTTGTGGAAGGTAAATATCGTTCCTAATGTTCAGTGAAATGTCTTGCAATAAGTGTGGAAGGTTTTCTTCCAAAAAGTTAAGATATCGAGCAGCTGTCAAATTTTCTCTAAAGAAATATGGTCCGATTAAGTGACCATTTAAAATACTACACCAAACAAAATTTTTGAGTTTGAGATCATCCCAAGGTCATAGTATAATACACTGTTGAATTCATCTCGACATCAACAATAATCCTATGACGCCCAAAACATATGGTGCCATTTAAAAAAGTCAAGGTGACCTTTATTTTTTTACGTAAAAAGCATTTTTTCAGATTTAAGAATATGCGAACATGTAGCTCACCAAGTACTGAGAAACTTTTGTCGGAAACATTTTTTAATTACACTACCGGAAATGCCTAAAAAATGGTGACATAACTTAACGGACACACCCTGTATATTAGAAGATAATACATATATATTTAAAATTAATATTAAAATTGATAGTGATATTTTAAAACTGATATACGCAAATTGATAATGATTTCGAATTGATATTCAATTTTGATATATTCAAATTAATATTGATATTGATATTAAGAATTATATAATAAATATAATTGTTCCGCTACGAACAGATTTGACATCCACGATCGCGAAGCAGACGACACCGAAGGAGAGGATGACGAAGTAAATGGAAACGAAGATGGTGATGGCGATGCCAACGAAGAAGATAGCGAGGAAGGTAACTAGAAAAGTTAATTGTTTCTCTCTTGTGGAAAATCATTCGCACATTTATTCGCACTTTTTACATTTCTTTGTGTTTCCCTTAAAATCTTGCTAACAGTGAATAAACAGTTTCAGATGAGGAAGACGACGAAGATATTGATGACCGCGGTGTAGGTTTAGCAACTGTATACAAAGAAGGTCTCGAGGTAAGTTGATAACGGTGTTATTAACATTGTTCTGAATCTTTCGATTGGCAAATTACTTCTTAGTAGAGGTGTGCGGGACCGGGATGGGATTCCCGAAAAATTTCGGGTTTTTCGGGAAAATTGTCACAGGTCATCGTCACTAACTGAGAATCATCCTCTATATCTTCTGGTTCTGCTCAAGACAAAATTACGAAAAGATTCATGAACATTCTACTTGATAGCATACATAACAGTGAATTATTTGAGAATTTTTCGTTGGAAAGTGAATTTTTGAAAAATTCGGAAGCTAGGGTCCTCAACTCATCTTCACTGTCTGAGAATCATGCTCTACGTATATGTTCTGTTCTGCTTAAGAAAAAATTACGAAAAAATTCACGAACGTTCTAGTTAATAGCATACATAACAGTGAATTTTTACAGAATCACTATCTGTGAATGATGCTCTATATCGTCTGTTCTGCTGGACAAAACATTTCAAAAAAATTCATGAACGTTCTACCTTAAAACGCAGACGTCTGTGAATTATTTCAGAATTTTTGGTTGGAAAATCGATATTTCAAAAAATCCGGAAGCATAAAACTGTGTCATACAGATTTGGATTACATTCCACAGGAATTATGCTGTATATCTTCCGCTCTGTTGAGCAAAAAATTGCGATAAAATTCATGAACATTTTACCTAGTGGTCCACACGTCAGTGAATTATTTCAGAATTTTTTGTTGGAAAATCGATCTTATAAAAACCGAGAAGGCTCTCAAGGTAAATTATTTTGTCTAAATCAATCGAGTGGTGGAACTTTTGTTAAAAAGGAATTATCGACTGTTATTTTGAACTACTAGGATTTAGTTTAGTCAATGCTCAGCGTACGATTAATGTAATTATGAATTTCGTTGTAATAGGATGACAGCGATGAAGATGATTTCATGTGCGACGGAGAAGAAGAAGAAGATGACGATGACGCTGAGGATGATGAGCCAGAAGAAGAAGAAGGTAAATTAGTTTAAACTGATTTTGTTGTACGACTCGATTATAGACAAAAGAGACATTCATCGTCTCCCTGCCCATTCAGATGATAAATTTCAAGTTGCAAAATGCGAGAGAAAACCTTCTATCCATTGTTATATATAACAGTTCTAATCCTGCATTATAAAATTTGCAAACCAATTTTTCAGAATCTTCTGTTCCTCCGTCGGATCCACAGCGTACTGCTATTTACGCGAGTGCGTCTTAATAACTAGTGTGAAGCACGGAACATCGCATTTCTACGCGATCGCTAAACACTACGCAACACGCTTCCCGAAATTGTGACAGCGAACGCAAACAAGTTACTCCGGCCACGATCAAAATATTTCTGCGACTGTCACCTCGGTTTTTTCGTGAATGGTTAAGGGTGGATTCAGCTGGGGAAATGTAGCGATTGTTAACCTTTTGGTTACCCTGGACGAGATATGTCACGCCCCGATACTTCCCGATAAACGCTTTTGACGAGATATCTCGCGCCTCGATACCTCCTGATAAACGCTTTTGACGAGATATCTCGTCACCTAGCACCAATATTTTGACACTATAGACAAATATATTTTATACGTACTATGTTCTGACTTGTAAAAGGAAGAAATGAATGAAATCTTTATCTCGGGTAAAACGACCGAATAAAACAGAAAATATTTCGTCTATAGTCTATAATGTCAAACCACTGGTGCTAGGAGACGAGATATCTTGTCAAAAGCGTTTATCGGGAAGTATCGGGGCGCGAGATATCTCGCCAAAGGCGTTTATCGAGAAGTATCGGGGCGCGAGATATCTCGTTCAGGATAACCAAAGGGTTAATTCAGGCATGCACAGCTCGGAGCTCTCGAAGCCGTGACCTAGCTCGGACGTATGGAAGGGGAACCCAGCAAGCGCGACTTGTAAACAGAGCGAGAGAGCACGACTAGTGGGAGGGCTGGGCGGGACGGAGGGAGCGCCTGAGTGGTCAGACTATAATAACGTAGACGCCTCCACTCTCACACGCATTCGTGGGCATTAAAATAATGTATTCAAAAACATTTAAACAACATATTTTTACTGATATTTACTGTGAACAAATATATTTAGTTCAGTTGCCCCTCAGGGCTCCTTTATACGGAATACAAGTCTACGCTCCCTAGTCTCGCGGATGACACTCACACACTTTTCAACTCACGCGTGACTCCCGCCGTTCATAGGAGTACATAGGAACAAACAACATAGGAGTTGCTACAAACATACTATGTATGAACTTCTACGCCGACTACGCCGACCATGGCAATTGATTTTTGTTCTCTTTGACTCCCACAAATATTCGGACACTCTTAAGAAGGCGATAACTTTTTTAATATTGTACTATACGATTTTAACTTTTTTGGGAAGCTAGAGCGATTAGTTTACCACAGGATGTGAAAAAAAATTTTTCAAAAATTGCAATTGATCGGAATTATAGAAAAAATACTAAAAGTTGCATTTTACAGCTTTTTTATGTGGGCATATATTGAAAATTTAAAAAAATACGTTTTGTAGATCTTTGTGAATTAAACATATTCTGAAAATTTCGTCAAAATCGGTCGACGTTGCAATGAGCCACAGACATTTAAAGATGGTAAAAATTGCAGATTTTCACGATTTTCGGCCTATAATTGCAGATTCTTACATCTTTCAATGCCTGCCGTTTTTTCCGCGTCAACCGATTTCGATGAAAGTTTCACAGTGCTGATAATTGACACAGATCTACAAAACGTATTTTTCAAATTTTCAATGTAGGCCCACATTAAAAAGTTGTAAAACGCAACTTTTAGTACTTTGTATACAATTCCGACCAATTGCAATTTTCAAAAAAATTTCTTTTCACATCTTGTAGTAAACTAATTGCTCTAGTTTCCCAAAAAAGTTCGAATCATATTTTAAGAGTGTCCGAATACTTGTGGGAGTCACTGTACATCGGACTTGCTCTATCGCTCTCAAAATAGTCAAATAGCGCGTACAGCCCACGAATGTGTGTGAGAGCGGGAGCGTCTACGTTATTGTAGTCTGACCACTCAGGCGCTCTATCCGTCCTGTCCGCCCCTCCCACTAGTCGTGCTCTCTCGTGCTCTGTTTACAAGTCGCGCTTAGTGTTCCGCTTCCATACGTCCGAGCTAGGTCGCGGCTCCGATACGGCTCATGAGCTGAGTCGAGAGCTCCCGCTCTCAAACTGTCCAGCTGTGCATGTCTGGGTTAATTGGACGCGGATGTGTCGGAAGGACTTTAGATCGAGGAGTGTGAGACTGTCAAGGACATTCCTGAAACTGTCAAGGAAATTTCTTTTCGTATCGTTTTCGGCCATCAATGGCGTGATTTATAATTGTATGTCCGCTCGTTGGTTCGGTGGGTCTGTCGCACGTGTTGTCCGTCTGTCGGTGTTGAAGTTATCGGAGCGCGGTGGTTGTAAATAATCGGCCGATTCGAAGGTGATCCGTGCGCGTTCTTGTCTGCTATAACAATCTTTCAGTTATACCTCCAGTGGTCGGCATTTTGTGCCTGCAGTCTAGGGTTACCATATTTTGCGGGTATCGGGCAACCGAGCCCCTTACCTTCCGCCTCTCACCCAGCTTCGTGCCTAACCCGTCTGTGCTTCCCCACTCTTCCCACCCTCGGTTGCCCGATACCCGTAAAATATGGTAAACCTGGCCCGCACCAATAATACGAAGAAACGGCACGCGATGGAACGCAGCTGTTTCTCGAAAAATCAATATCTTTTTGGAAACGATTGTTTTTGTTTCAACCGATCAGTGATTGAATACTTTGTACGATGGGAGGGAAGAATTTTGGCGCGGAAGTCGCGTTTAGATGGCGGACCTATTTTGATCGTGGTCGGAGTAATTTCTTCTTGTTCGCTGTCACGATTTTGGAAAGCGTGTCGCGTTTTGTTTAGCGATTGAGTATAAGCGTGGTGTTTTGTGCTTCGAAAAACAGGCACATTTATTCGGACTTGTTCGCGCGAGTGTGCGAATAGTGTGCCATAGATCCGACCGGAGGAACAGAAGATTCTGAAAAAGGGTATAGCCGGATAAGGTAGTAAAAAATGCCCTTGAACCGAATTATATCGACGATGGGTCATTCGATAGGGCAACCAGAAAAAACATACTGTGCAAAGTTTCAATCCTGTATCTCGATCCGGAGGGTAGTTATGGGGTAAAATCGAAAAATCAGTTTTTGGCCTATTTTCCCTAGTTAATGACGTTTAGAAGGTCTGAAAAAAATCTGACACATGTCAAAAACCCAAATGCATACTTTGCAATTGGTTTCAGATTTTTAAAGAGAAAATCCTGCTTGTAAATAATCAAAAACCTCAAAAAAATCGAAAAAATGCAGATTTCAAATGGAAATTCTAGAGTGTTCACATTTATATTTTTACAGTAGCAATATATTGTTATAGGTATTGTTCATGAATTTTTTCAAATTTTTTGGTTTTGGTGCGCCGTTGTTAAAAAAAATACAAACCTATTTTTTCGACGTTTTCTCTGCGAAGAACTAAACTAACCTTAAAATTATTACGTTCTATTTATTCTGTAAGTCTATCAGGCACTGATAAACCTTGAACGTTTGTCAAAAATAACTAAACAATGAAATCAGCTTCATTAATATTTGTACTATGTCAGAGTATTACATGTGTAAGTATTAACCACATTCCCAACAGCGCTTTAGGCGTTCGACTGTTGACCTGCTTATACTAGGTTCGCCCCCGGCA
>CM052312.1:16608169-16727024 GCA_028455605.1 Lasioglossum malachurum | reverse complement strand
CTCTCTCTCTCTCTCTCTCTCTCTCTCTCTCTCTCTCTCTCTCTCTCTCTCTCGATAGCTTCAATAAAAGGCTGCGTACCTTGCGGGCGCGTCGCGAGAGTTGGTCCGTTCGTGTTGTGTGCGCTCGTGTGGAGCAGCGAGCAGCATATTAGCTGCCATAAACTTGACACGACAACAGTACGGACACACGTTCTCCTAAGAATAAGGGAGAAGGAGAATGTATATACATTCACTGTCAGTGTTTCAATAAGTACGTGACGCTAGAAGAACAAGAAAAAACAACGGAGAAGGAGAATCTATATACATTCATAGTCAGTGTTTCAGCGAATATAAATACGTGAAAGTAGAAGAGGAATAAGCGACAGAGAAGGAGAATCTATATATATACATTAATAGTCAGTGTTTCACCATGGTTTCACCGTATATGAATACGTGACATTCGAAAAATAGGAATAAGCGACAGAGAAAAGGGAATCTATAATACATTTACAGTCAGTGTTTCAATAAATATAATTACGTGACGCTAGAAGAAGAGGTATAAGCGACGGAGAAAAGAGAACCTATATACCTTCATATAGTCAGTGTTTCACCACTATAATTATAGATTTACATTGAAATGTTTATTGAAATAAACCGTTCGTTAAGAAAAAAATTAAATTTTTATTATAAACGATTTTCTATTTGTGAACATTTGTTTAATTTACATCGAAGTAAAATATCAATGTTTTAAAAATAAATGTTCATAGATAGAAAAACGTTTATAATGAAGATTGAATTTTTAGGAATTCTTACAATAAAGTTGTTTCATGTTGATTTTCATAGAAAATTTATTGCAGATTTGAATTGAGGGAACTTTCAAGATTAAAAATTGAGGAAAATGTCAAGTTTTGAAATAAGGGAACATTCAAGTTTAAATTTCGGGAAATTTCAAGTTTAAGTTGTGGGAAATTGCATGTTAATTAGTAAAATATTGAATTATCACATAATTTGAAATTCAGTCGAAATAATTCAGAGGAATTCCTATAAGAAATTTATATTTTGCGTCAGTTTTTATAGACAAATTAATTGAAGATTTAAATAGAGAAAAATTTCAAGTTTCAATCTCGACAAATTTCATATTTATACATTCACAGTCACTGTTCCATCGAATAGAAATCCGTGACGCTAGAAGACCAAGAAAAGCCAGCATCGGAAGACAATCTACATACATTCCACACTTAGTGTTCCACCCTTAAACCATATAGTCCTATAGATACGGCAAAGATAATTTTCCCCGAGGCAAAGATGAAGTAAAGTGTGACTCACATTGACTCACATTTTCAAAAAATGTGTAAGTCGTTCTCTCTCTCTCTCTCTCTCTCTCTCTCTCTCTCTCTCTCATCGACAGTTTCTACGCTTGGTGGTGATATGGGGGCGAGCGTGTGCGCCGTGTACACAGTATACGGAAAGAATGGACAGGATAATTTCAAAAAGAATTTGGAATTTTATCATGACATAATCAATATTGTAAAGTATATTTGAGATACAGATGTTTATTATATGTTTTGTTAAGGTGTTACTATGAAGTATGAAGTAATATAATAGTATTATATATTAACTAAATGTTTTAGGAATCGATATTTGATTCTGAAGATTAACAACTTTGTCATACTATATTTTAAAAATTGAAAATGTCAATATATGATTTCTGCTCTATTACAATCATTAAGGGAAGAAATAATATTCAATTTAGTTTCTATTTCTTGCAATCGATGTGTGTGTTGACAATTTATATGTACATATAGACATAGACAGAATTATCTAAAGACTTATCTTGTGAGTAGTGATGCCAGAATCGTGGGACGTGGTATTTTTCCCCTCCGCCGGCTCAGCCGACTCGGCCTCCCACTCTGACGTACCAATACGCATCGAGTCGAATAGGCAGCTCACACGGACAGACTAGAGATACGCTTATGTGCAGCGCGTGCGCAGTAGAAGCAACGTAAGGAGCCGATGGTACGCCAGAGTGGGGAGCCGAGTCGGCTGAGCCGGCGGAGGGGAAAAATACCACGTCCCACGATTCTGGCATCACTGCTTGTGAGTCATACTTTACCACCTTAGACCATATATGTATACCTTGGTATACATATATGGTCCAAGTTTACCACGGTCTTTGCCTCACTGAACTCTCGGTTTTCCCCTATACACATACTATACCTATATGCCGGGTCTATTAACATATATGGTCTATGGTTCCACCGAATAAGGACGTGAGACTAGCAGAACAATCCTAAGCTAAGGAGGAAGACGGAGTGTCTCTCTCGAGAGAGCGCGAGAATGCGTTACAAATTTAAAGTTTAAATTGAGGAAACTTCAAGTTTTGAATTAAGGGGAAATTTCAAGTTTAATTAGTAAAGTATTCATTTATCTCATAATTCAAAATTCAGTCGCAAAAATTCAGAGAAATTCTTACAAGAAATTTATATTTTAACTCAATTTTTATAAACAAATTAATTTTAAGACTGCGCCGGAGCGGAAATAGTAACATTCACAGCGCCACTCGAGATGAACTAACGAAGACAGAGAAACAGATATGTTTTTCGTAGGAAAGACACTGACAGAGAATATGGATCAGCTTGATTTTCCGAAAAACCCGGTCGGCCTGCATTTAGCGAAGAAGCAATATTTTGTGATGCTCTTTGTGTTGAAATATTCTCTGCATTATTGCGGGGTCCCGCACAGAGCCCTTTTTTGCAATTTGGCTCTTGGAACTTTATAAACAACAAAAAGAGTGTACGTTTTTATAGAACAAATTTTTTTCTGACCACTTTTTCCAGATGCTCTTTGTGTTAAAATATCCGAAATAATACTGAGACTATAGATAGTTTCGTATTCTCTGTCAGTGTCTTTCCTGCGAGAAACGTGTCTCCTTCTCTGTCGCCGATTGGCGTGCAGAAATAGTGATATTTTGTCTCCGGCGCACCCTCAAGTTTAAATCTCGGCAAGTTTAATTAGTAAAGTATTCAATTATTCCATGAATCGAAATTCAGTCACAAATTAAGAGGAGAATTTCCATGATAAATTTCATAGAATGTTTATTCGAATATATGAAATAAATTATACATTCACAGTCAGTGTTCCACCGAATAGAAAGAAATCCGTGACATTAGAAGAACAAGAAAAAGCAACGTCGAAAAACAATCTACACAAATCCACCGCGTCGAACTCCGTGACGCTAGCAGGAGAGGACTAAGCTCCGCCGCTGGACAAAGACAGAGTGTCCCTTGAGAGAGCGCGAGAATGCGTTAGCTTTCTCGGGTGGAGGGGGGCGGGTCGGGCTCGAGGGAGAGAGAGATAGAGCGCCGGGTGGATTACCACACCCAACCGCGCCGGGGACGGAGTGAACGAGTGAACGGAGCCGTCGGAGAGCTCTCTCGCGAGTGGTGTACGCTCTCGCTGGAGACGGTAGAGGTGTGTTTTCCGATCGGGAATTTTCAACGTGCGCGACGGGTTTCTCGATCCGGAAGTCGTGTGTTCTCCGCGTAAAACACGTCGAGAGATAGAGAGAGGGAGAGAGAGAGAGAGAGAGGGAGAGAGAGAGACTCCTCTCGTGTGCGCGCGTGTGTCTCTCCGACACGAATCAGTGTGCGGTTCTCCGCTTTTTCTGGTGTGTGGCTACGGGAATAAAAAAAAACGGTTTCTCTCAACACGCGTTCTCTCCCAGTTTTGCCCGTGTGTGAATCGACCAGATTCAAAGGGAGAGAGAGAGAGTTACTACACCGGAAGAGAGAGGAATTTTCTTCCGTATTGCACCGTTCTGTATATCGTACGTGTGTGTTTGATGCTTGTCGCGGCGGCTGCTGCTGGCGTCCAGCTCTGGTCCGCGTGTGCTGCGAACACGTCCGGACTAACGTCCGTCGCCGTCGTCGCGGACAAGTGGTTGTGACACCGTGCGGCCAGTGCTCTAAACCACCGCCGGTGAATTATCGCAACGGAGAGGCAGCTACCACGAGGACGGCGACGAGAAACAACCTCGTCGCTCGTTCGAGCTGCCCCAAAGTATACCCACAAAACACCCGTCCTCTTCTCTCAGATCCTCAATTCTCCCTCCCCCTCTCTCTCTCTGTGTGTCTCTGTCTCTTTCTCCCCCTCCTCTCCAACCCCGCCCCCTCTCCTCTCCTCTTCGCCCTACGAGCGAAGCTCCCCCTTATTCCTGTACCCCCCCCTACAATTTCTACTATTAGGATCTTTCCTTGTTCCTCTTTAACGCGTTTCTTCGCTTCTCCGTTCCTCCAAACGAGGATCCTGCCGTCCTGAGCCATGGCGTGCTGCCTGTCCGAAGAGGCGAAGGAGCAGAAACGTATCAACCAAGAGATCGAGCGGCAACTCAGGAAGGACAAGCGAGATGCCAGGCGGGAACTTAAGCTACTATTGTTGGGTGAGTTTTTTTGATTTTGATTATGCGTTTTGATTTTGGTTTGGGTTTTTTAGGTGATCTATTCGGAAGCAGTTAGTTGTTGGATGTTTGGAGACAGGTCCGACGGCGTGGTTGGAGAATTGGGTGGTGGGGGTGGGATGATGGGTTTTGCTTGGTCGGGTTTTTTGGGGTTAAGAAGGGAAGGGTTTTTTTGGTTGTGTTTGTGGCATATATGTAGCATGTAAGCATATACCTCGGACCTAGATAGTCAGAGAAATCTCAAGATTAAATAGAGGGAAATTTGGAGTTCAAACTGAGAGGAAATTTCAAGTTTAAATAAAGGGGAAATTATAAGTTTAGATTGAGGGAAATTTCAAGTTTGAATTAAGAAAAAATTTCAAGTTTAGTTTCAGAGAAATTTCAAGTTTAAATTAAGTTTAAATTTCATGAAATTTCAAGTTTTGAAAGTAGAGAAATTTGAAGTTGAAATAGCGGGAAATTGATGTATAAATTAAGGGGAAAATACAAGTTTAGATTGAGGGAAATTTCAAGTTTAGACTAAGGGGAAATTTCAACAAGTATAAATTGAGAGACATTTCAAGTTTTGCATTAAGGGCAAATTTCAAGTTCAAAGTGAGGGATATTTCAAGTTCTGAAATAAGGTAAATTTTAAGTTGAAATAGAGGGAAAATCCAAGGTTAAGTTGTAGGAAATTTCAAGGTTGTAATAATTTTTAAAAATTAAAAGGAATTCTTATAATTTTATTTTAAGATAATTTTTATGAAAAATTAATTTAACATTTAAATTGATGGAAATTTCAAGTTTAAATCGAGGGAAATTTCAGGATTGAGTTAAGGGATATTTCAAGCTTAAATGTAGGGAAGTTTTGAAATAAAATAAATTTCAAGTTTAGAATTAAGGTAAATTTCAAATTTAGATTGTGGTAAATGTCAAGATTAAATTGAGCGAAGGTAGAATACATTAGATACCCATATATATGTAATACTAAACCTACCGACCATAAAAAATGACTGATATGAACTGATTATTATAAAAATAATAAGATTAAATTTATTTATATCTTGTGCGATTTTTTTACTATAATATGTATATATCGGAGTCAAAAAATGTATTCAATAATTCCCACGAAAAAACCTTTACAATCTCAATAAAAATGTTAATAAAAAATCTAAAATAGGTCATTTGTGGCCCCCTCGTGGCGGGTTTAGTGTTAACAATGTAAACAATAATTCGAATAATAGTAGAGCAATTTTTAGTGTCGCTTCTCAGAGTCATCACTGGAATGCTAAGGATTGTTTCACGCACCCAGCGAATCTCTGAACGAGATCGCCACCCCTCCTCTGTATGTATCTGAAAGTGTGCTCTCGCTACTCCTGTCTATGTGTACAGCCGGCGCGGCGTGCGCTTGACAGCTCGCGACTATACTGTTACACGATACTAGAACTTCCTACCGGCTCCCATACACGTCGCACAGTATTCTAAATTCGCCGAAAAACTGGCCAAGCATTAAAAACACTAGGAGAAAACCCTGAAAATCTTTCAAAAAAATGCCATGTGTACTAACGTTTCGTACACAATGCTGTGGATTTACATTTCAATTAACAGTTCGTTAAGAAAAAATTAAATTTTTATTATAAACTATTTATCTATCCATGTTCAGGGTGTATAAAAAGTAGTGGTCACCTATTCTATGCGTGAATCTACACTTCTGGATCGGTGGACATTTGTAAGAGAAACTTGCCGCAAAATTATTTATAACAAAGACAATTGTTGTTAAAATTGTTTTTTACATCAACACCTTCCACTCATCCAGGAAAGAAGAAGTTTGAAAGAATGTTGCAAACAAATAGTTATAGAGATATAAGCTGTTAAGGTTTTTGCAAAATTTGATTGTGTGGAGTTATACGTATAGACAAAAGCCTACTATGTACTACTACAGTCCACCCGATCGTGTCGATGACACAAAACATAATCGTGTGTGTGTGTGCCTCGAGCAAACAAAATTTAAAGGGACATTCGTCGCTGGGCCCGTACCAAGTGATCGTCTCCTCGGCCATTCGAATCATAAATTTGAAGTTGCAAAATGTGAAAGTATACCTTATATCCATTGTTACACATATGAATATTAATCCCACAATATAAAATACTAATGTCAAGTATACAGGGTGTCCCATATAAATGTGAACACCTAAATATCTTTCGTATTTACAGTCCTATTCAGGTCTATTTCAGTCTATTGTTATTTAATTATTTAATTGTTATTTAATTAATTATAACAATTACAGTCTAATTCAGTTTTTTATTGTCTATCATGCTATCGTAAAAAAAATATACTATTCCATTTAA
Organism: Lasioglossum malachurum; assembly: GCA_028455605.1. Taxonomy (NCBI): domain Eukaryota; kingdom Metazoa; phylum Arthropoda; class Insecta; order Hymenoptera; family Halictidae; genus Lasioglossum; species Lasioglossum malachurum. The sequence goes on along the minus strand of CM052312.1, from coordinate 16,720,261 downwards.
AAAAACATCGGTGACCTTGAAATTTCATTAAAAAATACGACATAAAAAATTTTTTTCTTTACCGTTATATTTGCCCCCTGCAATAGTGTCACTTTATCCTCTGAAGTTTTCTGATAGGACTGTAAATACGAAAAATATTTAGGTGTTCCCATTTATTTGGGACACCCTGTAGGTACTTACAAATTTTGCAGTATCTTCTGTTCCTCCATCAACAGGACACTGCCATTTGCGCGAATACATCTTATTAACGATGAAGTACAAAATACCACACTTCTACACAATCACTGGGCACTACACAACACACTTTCCGAAATCGTGACGGTGAACGGGAACAAGCTACTCCGACCGCGGCCAAAATATGTAGTACTGCGGCTGTCACCTCGGTTTTTCATGAATGGTTTTTTCAACAGTTTCCAGTTTCGCCACTTCTCAACCTTTTTTTTTGTTTCGGGGCGGTGGGGGAATGCATTTACGCACACCCCCCTTGAGATAAAGTTCAGGGTGGTAGTGTGGGACTCGATTCCCTCTCAGATGGAATTTGAGGAAGCGGGACTATATCCCTACCCATACCCACTAAACCCCCACCGCCAGGGAACTCACAACCCCATTGTGTCAGTGATGTCAGACTCGTGGTACCGTGGTACTAAACCATACCCCCACTATGACGAACTGTTGCCCCTACTTTCCTTTTTACAACACACTCGCGGGCTACACGCACCAGCATACCATGTCACATAGTAGAGGTACGCTGGTGCGTGTAGCGCGCTAGCGCGTTGGAAAAGGAAAGTAGGGGCAACAGTAGGTCATAGTGGGGGGTGGTGGGGCTATGGTTTAATACCACGGTACCACGATTCTGGCATCAGTGCATTGTGTCCCTGGCCCGGTGTAAGACGATCCTAGGGACCCACTATACGTATCACCGCCTACGATTCGCCCTGACGCGTCAACATCGGGTCCATCCTCCCCCGGGGGTATATGCTGTTCCGTAATCTCCACTTATCAACCTAATGTCCTTCCGACACACCCCCATCCAATTAACAAACGCAACATTTCCCCACCTAAATCCACCCTTAACAGGGCCGAATTAAGCTCCGTAGCAGAAGTACATAGCAAATGCTACGGGCCCTGCACTTATGGAGGCCCCGCGCCATACAAACAGGGGCCCCACACGGGCGCTTCATCGAAGAGGTGCCGATACATGAGCGCCTGTCTATGCCGGGGGGCACAAATATTTTTGCTAAAAACGAAAATAGGTCATTCATAGAGGTTGTTGAAAAGGTGCGCTGTATTTGCACACGAGCGGCCCTGATGCTAAGCCTAGGGCCTCGTCATAACATTAGCTACGGCCCCCGCGCTGGCTTAATCCGGCACTGACCCTTAACCATTCATGAAAAACCGAGGTCACAACCGCAGTACTATTTTGACCGCGGTCGGAGTACATACCTTCTGCCTGTTCGCTGTCACGATTTCGGAAGTTGTGTTGTGTAGTATTCAGTGATCGTATAGAAGTGTGGCGTTTTTGTGCTTCATTGCTAATAAGACGTATTCGCGCAAATGGCAGTGTCCTGTTGATCCGACGGAAGAACAGAAGATTCTGAAAAATTTGTAAATGACCTATACTTGACATTAGTATTTTATAATGTAGAATTAATATTCTGATGTGTAACAAATTTCACATTTTGCAACTTCAAATTTATGATTCGAATGGGCAAGGAGACGATCACTTGGTACGGGCCCAGCGACGAATGTTTCTTTAAATTGCGTTTGGCTTGAGGCACGCACACGATCATGGTATGTGTGGACTGTGGTAGTAGGCTTTTGGGCAGAAGTTTAGTATAGTGACAACGTCTGCGATAGTGGGTGTTAGGCGCGTATGGTGAGGGGGGGAGGTGGGTAATACGAAACCGAAAGAATTATTTTGCGGAAATGAACGGTTACCGAGATATTCGCAAAAAACTGCTACTGCTACTGCATCGGGATCTAAGTATGCGTGCACGTCCCTGGCAGAGCATGGGTCGGAAAATAAAAATAGGTTAGGTTAGGTTATCTGCAAACTCTGGATGACATCTACAATGGGACGATTATGCGATCGGAATGAGTTTGGATTAGGCTGGGGGACGGAGAGGGTCACGCATACGAAAATCCAGGAATAGTCTCACACAAAAATATACAGGGTGTCTTAAAATTCCTTCAAGATCCGGAAATGGGAGGTTCCTGAGATCATTTGAAGCGACATTTTCCTTTGCAAAAGGAAAAGGAAACTTAACTGGCGTTAAGTTAGGGTTAGGGTTAGGTTAAGAAGCTATTAACGAAAAGCACGGACCAATTAGAGCGCGGCTACAGCGAACGGATTCCAGTGACAGGTCCCGCAAAGGGTGGGGTCGCTAATTGTTCCGTGTTTTTCGGTAATAACTCCTAAACAAAGCTGCGGGCGAAATTTTAGCAAAGGAAAAAGTTGTTCAAAATGTGTAGCTATATAACATATTTAAATTTTATCAAAATCGAAGAGGAGTACTGCTTTTTAAATAATTACAGTTTTTTGCGAGTACATATCTCGGTAACCGTTCATTTCCGCAAAATAATTCTTGTGGTTTCGTATTACCCTCCTCCCCCCGCACCATACGCGCCTAACACCCACCACAGCAGGCGTTGTCACTATACTAAACCGCCGCCGGCTTTTGTCTATACGTATAAAGGTTGGCGCACACATACTTCTGCTATGTAGTTCGTAATACTATGTTTTACATCAAGCATGGGCTAATTTTTGTACTTCTTCCGCACTTCTCCCGGCCGCGCGTCTCGCTCCCTGTAGCGGCCGTAGTGCCGTATCTCTTGAAAATGCCTCCGATCGAGCAAAAATTTGCCCATGCGTGATGTGAAACATACAACTATGAACTACGTAGAAAAAAGTCAAAACAGCGGAGGCCAACCTTAATTCTACACAATCAAATTTTGCAAGAACTTTGTTTGTGGCATGTGGCTGCTTTCAAACTTTTTCTCTTCTCGATGAGTAGAAGGTATTCATGTAAAAACAAACTTTAACAATAATTTTCTTTGTTATAAACAATTTTGCGGCAACCGATCCTGAAGTATAGATGTAGATTCACCCCTATGGCGGATGATTATTACTTTTTATACACCCTGTACATTTGTTTTGAAAAATGTTTATAATAAAAAAAAATGTGATTTTCGGGTATTCTTATATAATAAAATTGTTTCAAGTTTATTTTTATGGAAATTTATTTAAGACTTAAATTGAGGGAATTTTCAAAATTAAATTGATGGAAAATTTTCAAGTTTACATTTAGGGAAATTTCATGTTTTGAATTATGGGGGAATTTCAAGTTTAAATTGAGGGAATTTTCAAGTTAAAATTAATGGAAATTTCAAGTTTAAATTAATTTTTACAGACCAATTTTAATAGAAAATTAATTTAGAACTGTAAATGAATTTGAACAGTGGATTACGCCGTTTGCAAGATTTTTATGCCTGCTCAAGCTTTTCATTGTAACACGATAGTGAATTATTTAACAATAAATTTGTTTTGAACGTTTCTGAACGGTGATGTTGCTATTGCATGCGTACCACTCACGATTATGCATAGATTTCTTGGGCTCGACGGCGCGTAAAAATGCAAGGTGAGCGTTTTTAGAAAACTGTTAAGATATTAAAAGCCGTTTTATTATTATCGCTCACCGTTACTTTGTGGACCGCCGATTGAACGGATCGATTATTCCCATACAAGAAAATTATCGCTGTACGATTTTATAACGTCTAATAGCGTCTCACTTGACATTATGGTCATTCTGCAAAGTTATATTGGGTCCAGGGAAAAAAATATCTAAGTATAACAGAAAATTTATGAAATAATTCACAGTTGTGTGTGTGCCACTACGTAGAATGTTCATGAATTTTTTCGTTATTTTTTGTCGAGCAGAACAGAAGATGTAGCGCTTAATTCCCAGATAGTGAGGGTGGGGATGCTACCACAAATTCAGGGAAATTTCAAGTTTTGGATTGGAGGAAATTTCAAGTTCAAATTAAGGGAAATTTCAAGTTTAATTTTAGGGAAATTTTAAGTTTAAGGTGAGGGGAATATCAAGTTTTACATTGAGGGAAATTTCAAGTTTAATTTTAGGGAAATTTCAAGCTTAAGTTGAAGGGAATTTCAAGTTTTACATTGAGGGAAATTTCAAGTTATGCATTTAGAGAAATTTCAAATTTAATTTTAGGGAAATTTCAAGTTTAAGTTCAGGGGAATTTCAAGTTTTACATTGAGGGAAATTTCGTGTTAATGTTGTCGGGAAATCATGTGTCGCTAAAGAAGAAACCGACAGAGCGGTAAACCAGGTGGAACGGGATCAACGAAAACCAGACACATACATCAGGGATCTAATCGCTAGAGAGCGCTGATGTAAAAGCTCATCTGTTTGATAACCTTTTATGACTGAAAGTCTACGCAAGCCTAAATATGGTTACTTCTTTTACAGATGGAGCGTTTATACGTGTACATGAATCTTTTTAGATCTGAATCAATTCAAATCGTACCAAATTCTTTCGTATTTTATATTCTAGCAATTTTTCAAAATTCTCAATGCATAAAGATCCGCAGTCGTCATTTCATCAAATCGTACTCTATTTCTTTGTTCTCCTCAACAAAAAATTACGAAAAAATATATGAACATTCTATCTAATACAACGAACAACAGTGAATTATTTCAGAATTTTTGGTTGATAATTGAATTTTTAAAAAATCCGGAAGTATGAAATTGTAATAGGATTCCCAACCTCGACCTTATTAGTGACCTTGGACGACCTTGAGCAAAATATGCAGAAGTAGTGATCGACGTTAGCGCGTCAAGTACACGCAAGGATCGATGGGTGGATTTGTATATTTGCCCGCGCAATCTCTAACAGGTCAATGACTCGCCGTGTGTCATCTCAGAATCCTATATTTTCAATTTTCCCGAAAACTATTCGTTTTACGAGAAAAAGTAATAGGACATAAAAGACGCAGACTGTCCAGATCTACAGGTTTTGTTTAACATATTTTTCGCCGCGTTGAATAGTTTCGAAGATATCCGAGAAAAACAATTTTATCAGTTAACTGTGGGGGAGTGCAATGCACCCTAGTGCATTCTGTGCTGTGCCAGTACTCCAGTACTCTCTTTAAGCACACAAATGGGTCAATGTCTGCACACCAGCTACCTTATATACCAAGCAGCCCTTTCATTCCTCCAGCGGGGGTCCTCTTTCTATAAAAATGAACCTAAAATAAATTGATTATGAGAGTTCCTCTCAATTTGCCGCTGAATTTCGAATTGCGAAAAATTTAAACTTAAATTTCTCTCAATACAACACTTGAAATTTTCCTGAATCCAAAAATTGAAATTTCCCTAAATTTAAACTTAGAATTTCCCCACATTCAAAACTTGAAATTTCTCTAAATTTAATTCTCTTCTCTTTAATTCTCTCAATACAAAACTTTAAATTTCCCTGAATTGAAAACTTGAAATTTCCCTTGATTCTTACTTGAAAAATTTTCCTAAATTTAAACTTAGAATTTCCCCGCATTCAAACCTTGAAATTTTCCTTTCCAACTTGAAATTTCTCACAATACAATACTTCAAATTTCCCTCAATTTAATCTTGAAATTTCCCTGAATTCAAAACTTCAAATTTCCCCGAATTCAAAACACTTGAAATTTCCCTAAATGTAAACTTGAAATTTCCTTTTACTCGAAAAAGTGTCTATTTCGTATGGAATTAACCGTCCGTAATAGAATCGGTAACGCGATATCCACGCTGGCCGGTGTTCGTGTCCCTTTGATGCAACACGCATTGTCTCCGCGGGACATTCACGTCTTTATGATCTCATGATTCATGCGGGGCTGGCGTGCATATTTACCTAGCCGTTCCGCGAAATGAAACCCAAGCTAAGCATGCCTGATGCGGTTTTATCGGTCGCCATAGTACTCCGCAAACCTAACCTCGCTCTCGTAGTAACAGGAAACTTTTCAACATATATGGATAACACGGTTTTCACAGATTTTTCACAAATTTTCGTTTCAAATGTCGTTGTTGCGTGCTCCTATTGTTCAGAATTGTAATCAGAGACCTCGAAAACATTGTAATACTAATTTTCATAGAAATCGAAGCATTTTTTTAAATAGTCGTTCGCCATATTTGATCGGCCATTGTGTTTTTCAAAAGTCCAGGTTCAGATTCGTAATTAGAGACCTCGAAAACGTCTTAATACCAATTTTTATAGAAATCAAAGCATTTTTTCAAATAGTCGCCCGCCATATTGGATCGGCCATTGTGTTTTACGAAAGTTACAAGTTCAGATTTGTAATCAGAGATCTCGAAAACATTGTAATACTAATTTTCATAGAAATCGAAGCATTTTTTTAAATAGTCGTTCGCCATATTTGATCGGCCATTGTGTTTTTCAAAAGTCCAAGTTCAGATTCGTAATTAGAGACCTCGAAAACGTCTTAATACCAATTTTTATAGAAATCAAAGCATTTTTTCGAATAGTCGTTCGCCATATTGAATCGGCCATTTTCTTTTTCCAAAATTCCAAGTTCAGAATCCGAATCAGCGACGTTGAAAACATTAAATGAGGAATTTTCAAAGAGACCCAGGGTCGTCTTGAGGCGATTTGGGGCCACTGTAAGTCGGTGCATAATATCCCCTAATTATATTTTTTAGGTTTTGAATTACTATAGTGCGTAGAGTGTACAGTCAATCCGCTGCCACTGCTAGCAGCAGTACTAACACTATAGCCGACCATTCTAACCAGGAATGGGTCGATAGTTGTCGACGTGGAAGGCATAAGCGCTTTCACCATTCCGTCTACAGCACCAACGCCCAATAGTACCTTGAAATACAGAAAGTTCTGATAAGAAATTCGGAAAAGCAATTCAGCTATAACGCCAGATTCAAGTTTTATCAATTTACACAATGAATAGTACAAATAAGAATTTCGTAGTTTGAAGAACGCTCAGCAATTTGATAAGCAACCATACAAATTAGTTCACACGTTCCGCAATTACGTCAATTAGACACGGGTGTTTATCCACCACTTAAAATTCCGAAAATTGAATCTTATCTGCCTCTACGTGCTCGCTCAACAAGATTCGTACTAACATTTCCACGAGAATACAATGCAGAATGAATAAATGACGCAAATTCGCGGCCTTGGATCTTCTGTTCTGATCAACAAAAAATTACGAGAAAATTCATGAACATTCTACCCAATTGCACACACGACAGTGAATTTTCTCCGAATTTTCGATCGCAGTGTCGATTTTGCAAAAAATCCCGAAGCAAAAGCTTGTGAACGAACCCCAACCTTGCTACCTCGGTTACATTACACACGAATTATCCTCTGTTTCTTCTGTTCTATCCAGCGAAAAATGACGAAAAAATTCATGAACATTCTACTTAATACCATACATAACAGTGAATTATTTCAGAATTTTCGGCTGCAGCGCCGATTCTGAAAAAAATTCGGAACATAAACTTGTGATAGGATACCCAACCTCGGTTAGACTAACAACCTGGGTTAGACTTCGCACGAATGTTCCTTCTGCACTGCTCGACAAATAATTACAAAAAAATTCATAAACGTTCTACTTAATATATATCATACATAACAGAGAATTATTTCAGAATTTTTGGTTGCAAAACCGAGTTCTCGAAAAATCCGTGAGTCTTAGGAGCACTGGAAGACTGGCAATTTTATACTTCCGGATTTTTGAAAAATGGATTTTGCAACGAAAAATTCTGAAATAATTCACAGTTGTGCGTGCTATCAGGTAGAATGTTTATGAATTTTTTCGTTTTTTTCTCGAGCAAATAACTCGTAAACAGATCTGTTTACTGCTTCGAAGTAGTTGCACGGTGAGTACGGTTCCATGAATTATGATTTATTCCTTCCGTTCTGTGAGAGAAACAATTACGAAAAAATTCATGAACATTCTATCTAGTGGCAAGCACGACAGTGAATTATTTCAGAATTTTTCGTGGGAAAATGAATTTTTGCAAAAATCCGGAAGCATTGGTAACGGTACGGGGCAATAGTGGCATTGGTAACGGTACGGGGCAATAGTGGCATTGCTACGTCGACGCAAGGTGGCACACTGACAATGAGTGATGGAGTGGGGAGAGAACGGATGAGGAGAAGGAGGAGAAGGAAAAGAGGAGTAGAAGTGGTGCGGCGGTTGCCGTTGTCCATACCGCTCACGAAATCATGAATGAAAACGGGCGAGCGGCCAGCATCGCAACTTACAGCCTAGCCCCCGCCGCTTATGGATTTTCTCTTTCATCATCTTTCCGAATGCATACGAGATTCAACTCCAGCCTCCCGTGCTCTTTTGTGTGATCTGCGTTAGTGTCTTTTGTGCGGCACACCGAGAAGAGGCAAGTCAAGTGGGGATCCGGTCACAACTGTATGGTTCCGGATTTTTTTAGAGATTGATTTCGCAACCGAAAATTCTGAAATAATTCACTGTCATGCGTGCCACTAGGTAGAATGTTCATGAATTTTTTCATCAATTTCTGTTGAGCAGAACAGAAGAAATAGAGCATAGTGTAACCCAGCTAGCTAGGTTGGGGGTCCTATCACAATGTTGTACTTCCGAATTTTTTTAAAGATTGAATTTGCAACCGAAAATTCTGAAATAATTCACTGTTGTGCGTTGTATTAAATAGAATGTTCATGAATATTTTGGTAACTTTTTGTTGATCAGAATAGAAGAAACAGAGCATAGTCTTCTGTATAATCATGATGGGATAGAATGTTCCAAAATGTTCAGGATCGATCTACATATACTTTTGTCGTGTAGTGTACAAACCGAACGGGTTGTTAAGTGTTACGTAAGTTGTCCGTCAGGTCGCGTATTCATATTTGCATTTGCATAATCCTTGTCGTTTCTCGTTACGAATCGAGGAGCTCCCTCGAGAGCGTGTCGACTAAAATCGTCTAAAGGACGATCTCTATCGTTCGACAATTTCCGTGCAGCGACCGTGGTGCGTGCATCATGCTTTTCCAGGATGACAACAACGGAAGGATACTACAGTAATCGGCGTATCGTGTCATTATTATATTTTTAGCACCGCTTATCTCTTCAATTTGAAACTGGGAAACAATATGAGTTACACTATGCTTTGTTTCTTCTGTTCTGCTGAAGAAAAAGTTGCGAAAAAATTCATGAACATTCTACAAGGGGGAACAATCAACAATGAATTATTTCAGAATTTTCGGTCGCTGCGTCGATTTTGAAAAAAATCCCGAATCATAAGATTGTGATGGGATCCCCAACCTTGTTATCTAGGTTAGTCTACATACGAATTATGTTTTATTTCTTTTGTTCTGTTTAATAAAAAATTACGAAGAAATTCATGAACGTTCTACTTAATAGCATACACAACAGTGATTTATTTAAGAATTTTTTGTTGCAAATACAATTTATAAAAAATTCGGAAATATGAAACTGTGCTAGGGTCTCCAACCTTACTATCTGAGTTAGACTACACACGAATTATCTTTTATTTTTTCAGTTCTGCGCTGAACAAAATATTACGAAAACATTCATGAACATTCTACTTAATGGCACACATTACAGTGAATTATTTAAGAATTTTTGGTCGCAAAGATCTGTTCCTTCTGTTCGATTCTAAAAAAAATAGAAAGCCGAGAAAGAGGTACGCTGTCATTCTGGTGTATATTATCGATTAACGGAAGATGGTTAGTGCTAGGTGACGCTTTCTATAAGACTTACAACAGGGTGACCCACCGATAAGCTACGATATCGACAAAGGCTGTTTTAATTATGGCAAGGTGGCTACTGGCGGATTATGGAATCCGCTGGGCTTTTAATCAATTACCGTAGGGTGACCACTTGTGGATCATGTTGTCTGCAGCTCTTTTTATTAATCAATTAACATGGTCGCAGGTGCGTCACGATGTTCACGTATCGATGGGTAATCGTACCGTAGTTAATAAAAGCCTAACAGAAACACCGTGACCCAATGATGGGTCATTCTACTATGACAATCGCAAGACATCGATTCGATCGATACATTTATATATTTTTATTCCGTTCTGCTCGATAAAAAATTACTACAAAATTCACCAACATTCTACTTAATAGTATACATAACGGTGAATTATTTCAGATTTTTCGGTCACAAATCCGATTTTTAAAAAAATCCGGAAGTTTGAAATTGGTATAGGGTCCCCAATCTCTCTATCTAGGTTACACTATGCTCCATTTCTTCTGTTCTGCTCGACAAAAAATTACGAAAAAATCCATCAACTTTCTATTTAATAGCATACATAACGGTGAATTATTTCAGAATCCTGCATAGCAAAAACAATCTTTACAAAAATCCGGAAATTTGATATTGTGATAGGGTCCCCAACCTCGGTATCTGGGTTACACTATGTTTTATTTCTTTTGTTCTGCTCATGGAAAAGTGACGAAAAAATTCTTGAACATTCTACAAGGTGTAACAAACAACAGTGAATTATTTCAGAATTTTCGGCTGCAGCGCCGATTTTGAAAAAAATTCGGAACATAAACTTGTGATAGGATACCCAACCTCGTTGTCTGGGTTAGACTAGGCACGAATTATCCTTTGTTTCTTCTGTACTGCTCGACAAACAATTACAATAAAATTCATGAACGTTCTACTTAATAGCATACATAACAGCGACTTATTTCAGAATTTTTCGTTGCAAAACCGAGTTTTCGAAAAATTTGTGAGTTTTGGGAGCACTGGAGGACCAACAATTTTATACTTCCGGATTTTTGAAAAATGGATTTTGCAACGTAAAATTCTGAAATAATTCACAATTCTGCGTGCTATCAGGTAGAATATTCATGAATTTTTTCGTTTTTTTTCTCGAGCAAATAACTCGTAAACAGATCTGTTTACTGCTTCGGAGTAGTTACAGGGTGAGTACGGTTCCATGAATTATGATTTATTCCTTCCGTTCTGTGAGAGAAACAATTACGAAAAAATTCATGAACGTTCTACCTGGTGGCACGCACGACAGTGAATTATTTCAGAATTTTCCGTTGGAAAATTTTTTTTTTAACGGGACGAATATTATGTTACAGGTACTGGTGAATCCGGAAAATCCACATTTATTAAACAAATGAGAATCATCCACGGAGCCGGTTACTCGGATGATGATAAGAGAGGGTTCATTAAACTTGTGTATCAAAACATTTTCATGGCCATGCAATCCATGATCCGAGCGATGGATCTTCTTAAGATCGAGTACGCTGATTCTTCGAATATAGTAAGTATTCTTCCCATATTTTATATTTAACGTATATATATATATACAGGGTGGGGTGCCACATTTTGCCACCTCAAATATCTTTGTTGTTTTCAAAGATACATCAAATGTCTGAAGGACAAAGTTGAATGGTAAAATGGGGCCCATACGATACCAAAAATTTTTTGTTTTTATGTAATTTTTTTTAGAAATATGAAGGTCACCTTCATTTTTTTAAATGGAATGAGGTATTTTTTAATACGTCAATCGATGCAGCTGGACATTCGTTATAAAAAAGTACTAACCTATGTATGTCGAAAAGTTAGTAGTTCAGGAGATATTTCAATTTAAATAACACCATTACTGTCGTACTAAGACGTTACACAAGTAGGTAAACGCTAACGTTTATGTCCTTCAGACATTTGATGTATCTTTGAAAACAACAAAGATATTTGAGGTGGCAACATGTGGCGCCCCACCCTGTATAGAAATGAAGCATTTTGGAAAAAAATGTTTCAGATAAAAGTTGTACGGTTTCAAGGGGGACATAAACTGGTGTCATTAATTTGATCTTGGATGGTCGTTTGAAAATCACGTGAAGGTCAGCTTCAATTTCTTAAATAGAACTCCCTATTTTTTATTACATATTCTTGTAGCTTGTTTTGAGAGCTTTCCAAAACACTATAATAAAATATTTTTTCCTTAAATATTTGTCAAGTTATACGGCTTCAAAGTGACGGTACCGCCTGCATTGGTATTACTCAAATTGTATCGCGGGTAGGTTGCATGGTCGGATTTACACCTCTTTGTGTGCGTGTGTGTCGATGAATCCAATGATAAAAATTAACACGATTTGCAAAGTTGTTCCCGTATGTTATGATAAAATGTGGTAAAGATTAACTGTCACTTTCAAGCATTATAACTTGAAAAATATTTAAGGAAAAAATATTTTATTGTAGTGTTTTGGAAAGCCCTCAGAACATGCTACAAAAATATGCAATAAAAAATAGGAAGTTCTATTTAAAAAATTGAAGATGACCTTCATGTGATTTTCAAATGACTATCCAAGGTCAAATCAATGACACCATTTTATGTCTCCCGTGAAACCATACAACTTTTGTCTGAAACATTTTTCTCCAAAATGCTTCATTTCCGAGATATACGTCTGTTGTCTTATTGTATATGTATACATATGTATAATTTCATTTATAGTTTATTATCCAAAAATGATTGATATATTAAATTATTGATATATTAAACATATGTAATATGTATGTATATACTAGGATTTCGAGGGGGAAAGAGGGTGGCAGTATCAGTTTTTTATTTGGGTGGTGTTTTCAAGATCATGTGAAGGTCAACTTTGTTTTTTCAAACGGAAACCTGCGGATAAAAAAAAGCATCCTACAAAAATGCTGGTCTTTCTACGTACAATAAGATCTCATAATAAATAATATAGGTTTCCGTTTGAAGAAACAAAGTTGACCTTCAAATGACCTTGAAAACGCCACCCAAATAAAAAACAGATACTTCCCCCTCTTTCCCTTAGAATTCCTTAGACACGTGTTCTACACTTTTTTAACATCTTTCATACTTTTTGAGATATTTGGCTGGAAAGTTTTCAAATGAACACCCTGTATACAGGGGTGTTAACTTCTCAGATAAGCATATTCGGTAAAAATATTTGGAATAAAAGTTGCAGGGATTAATGGAGGACATATGTCCATGACCTTGTATTTGACCTTCGGAACCATTTTCAAGGTTATGTGGAGGTCAGTACGTATTTTTAAAATGGGAACCCCTACTTTTGACTACAGATTCTGAAAGAGCTCGAAATTTCACGTTCAGATATGTACGTATGTTCTAGATTAAAATGACTGCTAGAGGCCATAAAAAATACGTACTGACCTCCAAATAACCTTTAAAATGGATCCGAAGGTCAAATACAAATATGCTTATCTGAGAAGTTAAAAACACCCTTGGACGGGTGGTTTTGGACACCCTGTATATGTATATACCAGTTTTTCTGTTATATATATATACACACAATATATACAGAGTGAGTCGGGAGGAATGGACCAAATTCCAGGAGTGGATTGTACACAGGAAAATAATGTAAAAAAACTCACATGTTCTTATCCGATTTTCATTTGTTTTGATTTTATAGCGTGATTACAATTAAACAAAATTTCATACATTAACATTTCGGTTATCATCGTCTTATTTTAATAAATGTTCAAATACCGGCATTGACCTCTAACCATTTTCGGCTTCGTCTATGAAGGTTACCGAAATGTTAATCTATGAAATTTTGTTTAATTGTAATCACGCTATAAAATGAAAATAAATGAAAGTCGGATAAGAACATACGAGTTTTTTTACATTATTTTTTCCTGTTTACAAATCCAGTCCTGGAGTTTGGTCCGTTCCTCCCATCTCACTCTGTATATGTATAGCTTGTTTTCCAAAGAAAGATTTATTTCAATTTAAATTTCTGTAGAATATAATTAATTTTGCAAAAATACACATGCACAGACACACACAAGCGCTCGCTCGCGCGCGCGCTCTGATTCCCAGAGCAGAGATCCAGAATGAGTTAAATATATCAGTGATCTACACATGTGACTCATGAAGTTTAAAGCTCGTGTTAGTTTGGCCGTCGTGTGTAAACAGTAGACCCCACATGAAGAAGCTTTCGAGGCTCACGTGAGCCACGAACAGAGTTGTGTTGAATTTGAATTACAATCGGATTACTCTACGAATTATAATTGCCATTTATTTCAGTTAGACTGTATTCAATTATTCCGTAATTCGAAATTCGGTCGTTTAGTTGAATTACATTGCAATGCAATTTGTAGTCCTGGCCTCTTGTTCCATTAAATTACAATGTAATTCGATTTTACAATTATGTTGTCGATTTTCAATTACATTTCGTTTTGCACAATCTGTATTTCAATTACGATCCATTTCAATTGCGTTGCATTTCAATTACGTTGTATTTTTCAATTACGTTTCATTTCAATTACACTGTATCTCAATTGCATTGTATTTCAATTACGTTTCATTTCTATTGCATTGCATTTCTATAGCATTGCATTTCAATTACGTTTCATTTCAACTGCGTTGCATTTCAATTACGTTGCATTTAAATTATGTTTCATTTCAATTGCATTGTATTTCAATTGCATTTCATTCCAATTACATTTCATTGTAAGTACTGTGTATATAAAACACAATGTGATTTAATTACGTAATTCAATTAGACTGTATTCAAGTATTATGTAATTCGAAATATTAGGTCGCTTCGGTCAATTACATTACAATGCAATTTGCAGTCCTGGTCTCTTGTTCAATTAAATTACAATGTAATTTGTGATCTTACAATTGTAATGTCGATTTTTTCAATTACATTTCGTTTCGCACAAACGCATCTCATTTCAATTACACTGTATTTCAATTACGATCCATTTCAATGGCGTTGCATTTCAATTACGTTGTATTTCAATTACGTTTCAGTTCTATTGCATTGCATTTCTACTGCATTGCATTTCTAGTGCATTGCATTTCTATTGCATTGCATTTCTATTGCATTGCATTTCAATTACTTTTCATTTCAATTACATCTCATTTCAACTACATTGCATTTCAAGTACGTTTCACTTCAATTGCGTTGCATTTCAATTACGTTTCATTTCAATTGCATTGTATTTCAATTTGCATTTCATTCCAGTTACATTTCATTGGAAATACTGTGTATGTAAAACACAATGTGATTCAATTAGGTAATCCAATTAGACTGTATTCAATTATTTCGTAATTCGAAATTAGGTCACTGCGTTCAATTACATTGCAGTGTAATTTGTAATCCTGGTCTTAACCGTGATTAAACGCGTGCACCCGTTTGTCTGTCCTAGGAAAAAGCAGAGCTCGTGCGCGTCGTGGATTTTGAAACGGTGACAACGTTCGAAAGTCCATATGTAGAAGCAATCAAGGACTTATGGGCAGATGCTGGCATCGAACAGTGTTACGATCGTAGACGAGAATATCAGCTCACAGACTCCGCTAAGTAGTAAGTAGTCCTTCTTCGTAACTGTCGCACATTTTTTACTTTTTTTAGTTCAAACATCTATAATAACCTTTTTTTCTCCCTCTTCAACTAGCATCGATCGAAATCAAACTTTACGGTTCGTGAACCAGGTCCCCTAAAAACTGTATACACCTACACACATACGTACACGTATATCGCAGAAGAACAGCGCGACGCAACTGAAAAAATAATTTTCTGTTAAAATCGGGTGAACATGTGAAAATGTAATTTCTCGTAAAATTTGTTTTCGTTTGTCACATTGTTCTTAATGCGGAAATATATTGCATTTCACACGAACACGTGGAGGTACACACGTATTTACATATATAGGATGTGTAAAAATGTTTGGGTCGAAGTGTTATTGCACATGAATTAAAAATTAAAATATCGAATATCTTCGAAACTATTTACCGTGTAGAGAAATATGTTAAACAAAACCTGTAGATCTGGACAGGCTGCATCTTTTATGTTGTATCACTTTTTCTCCTAGAACGAATGGTTTTCGAAAAAATCTAGAAAAACTTCGGACCAAAATAAAAAAATACGTATATGGCATTTCTCGCAATTTTCTCGAAAACCATTCGTCCTACGAAAACAAAAATATGATATAAAATACGCAGCCTGTCCTGATCTACAAATTTCGTCTAACATACTTTTCGACGCGGTGAATAGTTTCGAAGATATCCGAGAAAAATGCTTGCTATTCGATCTAAGCAATTTCGCACGGTCCCGAAAAATAAAAAAAAAACACTAAAAAAGGTCGTGTCCAACACTTTCCCCCCACCGCCCGAATTTCTCACTATTGTACACCTAATGCGTAATAGTAAATAGTCGGTGTCATGGTGGTGGTCGTCGTCGAACTATAAACGAGAGTGCCCCGTTTCCTCTCGCGTATCAAGTATTGAGAAGATGATGTTTCAGTTACCTAATGGAGATAGATCGAGTCGCGGCACCAGACTACCTCCCCACAGAACAGGACATTCTTCGCGTGAGAGTGCCTACCACGGGTATAATTGAATATCCTTTTGACTTGGCAGAGATTCGATTTAGGTACGTCTGGTCATGCAAAAGAAAAAAAAACGGGGGAAGGAGCTGCATGCGTGCCTGTGTCAACTATACTTACCGCCGGACTCTTTCTGCATCGTGAACTGTGCATCCATTGTGACTCATCAATTTCTCTTTCTCTCTCTTGCTTCTACACATCAGGAAAATCATGACGTAATCTGTTTTGTGTTTATTCTATGTCCCGCTGACATCGCCGGGACGAGGCTTCATTGATCTCTTCCCATTTATGACACGTTTTTTGAAGTTTGCCGAACATACAGAATTTTACGGTTCCGGATTTTTTAAAAATTGATCTTACAACCGGAAAATTCTGAAATAATTCATTGTCGTGTATGCCACTAGGCAGAATGTTCATGAATTTTTTCGTAATTTTTTGTTGAGCAGAACAGAAAAAATAAAACATAATTCGTAGTCTGACCCAGATACAGTAATGTCGCGTTTACTGTCCAACAGCCGTGTTCTGCACGGAGAGTGACCGCATACCGACATTACCGACATTATCTTTTTATGACGGCGCGGCACCTGCCGCCGAGGGTTCAAGCGAAAGCCGAACGTAGAGAAGGACAGAATGAAATACGGAACGCGTGACCGAAGCATATCGGTGTGAATCACTACTAATAGTGCTAATCGAATGTACAAAAATCTCTTTATTTTTTATTATTTTTTTATGGGACTTTCACTAACTTATTTCTGGCGTTTTTTTTTTAAAAGTAAACCGAACACGATATAATTTCAACTGTATTTAGTGGTTTAATCTACGATGAAAGTTTCGGTCGCAAGGGAGGACAACGTATGGGAAAGAAAGAGACGCGGACAGTCGCCGTCGCCGGAACAGTTCAGATGCTGCGTGTTCGCTGTCTTTTCTAGCGCCCGAAACTTTCATCATCGATTAAACTACTAAATACAATTGAAATTATATCGTGTTTGGTCTTATTTTAATCAGAAAAATTCCAGAAATAAGTTAGTGAAGGTCCCATAAAAAAATAATGAAAATAAAGAGGTTTGGTACATTCGACTCATGGTGTCAATTTAGTGGTGTTCACACCGATAGTGGAGTGGGTAAGCACTGGACAGTGATCGCATACCCAACTTCGGACAGTAAACGCGACTTTACTGTAGTGAGGTTGAGGACCCTATCACAATTTCAAATTTCCGGATTTTTAAAAAAATTGAATTTGCAGCAAAAAATTCTCAAATAATTACATACATAATTACATATCAGTTACATACGCTATTAAGTAGAATACTCATGAATTTTTTCGTAATTGTTTGTCTCGCAGAACAGGAGAAATAAATCATAATTCGTGTGTAGTCTAACCGAGATAGCAACAAGTTTACGTTCCGGATTTTTTTCAAGATCGACGCTGCGGCCGAAAATGTTGAAAAAATTCACAGACGTCTCTGTTATTAGATAGAACGTTCATGAATTTTTTTGTAATTTTGCGCCAAGCAGAACAGAAGAAACAGAGGATAATACGAGCGTAGTCTAACGCAGGTAGTGAGGTTGGAGATCCTATCGCAATCATATGTTTCGGTTTTTTTTTTTAAATCGAATTTGCACCCAAAAACTCTGAAATAATTCACTGTTGTTCGTTGCCCTCTTTACTATGTTCATGAATTTTTTCGTAACTTTATCTCGAGCAGAATAGAAGAAATAAATTATAGTGTAACCCAGATAAAAAAAGTAACACTATTCGTAGAGACGAAAGTGACACTATGCGAGGGAAGACTGTAAATCATTATACGTAACATTATAGCCAATGAAAACACAAATTCTACGATGTATAATATACATTGACCTTCGAATGGCCTTCGAAGACATTTCCAAGAATAACTCCATCCAAGGTGATTCGAAGGTCAACATATTATACATTGATGAATTTGTCTTTTCATTACCTATAATGTTACACTAATAAAGATACGTCGTTCCAGTAAAAAAAAAAACGACAATGACCTTGAAATATCCGGAAATATGACCTTGAGCAAAAAATTTCTCTGTCACAATAATCGCTCCACCGAACCAAATATTTTTTATCCGAAATATTTTCTTGTATTAATATTAAATTATTAATGCTTTCGGCGCGAGGGCAAAAGATTTTCTTGTATTATTAAAAACAACCGAGGATTTATCGCGCAACAGCAACATCGAGCTTTCCTTTTTTAATTGTTTTCAATTGTTGTTTGATAATCGATTTTCGGGAACGTGATTGGTACACGATAATGGACATACTTGACGTGTATCTTTCACCACAGATATAATTCTATAATCGCGTTAGACACTATAAAGATTCCATTTTGTACAGTAAAGTCTCGATCTAAGGAAACCAAAAACAATTGTTATAACGATACTGCCTAATATGTACTAATTTGTTAACTACAGAAATTAGTAGACAAGATTCAATGCAAAAATCAATAAATTAATGAAATAATAATTATATAATAAAATTAAAACAATGTTTTTTAAGAATGAAATTCATGAAATCCATTCGGAAAATAAAATCAATAAAAATCAATCTGATTAATGAGAGAATAAATAAATAATAAAATAAATAAATTCGTTTTTTAGAAATGAAAGAACAGCGAATAGAACAAAACCCGTTTTTAATGTGGCCAAATGCCGGTCTCAAGCCCGGAAACACAGAGAGGAAACGGTGTGTTCGTTACTTTGTAGTTTTCAACAATGTATCTATGTGTTTATTTAAACAATTGCATACGCAGATTATATCGATACAATCACAATTTCTATTTCGCAGGAACAAATTCGAGATTCGTTTGGAAACAAGTCTTCCCTCGCATAGTGTTACTATCTCGGAGGTATCGAGTTACAGAAAGCGTAGAGGCTACCACGTTTTTTGAAGTTTGCCAAACATACAGAATTTTAGGCTTCCGGATGTTTTAAAAATTGATTTTGCAATCGGAAAATTCTGAAATAATTCACTGTTATGTACGCTATTAAGTAGAATGTTCATGAATTTTTTCGTAATTGTTTCTCTCGCAGAACAGTAACTAACTTCAGTACTATAACTACTTCGAAGTAGTAAACAGGTCTGTTTACGAGTTATTTGCTCAAGAAAAAATAACGGAAAAATTCATGAACATTCTACCAAACAGCACGCGTAGCAGTGAATTATTTCAGAATTTTTCGTTGCAAAATCCATTTTTCAAAAATTCGGAAGCATCATAAAATTGTCAATTTTCCGGTACTCCGAAGACTCACGAATTTTCCTGAAACTTTATGACGAAAAATTCTGAGATAATTCACTGTTATGTACGCTATTAAGTAGAACGTTCATGAATTTTTTCATAATTGTTTGTCTCGCAGAAAAGAAGAAATAAATCATAATTCGTGTGTAGTCTAACCCAGATAGCGAGGTCGGGGATCCTATCACAAGTTTGATTTCCGGATTTTATTTAAGATCGACGCCGCGGCCGAAAATTCTGAAAAAATTCATAGACGTCTCTGTCATTAGGTAGAACGTTCACGAATTTTTTTGTAATTTTTCGCCGAGCAAAACAGAAGAAACGGAGGCTAATTCGTGTGTAGTCTAACCCAGGTAGCGAGGTTGGGAATCCTATCGCAATATTATGCTTCGGGATTTTTTTCAAAATCGACGCTGCTCCCGAAAATTCTGAAATAATTCACTGTTGTTTGTTCCCCCTTATAGAATGTTCATGAAATTTTTTGTAATTGTTTATCGAGCAGAACAGAAGAAATAAATCATAGTGTAACCCAGATAGCAAGTTTAGGTATCCTATCACAATCTTATACTTCTGGATTTTTTAAAAAATCGAATTTCCAACCAAAAATTCTGAAATAATTCATTGTTATGTATGTTATTAAGCAGAATGTTCATGAATTTTTTCGTAATTGTTTGTCCAGCGGAACAGAGGAAATAATTAATTAAATAATGTGTCATAATTGCGAGATCAATGAATCTTCGACGGTCGCAGATTCTTTCAGAGGGAACGCGCATGAAAGAAAGCTGTTGTCGTGACAAATTTCTCTCTCTCTCTCTCTCTCTCTCTCTCTCTCTCTCTCTCTCGCTCCTCAAGATCACCTTTACTTACACGCATGGCATGCACTATCGGACTATGGCTTCTCGTTTGTTTTGCAGTTATCTTAGTGACCTAGAGCGTATCGAAAAACCCGACTTCCTTCCTACTGAACAAGACATTCTTCGGGCTCGAGCTCCTACTACTGGCATTATAGAATATCCGTTTGATCTGGACTCCATCATATTTAGGTACTAACACAATTACTTTAAACTCTTCTCCTACTTGATAGAAGTAAATCTAAGTACTAACTAAGGGAGCAACGGGATTCCAGAAAGAGCAAAATCCACGCTTTTCCCAGTTTCTTTCAATTCCTATCGTTTCTGACCATTTCGAGCGAAATTGTTATTACTGGACTGCGGATCCTTACGCATATCTTCGAAACTATTTGCCGTGTAGAAAAATATGTTACACAAAAGTTGTAGATCTGGATAGGCTACGTCTTTTATGTCGTATCACCTTTTCCTGTAGAACGGAAGGTTTCCAAAAAAATTGAGAAAAACTTTGGACCAAAATAAAAAAATACGTATCTGACATTTTTCTCAATTTTTACTACGAGAAAAAGTAATACGACATAAAAGACGTAGCCTATCCAGATATACTACTTTTGTCTATCATATTTTTCTACACGGCAAATAGTTTCGAAGATGTTCGAGAAAAACGCTTGCTATTCGATCTAAGCAATTTTGCACGGTCCCGAAAAATACAAAAAAAAAACACTAAAAAAGGTCGTGTCCAACACTTTCTAAAAAATTGTAATAATCAAATAGTGAAATATTGGGATAATCAATTTAATGCTGATAAAATCATTACTAATGTAATACGAATGATAATTAGAAAGTATTTACCGGGTAGAAAAATATGTTAGACCAAATCAGTAGAAAGCAGTTGGTAAAATTAGTATAAGGTAGTTGCAACTATTACAAAGGAAATAAATTAGACATAACTGACAATAAGTATGTAAACTATTTGGCAGACTTTCATCGGTTTTCTTTGGTTTCTTTTCTGCGTCATCCTTTCGCTTCATCCAGCTTATCGTTCGCATGTTCTCTCACGCGGTCTATACTCGCTGAACTAAATTTTCTGCAAACGTGTAATTCACTTTTAGTCGTTCTAACGCAGCTTTCGTAAAACGATAGAATTAGTCGCTGCACCGAGAAGTATAATATAATTCTATATAATAATAAATATATTAAAAGTGTCTTTGAACCGAATTAGATCGACGATGGGTCATTCGATAGGGCACGAAGAAAAAACATACCGTCACAAATTTCAACCCTGAATTTCGATCGGGAGGGTAGGTATGGGGTAAAATCGAAAAATCAGTTTTTCCCCTATTTTCCCTAGTTAACGATATTTAAAAATTCTAAGAAAATTCTGACCCATGCCCAGCACCCAAATACATACTCTGCAATTGGTTTCAGATTTTTAAATTGAAAATCCTGCTCGTGAAAAATCACAAACCTCGAACAAATCGAGAAAATATAGATATTTTCGGGTTTCTCATTCTTCACGAGCAGAGTACGCAACGGAAAAATATGACAAAAATTCCTAATATGTGGATTAGTATCCGAAATATATCAGATATTTTTTAGAATTTGCAATTGTCATTCAATGAAGAAAATGGGCCGAAAACTGATTTTTCTCTTCGATTTTGTCTTCCGTAATTTTCATTGTTTACAACTAGAGTTTGCAACGGAAAAATCCGAAAAAAATTCCTAATATGCGATTTAGTATCCGAAATGTTGTAGATTTATTTCAGAATTTTCAATTGCAAACTCTGCTTGTGATAAATGAACAACACGGAAAAGGAATCGATGAGGAAATTCGAAAAATCAGTTTTTCACCTGTTTTCCCTAGTTAACGATGTTTCGAAATTCTGAAAAAAATGTGGCTCATGTCCAAGCACCCAAATACGCGTTCATGAATTTTTTCAGATTTCTAACTTGAAAATCCTGCTTGCAAAAGATCAGAAAATCTTAAGCAAATCTGTATTCTTTCGATATGTTTGAGGTTTTTGACTTTTACGCGCAGAATTTTCAATTTAAAAATTTGAAAAATTCATGGACAATAATTAGAACAATATATCGGTACTGTAAAAATGTAAATGTGGTCACTCTAGAACTTCACGTTAAATTTGCATCTTTTCGACTTTTCACGTTTTTGATTTTTCACGAGCAGGATTGTCAATTTAAAAATATGAAACCAATTGCAGAGTATACATTTCAGTGCACATGTGTCAGATTTTTCTCAGAATTTCTAAACATCGTTGACTAGGGAAAACAGGTGAAAAACTGATTTTTCTATTTTCCTCATCGATTCCTTTTCCGTGTTGTTCATTTCTCACAAGCAGAGTTTGCAATTGAAAATTCTGAAATAAATCTACAACATTTCGGATACTAAGTCGCATATTTGGAATTTTTTTTAGATTTTTCCGCTGCTAACTCTGCTCGTGAAAAATGAAAAATCTGAAAAAATCTGCATTTGCTCCATTCGTTCGATGTTTTTGATTTTCCACAAGCAGGATTTTCAATTTAAAAATCTGAAACCAATTGTAGAGTAAGTATACATTTCAGTGCTCGTCATGTGTCAGATTTTTCTCAGAATTTCTAAACATCATTAACAAGGGAAAATATGGGAGAAACTGGTTTTTCTATTTTCCTCATCGATTTCTTTTCCGTGTTGTTCATTTCTCACAAACAGAGCTTGCAATTGAAAATTCTGAAATAAATCTACAACATTTCGAATACTATGTCGCATATTAAAATCTGCATTTTCTCGATTTGTTCGATGTTTTTGATTTTCCACGAGCAGGATTTTCAATTTAAAAATCTGGAACTAATTGTAGAGTATGGATTTTGGTGCTGGGCATGGGTCAGAATTTTCCGTGAATTTTTAAATATCGTTTACTACGGAAAATAGGGGAAAAATTATTTTTCGATTTTACCACATAATTACCCTGCCGATCGAGATACAGGGTTGAAACTTTCCTCAGTATGTTTTATCTTGATGCCCTATCGAATGACCCCATCGTCGTATAATTCGGCTATACCCTTTTCTTCAAACATACATTTAACTTTTAGTCGTTCTAACGCCGTTTCGTAAAACGATAGAATTATTTGTTTATCACTCGCTGCGACGAGAACTATAATAATTCTATTTGCTAGCATATATAGCGAACGCTTGGAGAATTGTTATTATTAAACTGCGGATCTTTATGTATTTATATGTATAGGAAAATTAAGTAGATGAAATTGAAAATTGTTAGAAAATTTAAATAAATGAAAGTTGTTACTAAATTGAGATAATCGAAAATTGTTAGAAAATTGGAATAATTTAAAATTGTCAGAAAATTGAGTAGATGAAGTTGAAAATTGAGATAATTGAAAATGCCCACCAATATATGATTTTTCCTTTATTCAAATATTTAAGGGAACAAATAACATTGAATTTGGTTTCGATTTGTTGCAATCGACGCAGACAATTTTTATTTTGCTTAAAGATCCGCAGAATAGTTGTCACAATATGTCGAACAATACTAATTTGAACTGACTTTACAGGATGGTAGATGTCGGCGGACAGAGATCGGAGAGAAGAAAGTGGATCCACTGTTTCGAGAACGTAACTTCCATTATCTTTCTAGTAGCTCTAAGTGAATACGATCAAATTCTGTTTGAATCGGAGAACGAGGTAATGATATAAACTTAACTATACGATCGTCTACGAAGATTTACAAGTGCTAAATAATAAATATATTGTACGTTCTTGTTTTCAGAATCGAATGGAAGAGAGCAAGGCGTTATTCAAAACAATTATCACATATCCTTGGTTTCAACACTCCTCCGTTATTTTGTTCTTGAACAAGAAAGATCTGCTCGAAGAGAAGATTATGCATTCCCATCTTGTCGACTACTTTCCTGAATACGACGGTAAGCGTACGATGAAAATTTGCCTTGAAACAGGAAGTTCGTAGGTCTTATTAAATAGACTGCGGATCTTTATGTGTTTATGAAGAAATTGGTTGGTTGAAATATAAAACAGCAAAAGATTAGAAACGTTTAGGAACATTTCAAGATTGTTTTTAATGTGGCAATTTTCAGTTATTTCAATTTTCTAAAAATTTCCAATTATTTCAATATTCCAACAATTTTCAATTATTACGATTTTCTAACAATTTTCAATCATTTAAATTTTCTAACAACTTTCAATCTACTGAATTTTCTAACCATTTTTAATTTCATCTACCCAATTTTAAATTTTATCTACCCAATTTTCAATTCCATCTATTCAATTTTCTAACCATTTTCAATTGTGTCTATTTTCTAACAATTTTCAATTAGTCCGATTTTCTAACAATTTTCAATTTCATCTAATCAATTTTCTAACCATTTTCAATTTCATCTAATTAATTTTTTAACTATTTCGGTTCCATATAATCAATTTTTTAACAATTTCAATTTCATCTTCTCAATTTTCTAACCATTTTCAATTATGTCGATTTTCTAACAATTTTAAATTTCATCTACTTAATTTTCTAACCATTTTCAATTTCATCTACTCAATTTTCTAACCATTTTCAATTTCATCTAATTAATTTTTTAACAATTTCAATTTCATCTTCTCAATTTTCTAACCATTTTCAATTATGTCAATTTTCTAACAATTTTGAATTATTTCAATTTTCAATTATTTCGATTCTCTAACAATTTTCAATTTCATCTACTTAATTTTCTAACCATTTTCAATTTCATCTACTCAATTTTATAACCATTTTCAATTTCATCTAATCAATTTTTTAACAATTGTCAATTTCATCTGCTCCATTTATAACATTTTTCAATTATTTCAATTTTCTAACAACTTTAAATTTCATCTACTCTATTGTCCTATACAAATGCATAAAATCCGGAGTCTATCGATTTCTATCGAGAGTCTATCTACGCGAAATCTCTATTATATAGAAAAATAAAAGTTTACGGTGAAATTTTTAAAGAAATCGGTTGCAGAGGATAGGAAAAGAGTCCGTTGGACTGCGTAGGCAAAGATAAACAAATTTGAGTTGGAACAACGCTACCAATCGGTCCAATGACAGACTTGAGAAACAGACTACGAAGCTCACGAATTATTTGAACATTTTACGGTCTTACAATTAGGTAACTTGGATACGATAGAAGAGAAAATGAAAATCAGCTGTTTCGTGATGTTAGTTGCTGGTTAAGTAATTCTGTGTTACGTCCAAGAGCTATTCTGTTCGATGAGGCTTAGCAATTATTGAAACATTTTAAGTTCTTATTTAACTTGGGTACGATAGAAGAGAAAAAATGAAATTAGCTGTCTCTGTTCGATAAGATCGTAAGAAATGTTTGAATCTTTAAAAATATATCGTGCGTATGTCAATTACGAATTGTTTGGTAGAAAACGAACTGTTAGCAACTGTCCGGTGGGATCGTTTAATAATTATTTGGTGGAGGATTCTTTTGTTTGTTAGTAAACCGATGAATTTTATGGTACAGGACCTAAATTCGATTCTGTACCAGCCAGGGAGTTCATCTTAAAGGTGTATCTCAGTTCGAATCCCGATCCAGACCGCATGTGCTACTCTCACTTCACGTGTGCGACAGGTCTGTTGCAAGTACAACGCATACCCTGGCAGAATGTTAGACTTTCGTAAAAAGAAACATTGTCGAAATGAATTGTAAGGAGCTAGATCCTTCCTCTCTAGAAAGAAATGTTCTCCCGTAGCAGCGTAACTTTCACGTCGGTAACAAAAACTGCTTTGTAATTGAATAAAACGCACACCTATGTCAAATTAGATTTACATAAGGACTTGATCCGGTTGGCGAAGCTTCTGAAAGGTTTCTGCGCAGATTTAATTCGGCTAATTCGATATATATATGTATATATTGTCCTTCGGAACCCGTAGAAAAACGATAATATCATTTGATTTATCTCCGTCCTTGTATTTCTAGTTTAAACTTATCGAACCTCGTAAATATACAGGGTGCATTGAGTGTAGGCATGAGAATCTACACTTCTGGATCGATGGACATTTGTAAGAGAAACTTGCCGCGAAGTTGTTGTTTATACCAAAGAAAATTCTTGTTAAAGTTTGCTTTTACATCGACATCGTCCACTTGTCGAGAATAGAATAAGTTTGAAAGTGACCGTATGTCGCCAACAAAAAGTTATCCAGATATATGCTGCTAAAGTTTTTGCAAGATTTCATTGTGTGCAGTTGCGGCCATGTTGTGTTGCGCTATTATGTGGTGCGATCTATAGGCGACTTTAAATACTAGTGTAACGTCTGTTCTACATTTTTAGCATGGAACAGAACCTTTCACAATACACACTGGCATTTTTACAAATTAATGTGTATCAACGCGCAGAAAACAAAGCCACGACGATTCACATAGTTTTGGTGTACCGCAATCGCATGTATTGTACAGACCACGTGCTACAGACGCTACACTAGTATTTAAAGTCGCCTATAGAGCGCACCACATTGTGGGCATCATAAGATGGCCGACAAGTTGATACTCCTTCCGTCTTTCGGTACACCCCCCAGAGTTACGCACAGTCCTTAGGTCCGCGTTTGACACAGTCGGCCTATTGACAGCGTTACCTAGCGTTACCTAGCGGCAATGTCGCCTGATGAGGGGAAT
Organism: Lasioglossum malachurum; assembly: GCA_028455605.1. Taxonomy (NCBI): domain Eukaryota; kingdom Metazoa; phylum Arthropoda; class Insecta; order Hymenoptera; family Halictidae; genus Lasioglossum; species Lasioglossum malachurum. Next base: position 16,693,099 of record CM052312.1, on the reverse strand, counting down.
CACGGTGAGATGATGTACCAGACACTGATGCCAGAACCGTGGTACCGTGGTATTAAACCATAGCCCCACCAGACCCCACTATGACCAGTGTTGCCAGATAGGGGGAAATCAACGATATATGCCGTACCCCCTCTCTGATGACCAGAGCGCGACGGGGCACGCGCAACGTGTCGGTGGAATAGGGAAGGTGAATAGTGGAAGGGGAAAAGGAGCAGAGATTTCCGAGAATTTGGGTACCGTTTCGTACCCCATATGGCATCACTGACTATGACCCACTGTTGCCCCTACTTTCCTTTTCCAACGCGCTCGCGCGCTACACGCACCAGCGTACCTCTACTATGTGACATGGTACCACATACCTTAGACCTGAATAGGAATAAACCTGACACCCAATGTATCTTGGTGTCCGTCGGTATTGGTGCGCTAACGCCCTAGAGTGACTCCCATTGAGTCCCATTACCATTCAGTGTCAACACCTCTATAGAATTAAAAAAATGTATTATTATTATTTCTAGGGGCCTAATATTTATAGTCGGTTTAATAGAAAATTATGGATACAATTTAAAGAAAATTATTGCTATCACTGGTATTTTAAGGTGTCGGTACTACAGATTCCTGTGGACACCAAGTCCCATAAGGTGTCAGGTCTATTCCTATATCTCGTCTGTGATGGTACGCTGGCGAGAGTAGCGCGCTAGCGCGTTGGAAAAGGAAAGTAGGGGCAACAATAGGTCATAGTGGGAGTATGGTTTAGTACCACGATTCTGGCATCACTGGTACCAGACTGACCAGATTGCATCCAAACGAATGCACGGTAGCCCCCTACTTACCCCTTCCACTATCCTATTCCAGCAATGCGCACACTCCAACGTCCCCCACTAAGGCCGTAGAGTGGTCGCGCAATCGCGCAACTGCTCTGGTCATCAGAGAGGGGGTACACATTTTTGCGTGTCTCCCCTCATCTGGTCACACTGTGATGTGTATCCCCTCTCTGATGACCAGACCAGTTTACGGCACGGGCACCGTGGTCGTGGTTTACGCTGCACAGTGGGCAATTCGGACGAAATCGGCGACAAAATCAAAGAACTTTCGACAGAAATGAGATAGAGCGATGAAATTTTTTTTTTAATAAAAACTGAAACTTTTTTCGATTATGGTACGAACGTTTTTTAACCTTGAGAAAATTCGTTAAACTTGCACAATTTCGAGAAAATTGTGGTTTTCCAATACCACGAGCGGAAACCATTTTTTTTAACATGGTACATATCATTTCCCGTAGATTTTTTCACGCTGATTTCAAATCTGGTCTCAAAATTTGTCTAAGACCTCAAGATTTTGCAATAAATCGCTTTTTGTGAACAAAACTAATGTAATCATTTTTTTGTTGAAATGATTTGATAACCCACTAGCTTGAAGGTATTAGTTGTAAAAACAAACTTTAACAAGAATTTTCGGTAATTACATATTGCGAAAGGGTCATCGTTCTCCGGTTTTGATGCAATTTAAATATGTTATAGATTTCGACATTTTGGACAACTTTTTCCTTTTCCAATACAGAGAGGGGGGTCGCTTTTAGTTTTCGAGATACTCGCAACAAACTATTGCTAATACTGTATTGAATTTTCCGTATTCTTGCGCGCTGCGTGGGAACGTAAGGCTGCTTCAGCGCGGCATTTGTTTACTTCTTCTTTGTAAACACGCTGTGGATATGAAAGAGAAGACAAGGTCTCACTCTGGTCATACATACATAGGGTGAGCTTTCAATTTTGAAAGACAACTCCTGGATTTTTGTATGCGTGGTTGTACGCCTCTCCACCCCCACCACCTAATCTTAACTAATTCTGATCGCATGATTTTCATTACTAGTTCAAATTCTGTATGACGGCTATATAGAATGTAAAAATTATGCGATCAGAATTAGTTAAGATTAGATGGTGGGGTCGGAGAGGGCCGACCGTTGGGCTGGCCCGACCACGCATACGAAAATCCAGGAGTAGTCTTTCAAAATTGAAAGCTCACCCTATATAGAATGACAGTCTGTTCTGTTTTCTCTCTCATTCCCACAACATGTTTACAAACAAAAAATAAACAGATGCCGTCCCAGAACACAGAAAATTCAATGCAGTATTAGCAATAGTTTTTTGCGAATATCTCGGAAACTAAAAGCGACCCCCCTATATTGGAAACGGAAAAAGTTGTTCAGAATGTGTTGCTGCATAACATATAATATTTAAATTTCATCAAAATCGGAGTACTATGACCCTTTCGCAATAATAATTACCGAATATTTTCTTTGGTATAAACAACTTTGCGGCATGTTTCTCTTACAAATGTCCACCGATCCAGAAGTGTAAATTGTAGATTATCATCCCTACACTCAATACACCCTGTATATTTACGAGGTTCGAGTAACCTATCCCACTTGCAATTTGAGCAAAGATCAAAGCGATCGTGTAATTCTTAGGTAAACGTATATTATAAATTACAAGTAGTAGTAAAATGCCTATTTTCTGTACTTTGCTTGTATATTCCACAGGTCCTCAGAACAATGCTATGTCTGCTAGAGAATTCATTTTAGGGATGTTCGTCGAACTGAATCCGGACACCGAGAAAATTATTTATTCACACTTTACGTGCGCCACAGGTAGGCTACAACAGTATTTAATGATCCTGCCCTGATAAATATGTGTGTGTATTGGCTTTTGCTTTTTTAATATCGTCTATGTTGTAGAGGTGTGCGAGAACCGGGAATTCCGGAAACCCGATGCTTGGGACGGGATGGGAAGATTCGTATCAGGTCGGGACGGGATTTCGAAAATGTTCGGGTTTCCCGAAAGTTTCAGGATTCCGTCCCGATCCCGAACATCGTTCCCGTTCTCGTCCCGTTCCGTCCCGGTTTCGCACACCTCTAGTATGTTAGTCGAGGTTACCTTGCATGTTGTCCACGTGGGCCCGATAAGGTTCGTAAGTTCTAACTATGCTTCAGAAAGTTATTCAAACGCATGGAAAATCAATCTATTGTTCCGTAAAGCGACATTGGCACGTCAATTTAATTGTGAAATGCATAAACATCTTTGCAATAGATTCAGACATTAAATATTTGTTAGAAAAATTAACATGTGCAGAGAATCTTTCATAAAAATGCATACAAAACATCTTTGCGATAGATTCGGACATGAAATATTTGTTAGAAAAATTGTTACATTAAAATTGACACAATAAAATGCATATAACATATCTCTGCATTAATTAAATTGCATTACTTAAAATTGTCTGAAAATTTACAAGGAGTTCTCGTACGAACACGTGATTTGTTTTACAATAACAACAGTGCCGGAACTAGGGCGTGGCGAAGGTGGCACCTGCTACGGGCGCAACGCACACAGGTCTCGTGGGGCGCTACGCCAAATTTTTTATTTACATGCAGCGCAAAGGCGCGAATTTTTATCAGCAGGACCGGGCGCCGGAAGCATTGTAACGGACCGATTTCGCGATGTCTTTTAGCCCGCGAGTAACTAGGGTTCGCAAGGAGATTTAGGGATTAACGGCGTAATCGGTTAGCGAAAATAAACAATATTTATTCAAGAAGGTATCTTAGATTGCACGGAGTGCCTGGAACGCGGTACGATGAAATAATCAACTTATTTGCGGAAGCGGAGTCTAGAAAAGTTTTGATACGAATAATCTATTACCAAAAATTTTGTAAAGGCTTATACATTTATACGTATGTTTCATTCATTTGTAATAATTATACGATATGGAAAAATATTTGAGTTGAATAAATTTTCACATTATACTACATAGATGGTAGGGGCGCATGCCAGGTTGTTGCCACAGGCGCCGAAGCGGCTAGTTCCGGCTCTGAATAACAAGCTCTTATCACAAGTTATGGTAACAGATTATTATATAAACTGATTGTATACAATTATAATAAATTACTAGATCGATTTTTTCAAGTTTTAGATTGATTTTCCCATGCGGAGAGAGACGCCTGTTTATTTTCAATAACATGTTTGTTTATTATTGCATGCTGCGTTCACACGGGATTATGCATATCCAGACACTGAGAATATCAAGCTTGTATTCTGTGCCGTTAAAGATACAATTATGCAAACTGCACTGAAAGAATTTAACCTTGCCTAAAATGTGATCTTGAACAATCTTTTTTGCATTTATACGCAATCTATACGTATTACGTTTCACGTATATATACAATATATACATATACAGATTTTTTACAATGTTACTATCCAATATCCAGGCTGAACATTGGCAAATCGAGGAGCTGAAATATAAATTAGTTGTCTGCGTAAAATATCAGTCCTGCTAATTCAAGATAAATCAGTTTCGCCAAGCAGTCTCCTCGGTTAAAGCTGGACTCCGGAACTTTACGAATTCATTAAGAGATGTTCTCGTGAAGAATATTGTAACATAGCAAAGGCATTAAGAGGTGAAATGAAATTTTATTTTATTGCTGCTGCGCTTGAGAGATCAACGCAGAACATTTCTACTTGGCGTAGAGATCCGCAGTCTAGCGTTCGAACAAATGAAATAACTACAAGAAAAATGTTTTACTTCAAATATTGTTACAGATTCAATAAAAATCATTTTAATTCTATCGTTACTGTTTCTGTTACGCTGTTATTCAAACTTAACCGTGCGAATCTTCGTACAAACAATGAGAATTCTATCGGTACGGCTATTTAGTAATCATATAGAACAGTGATGGCGAACGTTTTCGAAGAGTAGGTCAATTATTTTTATTCCTTTTTTAAATACTAGCCCGTGGGGGTCATAAGTAGGGATGGGACCAAGTTCAATATGTACTCACGAATCCGAGTCAAGTTTAATAACCAAGTTTCATTTCATGGGTTTCGATTACTACTTAAAAGCAATAAAAGTTTCAATACCTGAGAAGTATTCATTGTATACAAGTAGTTATCGAACCTCGAAATGAGTACTTACTAGTTTCGAAAAGATACTTACAAGTACTTCGATGTTGAAAGTAATCGAAACATTCACAAGTAGTACTCGAATCTTGGAAATCAGAACTGCATAGTAGGTTTTAAGCACTTTCTTTATTAAATTCGTAACTATGTAAGAATAATATTTCATTTACAATACTTGGTTTTATCCTATTTCTTTTTTTATCCATGATATTTCCTGCTTTTGAAAACACTCTTTCTGGAGGTACACAAGTGGCCATTCTACAGAGATAATCACGTACAATTTTTGATAAAATGGGGTACTTCATTGAATTTTCACGCCAAAATAATAACGGGTCTTCTTTACGTTCTAAATATTGTGATTTCAGATAATTTTCCACTTCTAACACAGCAGACGATGAAAAAATAATGATTAGAAAAATCAGAGAATTTCCGGTACGATATTCATAAAAGTTTCGAAACTGTTCGACCAAGATTCGAGTATACTTGCAAGTACTATTTACGTTTACCACAGTACTTGTAAAGGGTCGAAACTGTCTGGCAAAGGTTCGAGTATACTCGGCAGTACATACTATTGTTTTTTTTTTTCGAAGTATTTATGGAGAGTTTGAATTCCATCAATCGAGGTTCGAAACTGTTTGCGAGGTACTTGATCCCATCCAGAGTTGGGCAAAATGTAATTTCAATTACAATTACAATTACTTACCAATTACAGTAAATTGAAATTGCAGAAATACAATTACATGTAATTGTAATGGGTAATTGCAACTACTGGTAATTGTAATTTTATTTCTGCAATTCCCAAGTAATTCTAATGCAATTACAAGTAATTGTAACTGATAGTTGCAATTACTTTCCAACAGACGACGCTCGCGCGTGATCACTCACACACTGCTAGGGTACTCACACACACCGCTAGACCACGTATACATACGCGAGGATTGCAAGGGTCCGGGATTCCAGTTCTGATTTCTCGATAATGCAAAGTCGGGGTTTTTTAGTAGTCAAAATCGCTAGATGAAACGTCAATCTAGGGCGCTGTTTTCCTCAAAAGTCCTTCTTTTACGTTCCTGAGCAATGGTTTTGCAATATTCGGCTGCATGTTGCCCGTCAGATGGCGGTGCAGTCACGTCGGCGTAGTAGTCTCTCCCACGGGCAACATACAGCCGAATATTGCAAAACCATTGTTTGGAAACGTAAAAGAAGGACTTTTGAGGCAAACAGCGCCCTAGATTGATCATCACTTAGCGATTTTGACTACTAAAAAAACCCCGTCTTTGCATTATCGAGAAATCAGTAGTAGAATCCCAGACCCTTGCAATCCCCGTGTATGTATACATGGTCTAGCGTTGTGTGAGAGTACCCTAGCGGTGTGTGAGTGTTCACGCGCGAGCATTGTCTGTTAGAAAGGAATTGCAACTACCAGTTACAATTATTTGTAATTGCAACTAGCAATTACAATTACTTGGGAATTGCAGAAATAAAATTGCAATTACATGTAATTGTAATTGGTAATTGAAATTACTTTGGCTAAACCAGTAATTGTAACTGCGGACTACAATTACGGTAATTGTGAAAGAAGTAATTGTAATTACTTAACACGATTACAGTAATTGTAATTGAGTCTAACAATTACTTCAGTGTAATTGTTCTTTTAAACCACTAATTTTATGTTTTGGACCATTTAACCGGTTTCTTATTGTAATTATAGTCCACTTTTGCACATGTAATTGGATATGTAATTAATTACTCATGTAATTTATTACTGCCCAACTCTGTCCCCATCCCTAGTCATAAGTTAAAAGATAAAGTTAACAGTTGAATCTTTTCGTTTCTCACTTTTGAAATAATCAAATAACAGTTTTAGTTTCCTTTTTGATTTATAACTTTAACTTTTTCAGGTCAATATTACAATAAACGCGTGGGTCACTTACAAAGCCTTCGTAGGTCAGTATCTGACCCACGAGTGATAGGTTCGCCACCACTGATATAGAATATACAGTGAACCACGAAAGTATTTGAACGCACTTTAAAGCAGTATAACTTTTTTGCGGTCGGACCAAACGACCTGACTTCGTTTGAGCAATTAGAAGAATTAATTTACCAAATGACATGCTAGGAAGATTTTGAAAAAATTGCAATTGCGAAGAATTACATGAGAAAGGAAAAGAGGCACTATTCATAACGTTTTTAGTAGAGCCTGTAATGAATATTTAAAATATGCGTTTTGTAGATGTATGTTAGTTGTTTTGTAGTTGAAATCGGTTGACGCAGAAAAAAACGACACGCATCGGAAGATGTAAGAATCTGTGGATTTTTAGCAGAAACTGGCCAAATGTTGTAGCTCTTGGGTATGTTAATAGATTTTGATGAAATATTCAGCATGTGTACAACTAACATAGAACTACAAAACATATATTTTAAATTTTTATTCGGGGCCCAAATAAAAAAGTTTTAGAAAATGCTTTTTTTATTTTCCCATGCAACCTTGTAAATTGTAATTTTTGGAAAATCTTTTTTGCAGATAATTTAGTACTCTAATGCTTCTAATTGCTTACAAAACATCAAGTTGTTTGGTGCAATTAGAAAAAAGTTGGAACTGTTTTAAAGTGCGTTCAAATACTTTCGTGGTTCACTGTATGTAGAAAGAAATGCACAAAGTCTCGATGCATGCATCGTATAAATCTTGTTCTCTTTCAGCGTATGGCTTACATCTACAGTGGCTCAAGAAAGTATTCGAACGCTTACGTTTACGAATTTTAATGAATAAAATAAGATGTACTAAACTAATCTGTACAGAACAATTTGGTATCTACAGTAAGGGGGAAGTCTCAAGATTATGTCAGTAAAATTTGAAAAGGATTCAACAACGTAGGTAGAAGTTATGATATATTTATTAGAAACACGCATAATAAGTGACTCACAAAAGTATTCGAACGCTGTAACGCTGTTGATATATCTTCATCTTTCTTAGAAAGGAATGTACACTTTACTACTAAATGAAAACATTGGTACGTTCAGTTGATGTTAAGGCATCGTTTCCGTAACAGCAACGTAGAACTGTGCACAGTAGTAGTTAAAATGAAGACTAAAAAGTCAGAAACACGAAAGTGTGAAAGAGAAATGATACTTCGATTGCATAAGGATGGAAAATCATATAACGAGATTGCAGGAATTGTAAACAGAAGTAAGTCTACAATACATTATATTATTAAAAAATCAAAAAATGAAGGAACAATTGCGAACAACGCTCGATCAGGTCGACGAAAGAAATTAACTGAAAGAGAACAGAAAATTATCATTCGCGAAATAAACAAAGATCCCACTATATCCGCTCCTAAACTCACAAATATGGTAGCTGATATGTTTCATAAAGAAGTTCATCCCGAATTATGTCGACGAATCTTACGGAATAATGATTTCCATGGCAGAGTACCACGAAAGAAGCCGTATATTAATGCGGTAAATCGAAAAAAAAGACTGGCTTTTGCAAAAGCATATCTCAATAAAGATAATTTTTTCTGGGATAAAGTCATCTTTTCGGATGAGTCTAAATTTAACATCTTTGCCTCAGATGGTCAAAATTATGTTTGGAGAAAACCAAATACGGAATTGGAAATTAAAAATTTACACCAAACAGTGAAACACGGAGGTGGATCGGTTATGGTATGGGGGTGCATGGCAGCAAGTGGCACCGGAAATTTGGCAACCTTAAAGAAAGTGCCCGTAGATTAGGATTATTGGAAGACTTCCACTTCCAACAAGATAACGATCCCAAGCATACTGCAGGAATTGTGAAAGAATGGATCATATATAACACACCACATATGTTAACTACTCCACCGCAAAGTCCAGACATAAACCCAATTGAAAATTTATGGGCTGAAATCGGAAAAAGATTAAATAAATATCAAATAACTTCAAAGGAGGTATTGAAACAAAAAATCATAGAAGTATGGAATTCCATTGAGTGTACTTTTACAAAATCATTGGTTTATAGTATGGAACGTCGATTGAGACACATCGTTACTGCTAAAGGTGGTCCAACAAAATATTAACATTAAATAATGTAATAATATATGTAGCGTTCGAATACTTTTGTGAGTCACTTATTATGCGTGTTTCTAATAAATACATTATAACTTCTGCCTACGTTGTTGAATCCTTTTCAAATTTTACTGACATAATCTTGAGACTTCCCCCTTACTATAGATATGAAATTGTTCTATACAGATTAGTTTAGTACATCTTATTTTATTCATTAAAATTTGTGAAGGTAAGCGTTCGAATACTTTCGTGAGCCACTGTATGTTTATCGGAGAAATAACATTCAATAGTTCAATATTTCGAAGTTGCTTTTTACTTGAAATTTCAATGGAATTTTATTATATTATATGCATAGCTTTATTTGGATCTTGTCAAAATCTTCTTTTTTTTTAAATTCGAAATATTCCGATACTAAAATCACTTCAAAATCAGCTAACAATTATTTCCCTGTGTAATATATATAATTTTCGAATGGATTCGTAAATAATTACACCTGTGTTAAATCTGTGTTATACCTGCAAAATAAATGGTGCACGTTGCATGCGTCTGTCAACTTCAGCTTCTACTAATCCTAAGAATTTGGTAAGTGTGTTTTTTCAATCTCAAATGAAAAGTATCTTAACCATACTTCACGTAACACATCACAATTCGCACCAGAGTGGCTCTAATCTCTATTCTTGTCAAAATTTCTTTTACGTGACATCGTCTTTCTCGAATTTCTTCGAAACTATTCACCGCGTCGAAAAATATGTTAGATAAAATACATATGTATGTAGATGTGTACAGGCTGCGTCTTTTATGTCGTATTGCTTTTTTCATAGAACGAACGGTTTTCGAGAAAATTGAGAAAAACGTCGGATCAAATGAATGAAATATTGAAATAATCAATGTAATGCTGATAAAATCGTTTTTCGTAATCTTTTAACGTATATTGTTAAAGGGATGGATGTCGTTAAAGGATGAAATGAATTTTTCTGTTATTCCTGCTGGCCACAATCGATGCGAAACAGTTTTATTTCGCATAAAAATTAATTATTAAGAATTAAGGATTAATAATTAATTTTTATGCATGTTTTTTATAAATATATGCATAATTTTTATGCAAATATTAATTTTCATTAATAATTAATAATTATTAAGAATTAAGAATTTATGATTATTAAGAATCAAGAATTAATGATTATTAAGAATTAAGAATTAATAATTATTAAGAATTAAGAATGAATGATTATTAAGAATTAAAAATTAATCCCAGATAGCATCGAGACGTCTAAAAGACGTATTTTAGACGCCTGCCGCAAGATCGTCTAAAAGACGTCGTGTGTTGTCTGGGTGATTATTAACAATTCAGAATTAATAATTACTAAGAAATAATGATAATAATTAATAATTAGTAAGAAAAAATATTAAGGATTAATAATCATTAAGAATTAAGAGAATTAATTATTAAGAAAAACTATATTAAGAATGAATAAGAATTAATACTTATTAAGGACAATAATAACATCGAATCCTCTTCTTGCAGACACGGAGAACATCAGATTCGTGTTCGCAGCGGTGCGAGACACGATCCTGCAGTTCAACTTGAAGGAGTACAATCTGGTTTAGACGACAATACACGGTGAACCTCTGAATAGACTGGAGAACTTTTCTTACACCCTTGACCAAGGTATCAGTGCTTAACAGAGCTCTAGAACCGAAGAAAGATCGAAAGAGAAAGAGAGAGAGGGAGAAGCCAACAGCGGAGGGTCAAAAAATAAAACAGAAAAAAGAAAGATAAACAATAACTTTTGTGGTGCCATCAGCGTGTTAATTTGTCGCTGTTTACGAAAAGTGTGTACCAACAAAGCGACTTGCGAAACACATGGACCTAAAAAAACCATCAGAGAAAAAGAAAAAAAAACCTTTTTTCACTGTCGAGAGAAAAAAAAAACCAAGAAATAATTCGTTCAGTTTTTTCGTACTCCGTGTCCGTTGGGATTTGTTACCTTTTTTATAGATTAGTTTAGTCGATCACGCCTGGCTGACTACCGTGGGTACGATCGTGTCTGATTTTTCTATTATACGTATAAAAAAAAAAATAAAAACGAGTACCAAAACACAATTGTAAGATTATATGAAATACAAGCGCAGCCATGCTACGCACGAAGTCACACTCTGTCCAAGCGCGTTATAAATCTCGCGATCGAGAGAAAATAGATCTCAAAAAAGCGTGAAAAACAAAACGGAGAACGAATGCTTTTCTCGATATCCGGAGAAAAGCGATTCCTAGTGCCATTTTAATAGCGCGCGCGCGCGGTGTGTTTTTCTATATTTTTCTGTTTATAATCGCAGTCAGCTCTTTTTCCTAGATAAGAGAAGCCAAAGCGTTCTTTTTAATTAATCTACCGCCCGGAGGAAGCTGCGTGTGTCACTGAAATTCATAATTCATCGTATAAATATTGTTACATACAGTCTTCCCTCGAATAGTGTTATTATCTCGCAGGCATCGAGTCACAGATAGCATAGAGGTTACTGTTTTTTGAAGTTTGCCGAACATAATTTAACGACAAGGAGGGGACGATTTCCAGCAAATTATCTCAATTTTACGATTCGGGATTTTTTAAACAATTGATTTTGTAACGGAAAATCTGAAATAATTCACTGTTATATATTCACTGTTATGAAGTATAATGTTCATAAATTGTTTCGTAATTGTTTGTCCAGCAGAACAGAAAAAATAAAGTATAATTCTTGTGTAGTCTAACCCAGATATCGAGGTTGGAGATCCTATCACATGTCTATGTTTCGGAATTTTTTCAAAATCGACGCTGCAGCCGAAAATTCTGGAAAAATTCACAGATGTCTGTGTTATTAGGTAGAATGTTCACATTTTTTTGCAATTTTTCGCTGAGCAGAACACAAGATACAGAGCATAATTCGTGTGTAGTCTAACCCAAGTAATGAGGTTGAGGATCCTATTACAATCTTATGCTTCGGGATTTTTTTAAAAACCGAATTTGCAATGAAAAATTCTGAAATAATTCACTGTTGTTCGTTCCCCCTTGTACACTAATCACGAATTTTCTCGTAACTTTATCTCGAGCAGAACAGAAGAAATAAATGCTAGCGTAACCCAGAGAAAAAAGTAACATTAACCGTAGAGACGAAAGTGACACTATGCGAGGGAAGACTGTATAAATATATAAATATATATAATATATGAAAGAATGAAACATAGGATAGCATCGAAGGAGAACCAGACAACGCAGAGGAAGGAGACTCTTCACCCCCTCCCCTTCGATATCTAACAAATTCTTAGAGAACAAACCGTTCGACATGAGTTTAGGTGAAATTAGGAGGGCGAAGAGATTCACGGTGTTTATAAACTCCGTCAGTCTCTCATCTCCTCGAAGCTGTGTAGATGAGTGCGAGGGCTGCGATCTCATGCCACGAAAAAGAACCATAAAGATTCTTCATTCTAACGTTGGCTTTCCTTTTCGTCCAGCCCTCCCTCGTCTCCACAGCGTTGCATCGCAGGGTTCACATTGGAAACGCCCACTCACCTAAAAAACTGAGCGCAAAGTAGCGGGGGAGGGGGGATGTTTGACTGCCGCCATCTTGAGTGGTCAAACCAGTGCCGCCATCTATACAACGTCGCGGCAACATTTAAAATGTACAATCGAATCGCGTATATTCCAAGCGAATTGTCACTCGTGTAATTATTTTTTTTCCACGTATTCGTTATCGCGAAGTATGTGTTTCGAAGAATGATCAGTGTTTCTGTAAGGAACGTATAAATTTTCGATGTGTAGGATCGATAGCGACGTGATATATTTAACGGGCGTTTTTATAAATTAATTTATATTGCCACGCGGAAATAAATAAAACGACGCCTCGATACTTCGCGAGACACTAGCATACGTGTACCTATAGAGCCTATAGAGCGCGCCGCAGTTTTAACCAGACAAGATGGCCGACAAGTTGACGCCCCTTCCGTCTTTCGTCCCACCCCCTCGGAATCGTCCACAGTCCTTTAGGTCCGTGGGAACGATAAAGTGGCCCTAGCATGCGTTGTATCCAATTACAGTGTGTGTACGTGTGTACGTATGACCTGCTCACTGCCTGCGCTTGCTCATGCTGGCTAGCGCGCTGCTGCCCAATGCTTGTACTCTCTGAACGACTACTGCGGTTTTCCCCCACCCTTTCCTCCCTGCTCCGTTGCTAGGACACCGGGTAGGGAAACTGCTGGAGAGTACACGCTAGATCAAACTGTACGTCAGACAGATATATATGTATATATTTGGAGCATAATTAATCACTAGACTGCGGATTTTATGCATTTATGACAAAACACGTACGTACAATTAATAGTACGTACAATTTAAAGCAGTGAACATATTAAAAAGATTTAAGGACATCAGTGTATTAGTTTCAACTGTATAAGATAATTAGAAGAAGAAAACAATTTTTAGGTGATCCCTGTTTCTTGCAACCGATGTAGATATTCTTTACTTTGCATAAAGATCCGCAGATCACACACACTTGAAATCAGAATAAGTTTTTTATGAATGGACCGAACGACTTCGAGTTCTCTGTAAGGCTAGAAGGATTAATTTAGTAAATCACGTCTGATAAATATGTTGGACAAAAGGAATCTGATCGGAATTGTCGAAAATAATAGCGAAAATTGATTTTTACTACTTTTTTAGCTGGGAGAATTGAAAAGAGAATTTAAAAAATGTGGTTTGTAGACTTGGATAAGTTATATACGTTCTGAAAGTTTTAGTGGAATTGGTTAATTGGTTTAGGAATTGTATACGATGGAAAGTGGAGGAAATGGCAGTTGTAGAAAATCATGGAAAATTGCAATTTGTATCAGTTTTGATTGTTTATAATTTAGATTAAGAGGAATTTCAAGTTTTGAATTAAGGGAAATTTAATTTTTATTTTACTGAAAAAAAAATTCAGGAAAATTTCAAGTTTAAGCTTAAATTGATTTTTAAAAATTGAGAAAAATTGTTATAATTAATTTGATTTGAGTTAATTTTTATAGGAAATTAATTTAGGATTTAAATTGAGGGAAATTTCAAGTTTTGAATTCGGGGAACTTCCAGTTTAAAATTTAGGGAAATTTTTCAAATAAGAATTGAGGGAAAATTCAATTTTTGAATTCAGGGTAATTTTAAGATTAAATTGAGGGACATTTCAAGTTTTGTATTGAGAGAAATTTCAAGTTGCAATTGAGGGAAATATCAAATTTTGAATTCGGGGGAACTTTAAGTTTAAAAGTAAGGGAAATTTTTCAAGTTAGAATGGAGGGAAAATTCAAGTTTTGAATTCAGGGAAATGTCAAGATTAAATTGAGGGACATCTCAAATTTTGTATTGAGAGAAATTTCAAGTTGCAATCGATTTTACAATTGAAATACGATTACAAAGTACAGTAACGCAAAATTCAAGTTTGAATTGATGGACATTTCCAGATTAAATTGAGAGAAATTTTAAGTTCAAATAAAAAATGGTAAAAACGGCAGTTACAACCCGGAAATCATGTAAAATTGCAATTTTTACCACTTTCGATCGTTTAAAATTCGTAAACCGATTAACCAAGTGCACTGAAATTTTCAGAACGTATAAAAGAACTAGTAAAAATCAATTTTTAACTATTACTTCTTACAATTCCGATTGAATGCATTTGTCCAACATATATAAGATGTCAGTTACTAAACTAATTCTTCTAGCTTTACAGAGAAATTGAAGTAGTGTCGTTGATTGATAAAAAAGTGATTCTGATTAAAAGTGTGCATGATCAGTTATGCACCTAATTGTACAGTGAACCACGAAAGTATTTGAACGCACTTTAAAACAGTTGAACTTTTTTCTAATTGTACCAAACGACCTCATCTTTTGTAAGCAATTAGAAGCATTAGTGTACTAAATGATCTGCAAAAAAGATTTTCCAAAAATTACAATTTACAAGGTTGCATGGAAAAATAAAAAAAGAATTTTTTAAAACTTTTTTATTCGGATCCCTAATGAAAATTTAAAATATGTGTTTTCTAGTTCTATGTTAGTTGTACACATGCTGAAAATTTCATCAAAATCGGTTAACATACCCAAGAGCTAGAAGTGGTTAATTGAGGGGAATTATATTTTTATTTTATTGAAAAAAAAATTCAGTAAAATTTCAAGTTTAAGTTTAAATTGATTTTTAAAAATTGAGAAAAATTCTTATAATAAACTTGATTTGAGTTAATTTTTATAGGATATTAATTTAGGATTTAAATTGAGGGAAATTTCAAGTTTTGAATTCGGGGAACTTTAAGTTTAAAATTTCAGGAAATTTTTCAAGGAAGAATCGAGTGAAATTTCAAGATTAAATTGAGGGAAATTTCAAGTTTTGTATTGAGAGAAATTTCAAATTGCAATTGAGGGAAATTTCAAGTTTTGAATTCAGGGAAATTTCAAATTGCAATTGAGGGAAATTTCAAGTTTTGAATTCAGGGAAATTTCAAGATTAAATTGAGGGACATTTTAAGTTTTGTATTGCGAGAAATTTCAAGTTTCAATTGTGGGAAACTTTAAGTTTAAATTGAGGGAAATTTATGGTTAATTCATAGGGAAATTACAAGTTTCCCAAGTTACAAACAATTAGAGGCATTAGTGTACTAATTGATCTGCAATAAAGATTTTCCAGAAATTACAATTTACAAGGTTGCATGGAAAAATAAAAAAAGTATTTTTTAAAACTTTTTTATTTGGGCCCGTAATGAAAATTTAGAATATATGTTTTCTAGTTCTATGTTAGTTGTACACATGCTGAAAATTTCATCAAAATCTATTAACATACCCAAGAGCTACAAGTGGTTAAATGTGGTGAAAATCATAGTTTTTCGCGACTTCTGGCCAGTTTCGGCTTGACATCTACAGATTCTTACATCTTTCGATACGTGTCGTTTTTTTCTGCGTCAAGCGATTCCTATGAAATTTTCAGCATGTGTATAAGTAACATACATCTACGAAACGCATATTTTAAATTCTCATTACGGGCTCTAATAAAAACGTTGTAAATGGTGCTTCTTTTACTTTCTCATGTAATTCTTAGCAACTGCAATGTCTTCAAATTCTTTTTTGCATGTCATTCCGTAATGCAATTCTTCGAATTCCTAAAAAAAAGTAAGGTCGTTTGATCCGTTCGTAAAATAGTTATACTGCTTTGAAGTGCGTTCAAATATTTTCGTGGTTCACTGTATACATATATCGGTCTGCGTTGGAATGTCTAGCTCTCCTAAGACTGGTCACGCCGGACGACGCACACTGGGCAGCGAAACGTACGTCATACCAGGGTGATTTTCCACGCGAAAACGTGGACACTTTCTTTTGGAGATTCGTTCATAGCTCACTAAAGACTACAACATATTTAAATCTCACTCCAAAAAAAAAGCGTCCACATTTTCCCCATTGGAAATTGAGCCACCTACTTTTCCGGTCGAGACGACGCTGGGTTTCTATGAAAAAGAAAGAAAAATCTCTATATATAAATACATCGGATAAAAAAAAACACTGTAACGCTAAGAGATAATAACAAATAATAATTGATAATATTAATATTAATATTTACGGAATTAGTAATAATAACGATGATATAACAATACTGCTTCGTTTTTCAGTGAGTGTTTGCGTGTGTGAGAGAGAACGAACCGAAAGGAAGAGGGGGAAAAAGAAGAAACAAAAATCGCGTATTCCAAGTTGAAAACGATGCCAGTAAGAGAAAGAGAGAGAGAGAAGTGAGAGAGAAGAGAGAGAGAGAGAGAGAGAGAGAGAGAGAGAGAGAGAGAGAGAGAAAGAGAGAAAGATCGAGTATAATTTGTACGAATGTAAAATTTTAAAATGAGAGAGTGAGAGAGAGAGTGTGTGTGAGAGAGTGAGAGAGAGAGCGAACGAGTGAAAATCTTTGTGGCTATAGTTTATTTGTAAAAATCATACTTTTTTTTCTTTTATTTTTTTTGTCTCGTCAAAGAAAAAAAAGAGTATACAATTTTTTCTGGAGAAGCATAATACGTTTCGGGTATTCTTTCTGTGTGTATAAAATGTAAAACCAACCATCTACCGAGTCCAAAATGCGAGATCAATGTTTCTAACTTATTTATAATAAACACTATACATTAATAATGATTATAAAATAAACGCAGTTTGTGACAGTAGCATCGACGCGTCGAGAGACCAACATATTCCACCTTCGGAACATTTTTTTAACAATCCTGATTCCCGTTTATGTTTGCGTGTATCCACATACTTTCTCGATTTTACTTTACAAAGAGAGGAAAAAACGTTCGTTTCGATATTTTATATATACATATATATTATATATATATTTTCCGTTTGACGCTTTCAAAAGTTTCTCGTTATTGCCGCGCGTTTTGTATATTCGCGAAGCACCGTGTCCCGGTTAGCACCTAGTCGGACAGTTTTCTATGTACTGATCTTTGTAAATAAAAATTGACGGTCAACTTTCTCGATTTTACAGTGTTTTTCCCTCTGATTATTTCGGTAAATATTGCTATGAGGGGACACATCTCGAATCACCTTCACCTTGACATATGTTGTCAAGGACACCATTCTGAACAACTTTGCTTTATAAATTATCCGTCAGTCTGCCTTAGTTTCCGAGATATTCGCGAAAGAATAGTGATTCGAGTAGGTTTGATTTGCAGCTAGTTTGAAGTGGTTATCACCTTGACCTTGACATATGTTGCCAAGAACAACATTCTGAACAACTTTTGTCTATATACATATCTACTTGTCGCTTGGACTCAGTTTCCGAGATAATTACAAAAAAGGATTTTTGTATGCGTGGTCCCACCACCTAACCCTAACTAATTCTGATTGCATGATATTTTTCCATTACTAGTTCAAATTCTGTATGAAGGCTATATAGAATGCAAAAATTATGCTATTAGAATTAGTTAGGATTAGGTGGTGGGGGGCGGAGAAGCCGACCACGCATGCAAATATCCAGAAGTAGACGTGTTTACAAACAGAAAATAAATAGATGCCGCCCAAGAGCATGCAAGAATGCGGAAGATTCAATACAGTATGTATTAGCGATAATTTTTTGCGAATATCTCGGAAACTAAGTAAGATGTACCCACATCCACAAAAGTTGTTTAGAATATTGTTCTTGACAACATATGTCAAGGTCAAGGTGATCCGAGATGGGTCCCCTTATAGCAATATTTAACATTATTAAAGGCTAAATTCAAGGAAATTTCAAGTTTTGTATTTGGGAAAATTTTAAGTTTAAATTTAGGGAAATTTTTCAAGTTAAAATCGAGGGAAATTTCAAGTTTAAATTCAGGGATATTTCGAGTAGTGAATTTAGGCAAATGTCACAAGTATTGAATTTAGGGAAATTTCAAGTACTGAATTCTGGGAAATATCAAGTTTAAATTGAGAGAAATAGATTAATTGAAGGGAAATTTCAAGTTATGAATTTAGGGAAATTTCAAGTTTAATTCGATAGAAATTTCAAGGATCAAATTTCAAGTTTAAAAGGTACATTTTAAGTCTTTTAGGGAAATTTTTCAAGATAAAATCGAGGGAAATTTCAAGTTTAAATTCAGGGAAATATCAAGTATCAAAAAAATTCGGGGGAATTCCAAGTTTTAATTGAGAGAAATTTCAAGTTAGATTATAAAAATAAATGCAATTTGTGACAGTAGCATCGACGCGTAGATAGACCAACATATTCACCTTCGAAACATTTTTTTTTAAATCCCGATTCCCGAGTTTATGTGCTTGCGTGAATATATACACTCTCGATTTTACTTTACAAAGAGAGGAAAACCATTCGTTTCGATATTTTAGAAATATATATACCACTGTGCAAAAGAAAGAAGCGCACTCACAGCCGGCCATATTTAATAGAAAAGCGTAAAATGTCAAATAAGAACACAGTAAGTTTTGAAACAGGATTCCGCTGTTTTAATTGAATACTTCTGAGAATATGTCGGATTATCTAATACTCTAAATGTACAATACAATTTCTACATAAAGATATTGTTTGTCATTATCTAATATACATGCAGGTGCCCCCCGTTAAGTTATGTGACCGCTTTTAGGCATTTCCGATAGTGCAATTAAAAAATGTTTTAGACAAAAGTTTGCCAGTACTTGGCGAGCTACATCAGCAACAATCCTATGATGTGCAAAACATTTAAAAAAGTCAAGGTGACCTTTATCTTTTTACGTAAAAAGCATTTTTTTAGATTTAAGAATATGCGAACATGTAGCTCTCCAAGTACTGACAAACTTTTGTCTAAAACATTTTTTAATTGCACTATCAGAAATGCCTAAAAAATGGTGACATAACTTAACGGGGGGGCCCTGTATAAAGTAGAAAAGTATGTCTGTATGATCCGATCGATGGCAGCACGGACACGAGGATATTTATAAAACAAAAAAAAAATCGCTAACATAGAGAAATTATATAACTAAGAAAATTGCGTATAAGCGAGATTTTATCGAAATTGTCCACTGTGAGCCGCCCAGGTCCAGGGCAACCCGCCCGGAGGGCCTGGTTGCGAGAGCGTGACGTAAGCACGTCACGAGCATCTTATAATTATACTGAGTGCTTCTTTCTTTTGCACAGTAGTGTATACATATATTTTCCGTTTGACGCTTTCAACAGTTTCTCATTATTGCCACGCGTTTTGTAATTCGCGAAGCACCGTGCCCCGTCTAGAACGTAGTCTGACAGTTTTCTATGTACTCATCTTCGCAAATAAAAATCGACGGTCGGCTTGCTATATTTACAATATTTATTTAGAATATTTAGAATATTTATTTGCAATGTTTGTCTATAGGTATATATAGTCTAAGGCGTTGAAGTACGGACCAATGAGAGCACGCCTTAATGCGAAAATGTCGTCGTCAAGAAAATCAAAAGATCAAGTTAAAATGCAAAAGTTTCGATGTGTATCGACGCGATATATTTAACCGCGTTTATTATAAATTAATTCGTATTGACTCGCGGAAAAAAACAAACCGACGCCACGATACTTCGCGAAACATTAGCGTGTGTGTACGGGTGTAGGCCGTACGCCAGGGGTGGCCAATCTGTGGCGCATTGGATGATTACAAGTGGCGCATTGGATCCTTGCGCCTATACTTATTCTTTTGAAGTAGGCGCCATAACTGAATCCATCTTCATATTTCCATTGTCAGATGAATTTATACAGCTTTCTTTCTCATCAATCCGTCGCAATTTTTTGACAGTTTAAAATTATAGAATCGCCCTCTCGTCCAAAAGATCATTTCTCACTATTGTAGATTAGTGCTCCAATGAACGTGTGTCTTTTCAACTGGCGCAAGTTAATTAATTTAGTTGCGCGATAATGTAAGAAGGTAGAAAAAATGCTCGAGTTGTATGGAGAAAATTTTATGCATGGTATGCAAAAGATTGGCCACACCTGCCGTACGCATATGTACACTTGTAGAGATAGACTGCGCGGCCTGTACGGAGCGCTGAAGCCTACAATGGCGGCGCGGGGTATAAAGAGAGAGAGAGAGAGCAATAGCCAGTGGGATGGCGCTCTCTTTCTAATTGACGAGTTGGTGGGGAGAGATTCGCCCAATGAAAGTGGGGAGTGCGTAGGAAGTGAGAGTTGATTGGCTCGCTGCGCCCCCACCAACTATCGGTGTGCGAGTGAGATAGAGATCCGTACAGGCCGCGCAGTCCAGCGCAGCCTATCTCTATAAAGGTCGATTCATACACGCGTCTGAGATATCGCACGCTGTTTTTCGGCACTCATACACGTGCGATCCGAAGTTTTAGGCAACTTGAGAAGGGTCGAGATGCTCAAACAAAGGCCAAGTGCCGAAGATCATGTCATTTGCTACCCTAACCCCAGGGGTTCCAAGAACCTTTTACTCCCCTCTACACCTCAGGAGATTCCAATGCCTATGCTCTCAGTCTAGAAGAAAAGTATCGCAACGAAGCGGCTCAGACTTTCTCGGTTGCGGACGGTGTCACTTAAATCTGGGTTAGAATATTTTCTCGGATGTTCGGATCGCATGTGTATGAATCGACCTTAAGTCTATGGGTGTACGGCGCGGCGACCGTGTGAATTCTACGGGCTCTGCACTAGTACTTAAAGTCACCTATAGAGCACGCCACAGTTTTAACCACACAAGATGGCCGACAAGCTGACGCCCCTTCCGTCTTTTGCTTCACCCCCTCGGAATCGTGCACACTCCTTTAGGTCCGTGGCGAAACCGCGCGCGCGCCACGCGATTGTTCCAGCCCTGTCGTTTCTGCAATTCTAGTCCTACGGAGGATCGTCGAAAGGAATATCCGAGGTCCTCAGTCAGCAAATCAACTGGTGAAAGTGTAAACATGAGTCTTCTACTGGAGGAACAGGAAATCGACGAGTGAGTTGTTTCCTGTAATCTTGATTTTATATTTTTTACGTTCATGTTCGATTAGAATAAGGGCTTGGCTCCCTTACACCCCTTAGCCCCGTCTCAAGAAATCACTTCTTTCGTGCTAGGTTTTGGTGAAAATTGATCTTGTCGATGACAACGAATCATTTTGATTGAGATATGTTTCTATAGGGATTTGGAAAGTTCTCTTTTGGCGATGTTAGTTGGGAAGAGCGTTTCTATGTGAAAGCTGACACAAGGAATCTGCGGAATCCACAAGTGCATGTGGTTCTGACGTTACGAATCACTGAAACATTGATCGACGGAATATATAAGTAGTAGGGTGGATATTAGTTTGGGTTATGAATCTTTTTTTTTTTATGGCACCTAATATAATTGATCGAAATAATTGAAATCAATATTAAGGGGGGGATTTTATGTTTGAATTGAGGGAAATTTCAAGTTTCAATTTAGGGAAACTTCAAGTTTAAGTTGAGTGAAATTTCAAATTTAAAAATCGAGAGAAATTCCAAGTTTAAGTTTAGGGAAATTTCAAGTTTAAATTTAGGGAAATTTCAATTTTGAATTAATTTTTGAAAATTAAGTGGAATATTTTTATAAAAAATTTGAGTAAGGTTAATTTTTATAGGGAAACTTTAAGAGGTGCTTCTCCGTGACAATATAAGACGAAAATGAAGAATAATTATAATTGCGATTTCGGCGTCGCTTCTTAGTTATTAACAATTTCAAGAACCGCCTATAATGCTGCAACCCATCCGACAGAAGTGCATACACGTTGCATACATCATAGTCGCGCACAACAGTTAGCCTATCACAATGTTATGCTTCCGGATTTTTAAAAAAATTGATCCTCCAACCAAAAATTCTGAAATAATTCACTGTTATGTATGCTATTCATCAGAACGTTCATGAATTTTTCGTAATTGTTTGTCGAGCAGAACAGAAGATATGTATAGAGCATAATTCGTGTGTAGTGTAACCTATGGGTTACTATATGTAATAGTGAGGTTGGAGTTGAAATAATTCACTGTTATTTAAGTAGAATTTTCATGAATTTTTTCGTAATTGTTTATCGAGCAGAATAGAAGAAATAAAGCATAATTCGTGTGTAGTGTAACCCATATAGCGAGGTTAGGGTTGGGGACCCTATCAGAATGTTATACTTCCGGATTTTTAAGAAAATCGAATTTGCAATGAAAAATTCACTGTCATGTGTGCTGTTAGGTAGAATGTTCGTGAATTTTTTCGTAATATGTTGTTGAGCAGAACGGAAGAAATAGAGTTTTTTAAATATATGGAAATATAAAATGGGTATCGACACTTGTAAATTACACTGTCCAACTTATTCTTATAGATTCTTATAGAATTTTTCGCGCTGATTCCGAATCTGTCCTTAATTTTTCTCCTATACGTACAGTTTTTGAGAAAATGGAGTTTAAAAAAAAGACATATTTTCAACTTTGAACAAATATATTGTGATGTTATTATAAAAGATATTGAATTGTTCTTTACAGCAAAATATGTTTAAACAATCATTAAAGACGGAGAGACACCACTTTTTCACCTATTTTTGAGGATATTTTTCAATTTATCTCAGAAAATAAGGGTCCAGCGGAAAATCGAAGTATACCACGCGATAGAGCAGACTTTTATCTTAAAAAACCCCCCTTGGAAGTTTGCAGCATCGACATTTTTACCGAACCAGAAAGCAAAATATCTTCGCCCGATATGAGTTGCGGCCAGTGGCGCTCGCCACTAGAACGGTCGTTCGCCGCTCCGTATCCCGTCGCTGCGCCGTATATCGTCCCCAGCGCCACTGGCCGCAACTCATGTCGGGCGATGATATTTTGCTTTCTGGTTCGAAAAAAACGTCGACGTTCCAAACTTAATAGGGTGGTTTCTCAAGATAAAAGAAAAAGATTTTCCGCTGGACTCTTATTTTTTGAGATAAATTCAAAAATATCGTCAGAAATTGGTGCGAAAGTGGTGTCTCTCCGTCTTTAATGATTGTTTAAACATGTTTAAACCATCATAATGCATTAATATTAGATACCACTGTATTCGGGAAAGTCGAAGGAATCTTTTGCGCGTGCGCGCACTTTGTAAAGAACAATTCAATATCTTTTGTAATAACATCGCAATATATATATATATATATATATATATATATATATATATATATATATATTTGTGTTCAAAGTTGAGAAATATGTCCTTTTTTTAAACTCCATTTTCTCAAAAACTGTACGTATAGGAGAAAAATTAAGGACAGATTCGGAATCAGTGCGAAAAACTCCATAAGAATCGCATAGTGGGAATCGAAATACAAAAAAAAAAGTTGAAATTTGTTGGACAGTGTTATCAGTCTGGGATATCGATACCTTTGCAGAATTGTTAAACAATCGTTCATTATTTGCTATACCTACATAAGATTTGATATTATTCGATACGATATCACAATCTGCGGCCTGAAATCCACAATGATTTGGTATCGTTCGGTTATCATAACTTTCTGGAACAGATAAATTTATTTATATAAAGCTACTAGTACAAAAATAATGTAAAAAAGGAAAGGTTACTTGTACTTGTCCATATCGAATTTTTTATAAAGTTACAGCAATAAATATTTACAGAGACAGGTGAATATCAAACTAAGCACAACTCAGCACAACTGTTGAAATTATTTAATTTAACAAGTGGGGGCCTAACTTTTAGGAGGCGAATATATTTAGATTGATAAAATTTATCAATAAAATTATTATATAATTATTATATGATAATAAGTATAGAATAAGCGATAAAATTAGCGATAACATTAATCTGTTCCATTGTTTTTCACAGTTGTTTATTAACTGATTTCTTAAATCAAATCCTACATAATCCATCGCGATTATATCGTTCACAGTGGATATTACAATTGATAATAGAACAGCAATCTTATACGAATGTGTATTTGCCATTTTCAGATAATTCGTTTACCTTCATGCTTGTCTCAGCAAAAGCGTTTCCAAATATTCTCACGTTTAATTTCGATAGAAATACGAGTAAATCTTCGATCTAAGAAATAACCACCCCGTTTCTTAGATCCTGTGGTTAAGCGTTTCCAACACATATGTTATTATCTTAAATTTTAATATAAATACTAGAGGTGTGCGGGACACCGGGACGGGATTCCCGAAAACGTTCCGGTATTTCCGAAAATGTTCGGGTTTCCCGTGAATTTTTTCGGGATCTCTGATACTGTACGCAATCTTTTAATATTGTCTTTTAGTCTTTATCTATGCTACAAGAGTCTTCTATATTCTATATAATTACATTTTCCGAAATATTATAAAAACGAAATTATATAGAAGACTCTTGTAGCATAGATGAAGACTAAAAAACAATATTAAAAGATTACGTACAGTATCAGAGATCCCGAAAAAATTCACGAGAAACCCGAACATTTTCGGGAATCCCGTCTCGGTCCCGCTCACCTCTAATAAATACAGTAAATCCTTGATCTAAGAAAAAACCCTCGCTGTTTCTTAGATCCTATGTTTAGGCGTTTCTAAATGTTCTCACTTTCAATTTCAATATAAGTACAGTAACTCCTCGATCTAAGAAAAAAGCTTTCTGTTTAATATACACTATTTATTTGCAATATTTACAATATTTATTTGCGATATTTTCAATACATACAAGATTTACTAGCAATATGTATACAATATTTACAATATCCTTTTTAAATGTTAGCAATATTTACAATATTTGCAATATTCATTTTCAGTATTTACAATATCCATTTGCAATATTTACAATACTTATTTGCGATATTTACAATATCTACAATATTTATTTGTAATATTTACAATATTTGCAATGTTTATAATATTTGAAATGTGTACAATATTTGCAATATTCACAATATTGATAATATTTGCAATATTTATAATATTTACAATATTTGAAATGTTTATAATATTTGAAATGTGTACAATATTGATAATATTTGCAATATTTATAATATTTACAATATTTATTTGTAATATTTACAATATTCATATTACAATTCCAATATGTATTGTATAATATTTGCAATATTTTCGATGTGTACCATATTTTCCATATTTACATTATTTATTTGCATTTGTTACATTTTATACAATATTTGTACATTTTATTAATATTCATTTGCAGTTTTTACAATATCCATTTGCAATATCTACAATACTTATTTGCGATATTTACGATATAGATATCGTAATATTGTAGACAATATTTATTTGTAATATTTGCAATATTTATAATATTCGAAATGTGTACAATATTTGCAATATTTACAATATTTGCAATATTTACAATATTTGCAATGTATACAATATTTGCAATATATCTTATTTCCTGTGGCCAAGCGTTTCCAACTAATCTTATTATCTTTCATTCTAATAGGATATAAGTACAGTAAATCCTCGATATCAAGAAAAACCCTCACCGTTTCTTGGATCCTATGGTTAAGGCGGAAGGGTAGTCACCCTTAACACCATTGCTGTAGTACTAAGACGTTAGCGTTTACTTACTAGTGTAATACCTTGGTACGGCAGTAATGGTGTTTTAGAATTATTTAAATTGAAATATCTCCTGAACTACTAACTTTTCGACATACATAAGTTAGTACTTTTTTATAACGAATGTCCAGCTGCATCGATTTATGTATTAAAAAATACCTCATTCCATTTAAAAAAATGAAGTTGACCTTAATATCTCTAAAAAAAATTACATAAAAACATAAATTTTTTTGCTATCGTATGAGCACCATTTTACCATTCAACTTTGTCCTGCCGACATTTGACGTATCTTTAAAAACAACAAAGATATTTTAGCAATAGTTAGTGCCGCACCCTGTATATTCATAAGCTTCTTGGTGCGAAACTCGATCAGTTCCGATAATTTGCGGTAGAGTCGCTTCTTATCAATCGTTTTCCGAGAAATCTCGCGGGAAATGTCGCACAATTGTTCGATGCAACGTTGCGCGCGGTAAAAGTACACCAGGTGCACACACAATCGTTGCGAACCAGTTATATCGTTGCGTGTGCACGTTTATGTTTACACGAGTGGATTGGCTGACAACCGTTTGGCACACAACCGACGCGAACGTATGTAGTGGGATTAGCAATACACAAAGAAGAAGGGGCAGAGAAGGAGAACGTATAAAGATCCTACGATGTATATCACGGATGCTATTCGGGAACCGCACCGGCTTTGATCACCGTCGTTGTTCTTCCTTCGTGACGTTCGGTCGTGTAAACTTCGATTCGATTCGATTGTTACTCCCATCGACGATTCGTTCGATCTCACGTCGCATCGGCAACCTTCGGAAACTACGACCTCGTGTCCCGTCGTTACAAGGAACAGCAGGAGACTTCAGATTGGCCAGATGCCGACCTGCACGTGCGACAGAGAACTCTCCGAAGAGAAGAATCACGTTTGCCCGCTGGAACTCACCGCCGAGAACGAAGTACGCGGCGGGAAAACGAGAGAATACGATGACGCTGTTCGGTATGAGAGTTGGACAGAATTTTATTTAAGATAGATTAGGAATTGTAAATTTAACTGATCTAGTTTACGTTGAGGGAAATTTCAAGTTTAAATTGATTAATATTGAATTAGATTCCCTATTCGCAAAGGAAATGTTACTTTTTATTCGATTTTTAGGCGAGAAGTAAATGATAAGAATTTGTTTACTTTTTTCTTTTCTTCATTCATCGTATAATAAATATTAATTTCCATTTATTATTATTATTTGTAATTATACTATTTAATAGTGTGCTCGAATAAATATAATGACTAATAAGCAATCAAATAAAAATTAATGTAAATTGTAAATTAGAAATAAATTTATATATATATTTAAATAAATGATTGAAAATAATAAAATTTCTTTCTAATTTACAAGTACGACATTTCAATTGGTAGTTACATTAATTTTTATTTGATTGCTTATATATATAAGGTGTTAGCGATAATTTATATCAGCGTTTTTTTTTCGTAAACGGTAAACATTAGAAAAAAACCGAAGCGAAGGAAGTTGTAGTATATTTTACTGGCAATTTGATAGCGTATCTACAGTTGTTGTATTTTTTATATTTTTCTAGAAACAAAGGTGACCTTCATTTTCTTAAATGGAATTCTACATATTTTCTTACATCATATAAAAGCGGGCATTATGACAAGTTCAACCGTGTAATATACTATGGTCTTCAGGGTCAAACAAGGGCAGAAGTAAAAGAAATAAATTTAACATTTCGTAATATTGTATTTATAGTATTTATATAATAACACATCACAATATTTGTTTAAAGTTGAAAAATATGTTTCTTTTTTTAAAATCATGTTTCTCAAAAACTGTGTGTCTAGGGGAAAAATTAATAAGAATCATCCTATAGTTATTGTTGAACGGTGTTGGACAGTGTAAATCGAATCGGAAACTTTCTTCCAGCAGTTCTATTAATCGGAAACTTTCTTCCAACAGTTCTATTAATCGGAAACTTTCTTCCAGCAGTTCTATTAATCGGGAACTTTTTTCCGTGTAACATTTTGTTTATTTTCTCGTTTCTTTGTTATAATAAATGGACGCTTATGTTATTTTGTGGTTCTTCATTCTATAATAAGCCTCTGTTAATTTCCCATTAGTTTTAACTCTATAAAGTAATATTTTATACTTCTAAAACGCGTGATTGTTATCTGT
This sequence comes from Lasioglossum malachurum, assembly GCA_028455605.1. Classification (NCBI taxonomy): domain Eukaryota; kingdom Metazoa; phylum Arthropoda; class Insecta; order Hymenoptera; family Halictidae; genus Lasioglossum; species Lasioglossum malachurum. The sequence continues at coordinate 16,664,954 of CM052312.1, read as the reverse complement.
AAAATCCGTATCCATGCTTCCGATCGGAAAGTTTTTGCCACAGGTTGTATATACATATACATACATAGATCTATGACCTATAGATACTATGAACCAACGGTTTCATAAACAAACTGAAATAAACTGATATTACAATTGAATCGATCGTTCCTTGTATGGAATAATAGATTAATTTTGTTTCTCAAAAAATATTTCAACAACAATATATATATATTTTTTTAAACTTCCATCTGACAAATAATTTTTTATCTAAAATAATCATTTAAATGAAAGAGAGAGAGAGAGAGAGAGAGAGAGAGAGAGAGATTTACCCCATTAGACTTCTATATACGTATATACCGGATCTTTGTTTTTCATTGGATATGCACAGCGCTGTTTTCTATTATAGTCATTCATCAATAAAGTTGATAAACTGTGTGTACGTGTACGTCTATTTCCAGCTTGCGACTCTATCGACATTGATCGACGTAAATACATAGATCCGTACGCGGCAATACTAAAGGACATTGTCATTATCGGTTCGAGTCTTTTATGTGGACGTTGACCCAATTTCTCCATTAGACACACCACATACTATTCCAATTTTCTCGGTGAAAATGTCAAATCTCGTACAATACCTGGTCTCCGCATTATGTTTAGATTTTCTCTCTCTCTCTCTCTCTCTCTCTCTCTCTCTCTCTCAGAGCAACGAAGAACAGCGTGTGGAACATTCTTTAAACTGTGCCGGCGGCGGCGACTGTCCGCGTCTCTTTCTTTCCCATAAGCTGTCCTTCCTTGCGACCGAAACTTTCATCGTCGATTAAATCACTAAATACAGTTGAAATTATATCGTGTTTGATCTTATTTTAATCAGAAAAATGTCAGAAATAAGTCAGTGAAAGTCCCATAATAAAATAAGTAATGAAAAATAAAGCATTTTTAATTGGCATTATATTGTGAGAACACGCGGGCCTTGAAATTGTGCCGGCGACAGCGACACGCTTCGGCCACGCGATCCGTATTTTATTCTGTCGTCCTCTACGTTCAGCTCTCTATTGAGGTCTCGGCGCGGTAGACACAGTCATAAAAAAATAGTGTCCCTATACGACCGCTGTCCGTGTAGAACACGGCTGTTGGACAGCAAGTGAGGATTTACTGGAATAGCACCTAGCGTATCTATTCATATTTACTTGAATAGATACCCAGACGTCATCTTTCTGACGTCCCCAAACTTCTTGAAACGTCTTAAAAACTTCTGTTAGGCATCTAAAAGACGCCTCAAAAACGTCCGCAACTGGATGTCGTTTGAACGTCACCAACTGGACGTCATTTAAACCTCTTTAAAACGTTCCTAACTGGACGTCGTTTGAACCTATTAAAAACGTCCTCAACCGGATGTCGTTTTAACGTCCGCAACTGGACATCGTTTGTACCTCTCAAAAATGTTTGTTGGATATGTAAAAGACGTCTTAAAAACGTCCTTAACTGGATGTCGTTTAAACATCCCCAACTGGATGTCGTTTGAACCTGTTAAAATGTCCTCAACAGGATATTGTTTCAATATCCGCAACTGGACGTCGTTTGTACCTCTCGAAAACGTCTTGAAAACGTCCCCGACAGGACGTCGTTTGAACGTCCGCAACTGGACGTCGTTTGAACCTCTTAAAAACATCCCAACTGAATGTCGTTTGAACTTCTGAAATAAGATGTCTGTTTCGGGACGTATTAAAAACCTTTGTTAGACATTCCAAACGGGACGTCGCACAGTGGTGAGTTCGACCGAAATCGTGGCCAAAAGTAAAAAATTTGTGTAATAGTACTTTATTTATAAAGTTCCAGAGCACGTTTATTTGTTACAACCAATATGTAATACGTACTTCTGTTGGAGATACGCAAGTTCAAAGTTGGTAGTTTTAAAAGATCGACATTTTCAACGATGATTGAAATGACCTTTGCGATTTATTATCGCGCTGTGACGCTAGTTCATCATTCTTGCTATTGTCGGGCATGTCCTACCTAATTTAATATAATATTCTGAATTCATTGCTTTATTTCACTTTTTAAAACTGTGAGAGATGAGAAAAAGAAATTTACACACCTCATACATACATTTCATTAACAAAAAAGTTGTTTACCAATCGCAATTAAGCGTTCGTTCTTTTTTTCGAAAAGAAACTGTTGAGGCTACTAAACAAGTGTATATTTCATTTGCCTGCGACCGTATGAGTTATCACAATTTCCTTAGCGCGACGGGTAACGTTCTGAAATGGCGAATTTTTCCGAAATTAGTAGATAAAACTAATATTCGCAAATGTAAGGTACATTATTGTTATATATTACAATAAAATGCTTCAAATAGTGAACAGTGTAAGATTTTAATAGTAAATATTACATTTGTGACACAAAAAATACAAAATAATTTGGATGCAAGAAACTTCACAATATTTCGTCAAATGAAGTATCTTCATTTGTATCAGAGCTGGACGAAATATATATATATTTGAATTAGTAAATAGTAAATAATCCTATTTATTTTAAAGTATGTGTGCAACTTTGAAAATAAAATATTTTATTTGACGCAGTAATTTTTGAAAATAAAATATTTTATTTGATGCAGTAAAATTTTTTGAAAATAAAATAATTTATATTTGAGGCAGTAATTTATTTGAAGGATATTCAAAATAATTGTATTTTGTCTTTGTTTTCAAAATTCCGATTTTACATATTATTGCTAAAAAATAAATTTTTAAAAAATACCACGTTTTTAAAACGGACTAAAAAGTATAAAATATATAATTTTTTCTAGCCCCATACAGGTCCCTAACCCCATACAGATTGTGAATTTTTGATTGCTATGAAAATACTTGTAAGATTTAAAACGAAAAACATGGGGCGCTTGCCTTAATTGATAATTGATGCATGAATAGTTCACCTAAATCACTAACAATTTTATTCCACTGCAAATGATATGAACTGATGTGTGTGTTTTTACAACGGCAGCTACTCTCTACACTCCTTACTACAATATTATCTTGCGCCCCACGTTTTTCGTTTTAAATCTTACAAGTATTTTCATAGCTATTAAAAATTCACAATCTGTATGGCGTTAGGAACCTGTATGAGGCTAGGAAAAATTATATTTTATACTTTTTAGTCCGTTTTAAAAACGTGGTATTTCTTAAAAATTTATTTTTATTTAAATAATTATTTTCTGCTTTTTAGTCTTGTGTGTGTGAAATTTCTCAATCGATTTTAAACATCGTGATGAGATTACAACAGACACATGTAATAAATTTCTGGCGGAATTGTGACCGCGTCATATCGAAACGCCGCGCCGTGGTAAAATGTCAAAGATAATGGTTCGACGGAGAATCTCGGTGTACCTGATTTTTCGCTTGGTAAACAAACATTATTGTAGTATAATAATACGTAGTAACTATGTATACACCGCACAGAGCTTGAACGCACACTGAGCTCGAACGGTGCGAAGTGGGTCCGTGGAGTGGGGATGAGTCGGAGTGGGAACGCGTAGGGGAATGGGAAACGCTCTGTCGCGCGGATTGGCTATCGCTGAATCGATGACGTACTACCTTTACCGAGCATATTTACTGAGGCTCAAGTTCGAATCCCGGTCTAGTTACTACGATTTTCTACTTACTATCTCGTCAACGCACAGTTTTTAAAAAAAATTTTTTTTGGAATATTGCATTGTCATCCAGTTCTGAGCTATGTTTAAAATTTCAAGTCTCCAGCTCATCGTGAAGTTAATTTAAAATGAATTGCAAGATTTGTACCGAACAGACTTTTTTTAACGATAAGATAGACTGTATGTTTATGAGGTTTCTCAGAGTATTATAACAATGCAAAAAGTAAAATGTTTTATTTCGTGTTTCTGACTGTTAAAATAGAAATACACTTTATTTTGGGAATCAAATTGTTGAAATAGAAATATTTTATTTTGAGGTTCACACACAGATTGTTAAAAAATAAAAATATTTTATTTTCGAAATTGTATATTTTATTTAAAATACTATTTTCTTTACACAAAATAAAATCTAAAATATTAAATAGTATCCGAAATATTTGTTTCGCCAAATAATGCCCACTCCATAGTTTTAATCCTGCACATCTTTCTACTATAAGATTCTCGAAAATTCTCAATGCCTTTGTTTCGAGTTTGAAAGATATGCGAATGTATTAATTTTCAAGAGAGTCAATAAATTTTTGGGTTACACACACCCCCTCGCCATATTGAATCCGCCATTTAGGTTTTTTGTACTTTTGACGTCAGATTCATAATCAGCGACCCAAAGACCCCATAGTATCAATTTTGAACTAAATTGTAGTACTCCTTTCTATTTTGGCCACGATTTCGGTCAAACTCACCACTGTGCGTCGTTTGAACCTCTTAAAAACGTTCCCAAATGGATGTCGTTTGAACGTCCGCAATTGCACGTCGCTTGAACCTCTCAAAAACATCCCACACTGGATGTCGTTTGAACATCCGCAACAGGACGCTCTTTGAACCTCTCTCGCAATGACGAGTAAAATAATCTCTACTTTTATGCTAAACGGCATGTTTCACGTAGTATCATTCCAGCTACAGAGATGGGTCGGTGCGACTTCGAAATCCAAACATCGAGCTCATGGATCAAGATATATTGTACCACCTTGCACTCGGTAGCGGTTCCCACGATCTCGTGGAAATGTTCGGCGACGTCAAGGTAAATTAACAAATACTCTATAAATACAGGGTGTCCAAAACCACCCGTCCAGGGGTGCTAACTTCTCAGATAAGCATATTCGGTAAAAATGTTTGGAATAAAAGTTGCAGGGATTAATGGAGGACATATGTCCATGACCTTGTATTTGACCTTCGGATCCATTTTCAAGGTTTGTTGGAGGTCAGTACGTATTTTTTAAATGGGAACCCCTACTTTTGACTACGGATTCTGAAAGAGTTCGAAATTTCACGTTCTGATATGTACTTATGTCCTAGATTAAAATGACTGTTAGAGGCCATTCAGAGGTCAAATCACTGTTTGTCAAATCAAGATTGGACGAGGCTTCTGATTCATAAACTTCTCTCCGACGTTAAGCTCGTTCTCCATTTCCAAGGTCATTGAAAGGTCGATTTACGTTATACTCGGCCTCTATGCGTGTGATTTTACCTCTGAATGGCCTCTAGCAGTCATTTTAATCTAGGACATAAGTACATATCAGAACGTGGAATTTCGAACTCTTGCAGAATCCGTAGTCAAAAGTAGGGTTCCAAGTACTGACTTCCAAATAACCTTGAAAATGGATCCGAAGATCAAATACAAGGTCATGGACATATGTCCTCCATTAATCCCTGCGACTTTTATTCCAAACATTTTTACCGAATATGCTTATCTGAGAAGTTAACTATATTTATTATACAGGGTGGAGCACCTAACGTGGCCACCTCAAATATCTTTGTCGTTTTCAAAGATACGTGAAACGTCTGAAGGACAAAGTTGAATGGTAAAATGGGACTCATACGATGCCAAAACAATTTTTGTTTTTATGTAATTTCTTTTCTGCATCAATCGATGCAGCTGGACATTCGTTATAAAAAAGTACTAACTTATGTATGTCAAAAAGTTAGTAGTTCAGGAGATTTTTCAATTTAAGTCAAGTACGACAGTAATGGTGTTTTAGAATTATTTAAATTGAAATATCTCCTGAACTACTAACTTTTTGACATACATAGGTTAGTACTTTTTTATAACGTCCAGCTGCATCTATTGACGTTTTAAAAAATACCTCATTCCATTTAAAAAAATGAAGGTGACCTTCATATCTCTAAAAAAAATAACATAAAAACAGAAATTTTTTTGGTATCGTATGAGCCCCATTTTACCATTCAACTTTGTCCTCCAGACATTTGACGTATCTTTAAAAACAACAAATGATATTTGAAGTGGCCGCGTTAGGTGCCCCACTCTGTATACACTGTGTATAATTATTCTACCTAACATCTTGTATTCGGACTTCTTTCGCTACGTCAAATAAACAAAATTACAAAAATGTTTGTGTACCTTTAACACGGTAAACACATTGTTCATACGATATGCAGTTATCGTCGTTAACAACACGAATAAGCGTTAAGCAATACGCAAAGTAATGTTTAAATTAATTGAATATGCAAGAAGTCGCGAACGCGCACGTTCGACTAGCTTTACATGTTCCTTCATTTCAATATACACTTATGTACTGCGTAGTTTTCCACTCGAGAGTTTCTTTGCTACGTTCTTTACGATATGTCAATTATATCACGCTTGGGATATTATACATACATATGTATACACTATGTATTGAGGGAAATTTCAAGTTTTTAAATTTAGGGAGATTTCATGTTTCAATTGAGGGAAATTGCAAGTTTCAATTGTGGGAAAAGGATAAGCATGATCGAGCGGCCCTACCCACAATTTTTATTGATATTTTGTGGAAAACAATGGTTTTAGGTTGGAAGATAACCTAAAATTTTAAGTCGCTAACCCTTCATACAAGGATGATATGAGGGAACTTAACTGTATCATTTTTTTTCTCGGTTGTTGATTAAGATATTCAGATTAAAAAAAGACGAGAATACTCGAACTTACCACCTCCATAACATATATTTTTTCACAGTTGTGATCAAATTCTGAAGGATAGAAAAAAATCATTTAATTTTTTAGGGGAGGGAATTTCAAACAACCCTTCGAGTGACCACTTCCAAAAAATTCAAGAACAATATTCTGTTACTTATCTAATATATACAAAAGTTTCAAGATGATCGGATTGGTGGAACATAATAATAATAATAATAATAATAATAATAATATTAGTAATATTTTATTTTTTAATGGATACTATATTTTTTTCTTCAGAAAAGTAATAGCAGGTACTGAGACATATCCGAAAAGATGGTACATGATATTATTCTGAGTTGATTAAAGGTAAATCATTAGCTTACGTTCTGCATCTACCGACACTACTCAGCGGCTGCTCGCTATCGGCCGTCGGTCGGTGCAAAACGTAAGCTAACGATTTACCTTTAATCAACTCATGAATCATGTAGCACCTTTTTGGATATGTCTCAGTATCTGCTATTATTTTCTGAAGAAAAAATATAGCATTTCATGAAAAAAAAAAATTATTACTAGCATTATTATTATGTTCCACCAATCCGATCATCTTGAAACTTTTGTATATATCAGATAGGTCACAGAACATTGTCCTTGAATTTTTTGGAAGTGGTCACTCGAAGGGATGCTTGCAATTCCCACCCCTAAAAAATTAAATGATCTTTTTCTACCTTTAATCATTTGATCACAATTGTGAAAAAAATATATGATATGAAGGACGTAAGTTTGAGTATTTTGGTTTTTTTTTTATCTGAATATCTTAAATAACAACCCAGAAAAAAAATGATACAGTTAAGGGTATTTGCACTCATATCATCTTTATATGAAGGGTTAGTGACTCAAAATTTTAGGGGGTTATCTTTCAACCTAAAACCATTGTTTTCCACACAATTTCAATAAAAATTGTGGGTGGGGCTGCTGGACCATGCTGCTGGACCATTATCCTCCTAGACCCAATTTCAAGTTTTAATTGAGGGAAATTTCAAGTTTCAATGAAGGGAAATTGCAAGTTTCAATTGAGGGAAATTTCAAGTTTTTTAGGGAAATTTTTATCAATTTCCGATATATTTGTCAACATATGGTAATTCTGTTTCAGTTCGTCTGTATGGGTGGAACACCGAAACGAATGGAACAGTTCGCCCATTTCATAATGAAAGAGATAGGACACAAGCTTCCATCGGGAACTACGCTTCTCGACATTAGCCAGTATTCGTATCGTTACTCCATGTACAAAGTTGGACCGGTGCTTTCAATCAGCGTAAGAATTTATTCATCATATATTTCAAGTTTAAATTGAAGGAAATTTCAAGTTTGAATGCAGGGAAATATCAAGTTTCAATCGAGGGAAATTTCAACTTTTAATTGAGGGAAATTTTTCGAGTTATGAATTGAGGGAAATTTCAAGTTTAAATTGAGGGAATTTCAACTTTTAATTGAGGGAAATTTCAAGTTTAAATTGAGGGAAATTTCAACTTTTAATTGAGGGAAATTTCAACTTTTAATTAAGGGAAATTTCAACTTTTAATTAAGGGAAATTTCAACTTTTAATTGAGGGAAATTTCAAGTTTAAATTGAGGGAAATTAATGATTCGAAAGAGGAGAAATCATGTTATCATCAATTCTGCTAGACATCGATGAGATCATAGTATGAAGAGTTTAAATCGCGGGAAATTTCAAGTTTAAATTGAAGGAAATTTCAAGTTTGTTCGGTTCTGAATTAATCCGATTGAATATTCAGCACGGAATGGGCATCCCATCGGTCGGAATTCTGCTTCACGAAGTGATCAAGCTGATGTACCACGCTAAAGTGAAGGATCCAATATTCTTCAGGATCGGTACTTGCGGAGGGATTGGCCTCGAAGGTGGCACCGTTGTCATTTCCGAAGAGGCGGTCGATGGAATGATGAAGGCTCACTTAGAACTAGTAAGCGATACATCAATGAAGCTGCTACTTTCCTTGTGTAATCAGAAATTTTTCCGTTCCTCCTATAAATTTTTAACTTTCTCCTCTATTATCCAGTAGATTTTAACGAGAAGATGTGAGAAATCCAACTTTCGATTGTGGAGGATCAATGGTTCAAAAGTTATAAGTATTGTATTTGAAGTTGAGCGATTTGTAGTCAAAAACACTATAAATCTTTGAACTTCGACCGCTTATAGCTTTTGAACCATTGATCCTCCAGGATCGAAACTTGGATTTCTCGCATCTCCTCCTTCAAATCTACTCGATAACATACCGAAAAGACTAAAATTTATAGGAGAAGCTAGGAAAAGCTTTTTCCCCAAATCTATGATATATCTGTAATTTTCTTAGAATTGAATTAAATCACTTGAGATATCGAAATCAGGAAGATATATGCTTTTCGCAGCCCGTGTTAGGTAAAATGGTGCGAAGACCAGCCAAGTTGGACCGACAGCTGGCTCGAGAGCTAAAGGCGCTTACACACCGTGACGATCCCTATGAAACTGTTGTCGGTAAGACCATGTGCACTTACGACTTCTACGAAGGACAAGGAAGACTGGACGGCGCGTTCTGCGAGTTCACGGAAAACGACAAAATGGAGTATCTAACAAAATTGCATAAGGCGGACGTAGTCAATATAGAAATGGAGAGTCTTGCTTTCGCCGCTCTCACGCATCACGCTGGGATACAGTCTGCTGTGGTGTGTGTGACGTTGTTAGATCGTTTGAAGGGTGATCAGGTATATACATACATATTATCTTTTGCACGTTATTATGTCGTGCTCTATGAACGAAAAATTACGAAAAAATTCGTGAACATTCTATTTAACAGCATGCACAGCAGTGAATTATTTCATAATTTTTGGTTGCAAACTCGATGTTTTAAAATTCGAATGCATACAAATGCTGATTGGTTGATACTCTGAAGACTTACGGACTTTTTAAAAAATCGAATTTGCGACCGAAAATTCTAAAATAATTCATAGTCGTGTGTGTCACTAAGAAGATTGTTCATTTTCTTCGTAATTGTTTGTTGAGCAGAACAGAAGAAATAAAGCATAGTCTAACCCAGATAGCGAAGTTGGGGATCCTATCACAATGGTTCTGGATTTTTAAAAAAATCGATTTTCCAACCAAAAATTCTGAAATAATTCACTGTCATGCATGTAATTACATGTCATGTAATTTTTTACCAGGCAATACCAATAATATTCGAATGTTACGTAGGTAATGGCGCCGAAGGAAGTCCTAGACGAATGGGTGATACGACCGCAACAGTTGGTTGCTCGTTACATAACTAGATATCTCCAACGAAAAGGACGCCTCTCTCTCGAAGGCCACGGATCGATGTGCGTGAAGAGTCCTCGTCGATTCAAGCTTGTTCAACAGGAATCAGAAAACTACGATTAAACAAACTCCCGGAAGACTCCCAAGGAAATCCTCTAATCAATCCCGACAAGAATAAAACACGACGTCGCAGTACAATGCTAGATAAAAATGCGCAGATTCATTAAAAAAATACATATACTTTAATTTATACAATATATAATAGACTCCGGATCTTTATGCAAGATAAAGAAATGTCTGCATCAATTGCAAGACACACAAGAGACCTAAGTAAAACCAATTTATATTTTCGTCACTAATAATTTCAGAGTATTTTGTATTGAAAATAATATATTAATACCCTTAAAATCTACTAATCATCTTTCCTCACTGTTTTAAATCGCACTTACTTAATTTTTCCCATAAATGCACGAAATCCGAAGTCTATTTATATACATATATGTATTCATATTATCTACAACGAGGAAATCTGAAATTTCTAATAAATCGCGAAATTCTTTTCTTTCACGAATACATACGAGTACAAATTATTTCTTTTCAGAAAAACGATTACTCTAATTTATTGTGTAATATATTTAATATATTATATTTAATTAATACGTCTATATATATAATATATTAATTAAAATAACTTGCGCAGCTAAATGTTTGTAAATCTAGACTGCGGATTCCTCTGCGGAAAATCGAAGAATATTGTTACGTTAATAATTTCACGTAGACTCTTGTTGCTTATCGATATGCAGTAAATATTCTATGGACGCAAGAAGGTGTTACACGTCGGATGCAAAAAAAATATTCCCTCCACTGCAGGGCAACGCCGCAGGGGCCTCGAAGCTAGTGATGGGATTCGGGGCGCTTTTTCGAGCATGCGCAAGTTTCGGCAGGAACGTACCTACGTCTGAAGTTTGTGGGGAATGTAGTGGGGAATTAGTACTGCTAGGAAAGTACCGGAAGAGTTCAGAAGTTCATATATTATGTGTTATATGTGCATACATATTAAATTTTAATGCAACACACACATGTTATACAGTTATATTTCAAAATCAATTCAAAAACATAACAAATTCTGCGAAATTATTGGGGTGACTAAGGTACCCCATTTTAGCCGATCTTCCTACTTGATTCAGGCTAGAATCGTCGCGCATGCGCAAAAAAAGCGCCCCGAGTCCCATCACTGCTGGAAGCTCGAGCTGCCACTGTCGCCGAGCAGTGTAAACATGCCACGTAATTTGATCTCGGGTCGGGTATATCGGTGTGAACCACTACTAATCCAATTACAAAACTTCGTTATTTTTCATTATTTTTTTATGGGACTTTTATCCACTTATTTGTGGCATTTTTCTGTTTAAAATCACACTGAACATGATATAATTTCAACTGTATTTAGTGGTTTAATTGACGATATGAACATACATTATGCTTCACATGTGGGTACAGTAAATATGGGCCAAATTATATCTTGTTTGGTATCATTTTAATCGGAAAAATCTCACAAATACGTTGCTAAAATTTCATTAAAAATAAATCAAAACAAACTAGTTTTGCTGCGCTCTACGTTCGGCTCGGTCTTTGAAGCACAAAGAATAGTCTCTCTGCGAACTATGCAAACGAACCTCCCCGAGGCCCTTGCGTCCATCGAATATTTACTGTAGTGTTTCGCTACGAAGTTTTCGAAGTTCCTCTTATGTTTTATAACGATCGCGAAAAGAACGCTAATATATTCCATTAGCATTATCGCGAGTCTCGCGATAACACAAGTACAAAGCAGGCAACGTATTGATTTGAGCAATAAGTTCGTGCGATATTCGAAAATCTCTACATGTTAGTGAATATAGTCGCTTAGCTCGTTGCACTGTTCGTCTATTACACAATATTGTTGCGTCTCGGTCAGGACGAAAGATCCAATAAAACGAAATGATGAACACAGTCGAGAAAGTGTGCCCCAAATAGATGAAACATTAAAATAATGAATTGAATGCTGATAAAATCGTTTTTCTCGAATATCGTCGAAACTATTAGCCGCGTCGAAAAATATGTGAAACAAAATCTGTAGATCTGTACAGGCCGCGTCTTTTATGTTGTATCACTTTTTTCGTAGATCGAACGGTTCTCGAGTAAATTGAGAAAAACTTCAGCAACGTGTCACTTCCCTCGCCTGGCCGACCCACACGTGATACGCGGCTGACGTTTTTCTCAATTTTCTCGAAAACCATTCGTTCTATGAAAAAAAGTAATACGACATAAAAGACGCAGCCGGTCCAGACCTACAGGTTTCGTTTAACATATTTTTTTATGCGGTAAATAGTTTTCTGCCCACGCAGGAATTTCTGACTGTCCGACCAACTTTCTGAACGTTCGTTTACCCTACATAGGTACGTTAAAGCAATCTCTGGGTCAACAATGAGTTGCAATAAATTTGATCTCGTGTAATCGTTAACGACTTACGACTACTACATATCAAAAAAATAAATCTGATTAATTAGATACGACCGGATTCGTCGAGTTAATATTATTAATTACGCGTAATCGATATATTATATACTAAGAACTGCACTGTGGCTCTTCGTGGTCATTAAATACTATACTCTAAGCTTCCGATCGCTATCCAAAACGTTGATCAAGATCTAAAAGCCTCTGCAAAACATATTCACGAATTCTTTTTTACAGTCTTCCCTCGCACAGTAATACTTACGCTTCCGGATCTTTTAAAGAGTTCATTTCGCAACCAAAAATTCTGAAATACTTCAGTGTTATGCACGCTATTAAGTAGAATGTTCATAAACTTTTTCGTAATTGTTTGTCGAGCAGAACAGAAGAAATGAAGCATAATTCGTGTGTAGTCTAACCCGGATAGCGAGGTTGGGGATCCTATCACAAGTTTATATTCCAGATTTTTTTCAAAATCGACGCAGCAGCTGAAAATTCTGAAAAAATTGACAGACGTCTGTGTTATTAGATAGAACGTTCATGAATTTTTTTGTTATTTTTCGCTGAGCAGAACAGAAGAAACAGAGGATAATTCGTATGTAGTCTAACCAAGGTAGTGAGGTTGATGATCCTATCACAATCTTATGCTTCGGAATTTTTTTCAAAATCAATGCTGCGACCGAAAATTCTGAAATAATTCACTGTTGTTTGTTCCCCCTTGTAGAATGTTCATGAATTTTCTCGTCACTTTTTCTTGAGAAGAACAGAAGATATAAAGCTTAGATAGTGTAAACCAGGTAGTGAGGTAGGTTACAATAACACTATCCGTAGAGACGAAAGTGACACTATGCGAGGGAAGACTTTAATTCGTACGATTTATGCCATGGAACACACGGAACATGTAAAATGTTTCTTAGATGCGAATGAATTTATTACTCATTTGATTGGACATTTGATTTTACATTCCATCGACCAAACTGCTACTTAACATTATGAATATATCGCGTATATTTTCAAGAACTATTGTGTACGTGAACATCGAGGTTTTACATAATATACGAATATATTACGAGCTATTTATTTTCTGTCTACGATGTTCGCAACACTTTTAAATTTATCTATCGGACCGTTTTGAACTACGTTTCGACGGTTTACCAACTATACTTATTCCGTAATGTATAATTAATATTCTATGTGCTAGTATAATAAAATTTCAAGTTTAAATTAAGAGAAATTTCAGGTTTAAATTGAGGGAAATTTCAAGTTTTAAATTTGGGGAGATATCAAACTTTGAATTGAGAGAAATTTCAAGTTTAATTTTGTGGAAAATTTCAAGCTTTGCATTGAGGGAAATTTAAAGGTTTAAATTGTCGGAAATTTCAAGTTTTGAATTGAGTTTCAAGTTTAATTTGAGTGAAATTTCAAGCTTCGACTTGAGGGAAATTTCAAGTTTAAATTTCAGGAAATGTCAAGTTTAAATTCAGGACAATTTCAAGTTCAATTAGCAAAGTAATGTTAATATTCTAGCCAGTACAATTCAGTAGCATTCCAGATAGTTTTAAACATATAGTAATAGTACGCCCCCTCTCGCAGGTTTTATTCGCGAACCTTTTGAAATTTCCAAAGACGAACGTATATTGTTGGACACTTATGGTTTCCACGTCACGTAAATATTTTTAAGTAATGCTTTTGTAATTTCATGACGAAACAAAGTGTTCGCTCTTGTTGTCTAACCAAAGGAGAATTAATTTTATTAATTACACATGCGTACGCAATCGTAAATATTCGTTATACTATTTTTATCGGAAAGACTGTGGATGTTTATGCAATTTTCAATTTTTCTAGGCAAACTTTAAATACGAGGAATTACATGAAACGTTATTTTCAGTGTAATTATAGTCTTCCTAGATGCGAAATATATACAGCAAATATTATATGAACGCAAGAAGGTGTTACACGTTGCATGCAAAAAAATATCCCCTCCACTGCGGGGACGCCGCAGGGGTCACGAAGCTCGAAGCTGTATCGGTCACCGAGCAGTGTAAACATACTGCGTAATCTGATCTCGGTTCGTGTATATTGGTGTGCATCACTACTAATCCAATTACAAAACTTCGTTATTTTTCATTATTTTTTTACGGGACTTTGACTATCTTATTTGTGGCATTTTCCTGATTAAAATCACACTAAACAGAACATAATTTCAACTGCATTTAATGGTTTAATCGACGGTATGAACATACATTATGCTTCACATGTGGATACAGTAAATATGGGCCAAATTATATCTTGTTTGGTAGCATTTTAATTAGAAAAATCTCACAAATACGTTGGTAAAATTTCATTAAAAATAAGTCAAAACAAAGACGTTTCATATATTGCATCAGGCGGTCTCATCGGTACGCTATGTTTTGCTGCGCTCCGGCCGCGCGCGGTCTCTGTTTACACGAGCTGTCCTTCTCTACGTCCTTCTCTTCGGTCTTTGTAGCTCAATAAAATATTTAAATACAAATAAATTTTTAATGATGCATGAACTATTCATGAGGCTAGGAAAAATTATATTTTATACTTTTTAGTCCGTTTTAAAAACGTGGTATTTTTAAAAAATTTATTTTTATTTAAATAATTATTTTCTGCTTTTTAGACTTGTGTGTGTGAAATTTTTCAATCGATTGTAAACATCGTGATGAGATTACAACAGAGACATGTAGTAAATTTCTGGCGGAATTGTGACCGCGTCATATCGAAACGCCGCGCCGTGGTAAAATGTCAAAGATAATGGTTCGACGGAGAATCTCGGTGTACCTGATTTTTCGCTTGGTAAACAAACATTATTGTAGTATATTGTAGTAACTATGTATACACCACCGTTTTTTTTTTTATTTTTTTGGAATATTGCATTGTCATCCAATTCTGAGCTATGTTTAAAATTTCAAGTCTCCAGCTCATCGGGAAGTTAGTTTAAAATCAATTGCAAGATTTGTACCGAACAGACAGACAAACAGACAAACAAACAAGAAAGCGAGCTAATAAAAACGTGGTAAAATAGAGTCTCTCTACGAACTATGCAAACGAACCTCCCCCGTGGTCCTTACGTCCATCGAATATTTACTGTAGAAATCGTAATGATTTCTGTTGAATTAAGTTTTCTAGAAACTTGTTTTCTCCATACATGCATATAGATCCGCAGTCTGACGTTCACAATTACGGAAAAGTAAACGTGTTGCTAGTTGACACGCTTCGAAAAATCATTTAATTGTGTTCGTAAAAATATAAATTTCTGTAAAAATTCTGTAAAATGTGTTCAACGACAAACAAGCCTTAAGCACGTCGAGAGGATTCAACAAACGTTCCTTTTACACCGTTACTGTTACCGAAAAGCTGTACGAATCTTCTTACGCGAAACGGAATCTAGAACACTAAATGTATTAATAGTTGCCTCGAATGTCAGATTATTTTTTTTTTGTGATTAATAAATATTATATTTATCCTATTCATTTTACTAAATATAATTTATTATATTTATCCTATTAATTATTTTGTGTAATGAATTCTCTCTCTCTCTCTCACTCTCTCTCTCTCACTCTCTCTCTCTCTTTACATATTTTCAAATCCAATTTATAATTAATTCTAGAGATATTTATATTTTCCTGGACGAATAAAATGTGTTGTTATTAAGTGTCGATAGTTGCACGAATGTCAGATTATTTTTGTTGATTAATAAAAATATTATATATTTATCCTATTATAATTATTTTGTGTAATGAATTCTTGGTATATTGAAATTCAATTTATAATTGATTCTTGAGATATTTATATTTCCTGAACGAATAAACAGTGTTGTTCACTTAATTGTTCGAACCATATCTTTTATATTCATTATTCATTATATATTTTCTTTTTACTATATATATAAAATATTGTAACGATTCAACAAAGATTCCAAGTATTTTTGAATTGGAAAATTATACTTTAGCTGTTTAGCATACGGAACGCACAATTGCCAGTCGAATGTTTACCACACGATTTCCACTAAGAAATTGTTGATAACTGTTAACGCAATATATTGTTGGTGTTTACAGTCTTCCCTCTCATAGTGTCACTGTCGTTATACTATGCTTTATTTCTTCTGTTCTGCTCAAGAAAAGTTGACGAAAAAATTCATGAACGCTCTACCTAATAAGACAGACACCTGTGAATTTTTTCAGAATTTTCGGCCGCGGCGTCGATTTTGAAAAAAATCCAAAATATCTGTCGCTATCTGGGTTAGACTACGCAGGAATTATCCTTTACTTCTTCCGCTCTACGAGACAAACAATTACAAAAAAATTCACGAACATTCTACTTAATAGTATACATAACAGTGAATTATTTCAGAATTTTTCTTCGCAAAACCGAATTTTACAAAAATCCGTGAGTCTTCGGAGTACCGGATAATCGGCAATCTTATGTTCCCGGATTTTTGAAAAATGGATATTGTAACAAAAAATTCTGAAATAATTCACTGTTGTGTGTGCTATGTATTAGAATATTCTATGTTGATGAATTTTTTCGTTAGTTTTTCTCGAGCAAATAACTCGTGAATAGGTCTGTTTCTACTTCGAAGTAGTTACAGGGTGAATACGAATTATGATTTGTTTCTTCTGTTCTGTGAAAGAAACAATTCCGAAAAAATTCATGAACATTCTACTTAATAACATACATAACAGTGAATTATTTCAGAATTTTTCGTTGCAAAATCAAATTTTTTTAATATCCGGAAGCGTAAAATGGTAACACTATGCGAAGGAAGACTGTATATTTCGCATAGTTTAGCCTCGAAGCACCATACGACGGTTCTTCGGTGTGTTAATATTATATTTTTCTGAGCTACCGATTCCAGTGTTGTACCATGTTTATTATTACATAGTGTAGCTGTCATAGTAATTGTTATATATATACAATTGTACGATACACCTTCATTGAAGTTGTTGAACGCCGAGTTAAAATACCTCTGTTACAAAATATATAATATTCGCAGAGTATATGCGAAATCGAGTTTGCTCGAAATCTATTATGGGATGTGTTCTGTGAAGATAAAGTTGAATAAAAGTTTTTACTCGAGCGAATACTAATATATTATATATTATATATATATATATATCATAATATATTATAGGATAATATTAAAAATTAAAGATATATTAAATATATAATTATATAATATATAATATATTATATTTAATATATAAAATGTGAGATATTTATAATATATAATATATTATATATTAAAAATATATCATAGGCGTTTAGATATGGATGTGAAAAGTTCGAGCTGACGAAATCGATTTCGATACTCTGAGAACAGCCTAAAAAAAATGATGAATACAAATATATATGTAATTTAAGGATACTCAAAAAAAATTGCAGAGATAAAATATGATCTTTACATTAATATATATAAATATATACATATACATATTAATATATGAATATAAAATCTGTACAAAATATAGTCACGTGTGTTTTTCTTTCTCTTGTACAAATTGTAATATATGTTCTTGCTTTCCAAATTTTTATGTTAAATAAATGTTTTTTACAGGCAGAGAGAAAGAGAGAGAGAGAGAGAGAGAGAGAGAGAGAGAGAGAGAGAGAGGGGGGGAGGGAGGGAGGGAGGGAGAGAAAGAGAGAGAGGGAGAGACATCATATGCAAATAAATAGCGTGACTGTGCTAATCGAAAATTATTATGAACTTCGCATAATTGGGATACATGAATAATTGTAGCAGTTGTGTGTTCACGTACATTTGAAAAAAATTTTGAATGTACATATACACTAACGAGCATGACTGATTCAACACACTTTAAATCGGAATAACTTTTTTATGAATAGACCAAACGACTTCAATTTCTCTGTAAGGCTAGAAGAATTAGTTTAGTAAAAAATATTTTGGAAAAATGCATTTCGTCGCAATTGCAAAACAAAATAGTAAAAATTGATTTTTACTACTTTTTTAGCTGGGCCAATAACGAAAATTTAAAAGATGTGTTTAATCAACTCGTATAAATTATATACGCTCTGAAAATTTCATTGAAATTGGTTAATTGGTTTACGACCTAAAAATGCATTTTTCCAAAATATTTTTTAGACGTGATTTACTAAACTAATTCTTCTAGCCTTACAGAGAAATTGAAGTCGTTTAGTCTATTCATAAAAAAGTTATTCTGATTTAAATTGTGTTGAATCAGTTATGCTCGTTAGTGTATATGTATAAATAGATATGAATTTTCAAACAATGTGTATATATATTAATAAATTGTAATATATATATATAATTAATATATAAATAATAAATATTAATATATATATATGTACATATATGTGAAAACTCATTTAAAATTTAAATTAAGCGTTTCAAGTTTAAATCGAGGGAAATTTCAAGTTTCATTAGTAAAGTATTCAATTATGTATCTCGAAATTCAGTCACTTTGTTCAATTAAATTACAATGGAATCCATTGGAATTAAATTGTATGTAATTAGATTACAATGTAATCGTTTTTACAGTTGGAATACATGCAATTACAAAGTACCGTGTAATTATGTATTATATATATACATATATAGGTAATTTATATATAACATTTATATATATACACACATTTTATATATATTATATTATATTATAATACATATATATAAATTTTACAACACAACAAGTTACACATTCTACGTGTAACTATTCAAAAAATAAGCGGGAAACTTCTCTCGGAAGCCGGTAGGTTAGGTTCGGTATACACACATATACACACCTTGACAAATGTGTACATATATATATATATTGTATATACAGCTGTACTCTGGCGATGTTGCCATTTCCACCTTGATCACCTCAACTCCTATTCTGTGACGCTGTGCTTACGTAAGCGTGGACGGTGCTGCCGCCACGCGTTAACTGTTGCAAACTCATCTAACCATCCGGAGAATGCGAGTTAGCATTCAGTCTTTAGAGCGTTTTCCTCGCGCTTCCACTGTAGTGCGTCTTTCCCGTAGTTTCAGTGCGGAGAAACAATCGGCCGGGCTCGAAAGTTGATATTTCAGTGTTTCCCGAACGAAAGAGAAATATAATAGAAGAGCTCTAGTGTTGGAATCGTTTTAGCTACGCGACACAACGAGAAATGGCTGAAAGCAAGGGCGCGTTGATCGCGAAGACCGTGCAAAAACACGCAGGCAGAGCGAAGGAGAAGGTAAGCGGCAACAAGCGTGTATCTTACTCGGTACATAACAGGTTTCTCCGAGCGTGCCAGCGAATTATACGCCCCGTACAAAACGCAACGCGTTTTTGTATTCGACGCCCCTCTATACATTCGAAATATATACGCTACTGTGCAAAAGAAAGAAGCACCCAGTATAATTTTAAGATATAATGACAAACAATATCTTTATGTGTAGAAATTGTATTGTACAATGATTGATTCATTGCATTTAAAGTATTAGATAATCCGCAATAACATATATTCTCAGAACTATTCAATTAAACAGCGGAATCCTTTTTCAAAACGTGCTGTGTCCTTATTTGATTTTTCACGCTTTTGTATTAAATGTGGCCGGGTACTTCTTTCGTTCGCTCAGTAGTGTGTATATATATATATGTATATTTATTTTTCATTTTGCTTTCTTTCGTGTCATTACAACACAGGCATATACGATCTACGTAAATCAGCATTTAGATTTAAATCGAGGGAAACTTTTCAGTTTTGAATTGAGGGAAATTTCAAGTTTAAATTCAGTGAAATTTCAAGTTTAAATTCAGTGAAATTTCAAGTTTTGAATTCAGGGGATATTTCAAGTTTAATTTGAGGGAAATTTCAAGTTTAAATTAAGGGAAAAGTTCAAGTTCTGAATTCAGGGAAGTTTCAAGTTTAAATTGACGGAAATTCCGAATTTAAATCTAGGGAATTTACAAGTTTTGCATTGATTTTAATATGTATATGTATATACATTTCTTTTTCGTTTTGCTTTCTTTCATGTCGTTCCAACACATGTGTGTGTGCATACACGATCTACGTAAAAAATATGCGTTCGCACATTATGAACATTCCTGAACTGCTTCTTCATTTCACTCGTCCGAACAACTACGGTTTTTGACATTTCCGAAATTCCACTTAATCCGAAAGTTGATTTGATTTTCTACAGATGTGATTGCACTGCTGCGATTTTTTTTTATGCCGTGACACTCGCGCGAAACGCCAGCTTACATAATCGGCAGAAATATATATTATGCGTCAGTTCTGTGTAGCAGAGTTTCATTTTAAAATGACAATTATGCAACTTCTCGATTCTCTATGCAGCAACGCGTCTCGTGCACCGTATCTCGCAGGTGTGCACGCCGTGTGTCTCTCTTCTATTGCTAGAGACACGGACAATGTGAAACGTGTTGATCGTCGTGTGTCGCTCTCTATTTGTATTTCTCGTATATCTTCGAGACTATTAGCCGCGTCGAAAAATATGTTAAAATCTGTAGATCCGGACAGGCTGCGTGTTTTGTATCGTATCACTTTTTCTCGTAGAACGATCAGTTTCCGAGAAAATTGAGAAAAACGTCGGTGGCTGTATCAAAGTTTTAGCTGATTCGCACTTCTGTATGTTCCCTTCTCGATGATGCGCCTACCTCGCGCAAATCTATTCTAACACAGCAAGACCGTAGGTTGAATTTAAAGGGAAGAAAGAAAAGGTAAAACGGTGAACCGTGGAACCTTTGGCTTCGGTCCAGAGGAGTCGCTTAACTAAATAGGTATAAACTGGGGACGTTCGATTCGGAAGTGACATTCTTTTATTTGCTTTCTCTTTCTTGTATTGTTTTTCTGTTTGTTTGTGAAATTCTTTCCGGCATCGTTTTCTATCATTACTCTCGCTATCTTTTTACTGGCTGCGAATTCGATTGCAACGAACATGATTATTTTCTCTTGTTACGTTGATTCTTCATTACGTTGATTCAATAAAAATATTCAGCCAAAAATTCCGATATAATTCACTGTTCTGCGCGCTATTAGGTAAAATGTTTATACATTTTTTCATGATTGTGTGTTGAATAGAACAGAAGAAACAAATGTGCGTAGTCTAACCCAGGTACATATGTATTGAGGTTGGGGATCCTATCCCAATCTTATACTTCAGGATTTTTTTTTTAAATCGAGTTTGTAACCAAAAATTCTGAAATAATTCACTGTTGTGCGTGATATTAAATAGAATGTTCATGAACTTTTTCGTAATTTGTTGTTCAACAGGACAGAAGAAATAAATCATAGTGTAACCCAGATAGCAAGGTTGGGGATCCTTATATGTACAATCTTATGCTTATGGATTTTTTAAAAATCGAATTTGCAACAAAAAATTCTGAAATAATTCACTGTTATGTATGCTATTAAGTAGAATTTCCATGAATTTTTTCGTAACTTTTTGTTGAGCTGAACAGAATAACTAAAGCATAGTGTCCCGCAAAATTTCCGGCATTTCGCATCATCTGTTTAAAACATTCGGGACTAAAAAATGACAGCGGGATCCTGCGGGAGTGCAATCCCTAAATAGGATAGGATAGAAGTACCGCAGAAGAAGTAAGCAGAGATAGCGCGAAGGGTTGCAGAGATGATAGATTAGGGTTGTGAATGATAGTTTAGAGGAGTAGAAGCAATAGGTGTTTAGCGATAGAAATATGTATAGAAACTCGGTGTACGCACGGAATGGTTCTTTCAAGTGGGTTATGACCCAGTTCTGCTATTCTCAGCGAAACGACCAGACGCGGACTCTTCATCCGTCGTGTCGCGTCGCCAAAAAAAGGTGAATGTCGACTACACAGTGTACCGATCACTGTTGTCCATCCGTCAAATCGATGCACCCATTTCTTTCTTTCCATTCAAACGAACCATTAACTTAAAACATTCAATTCACATCTACTATAATGTATCCGAAATCGGACGAACAGTATGTTGTTCTTGGTAGGCACTAAATATAATATTATACTGTTCTGCTGAACGAAAAATTACGAAAAAATTCATGTGAGCATTCTATCTAACAGCACACATTACAGTGAATTATTTTAGAATTTTTGGTCGCAAGTTCAATTTTTTAAAAATTGTGATAGGATCCCCAATCTCAGTACCTGGATTGACTACACACGATTTAAGACAAATGTTAAAGTTGAGGAGATGCAACTCGGATGACCTTGACCTTGATATATGTTGTCAAGGTCACCCTTCTGAGTAACCCTCAAGAGAGGCTTTCTCAAATATAATCCGTCTATCAGCAATTTTTGCGAATAGATATTTGATTGGATCTTAATTTAGGAACGTACAATGCTTTTTCTCGTTTATACTATATTATAAACAATTCCTAGAATAGCCATTGTTTGACTTAATATGTACACCACTGATAGTATAAATGGTATATAATTATTACAACCGTAGAAAATACAATACAAAATACAAAAATGATAAATAACAATAAAATGTGAAGCGACGTGTCCACTAATGAAAAAATATGTACACTTTATTCTAATGAATTCTAATGAATTCTCTTGAATAATTAGTATTCTGCGGATCTTCATGCAAAATAAAAATAGTCTGCATCCATTGCAAGAAATAGAAACTAAAAATTGAATGTTATTTCATCCCTTAATGATTTTAATAGAGGACAAATCATATATTGACATCTTCAAGTTTTTCAATTTTACAACAATTTTCAATTTCATCTCCTCAATTTCTCTATAAATAAGCCTAATAATTAGAACGAATAACGTAAAGTATCCAGTTTCGTTGGTACGAAGCAGATATATTTGCGCAGTTGTAAATGTGAATAATCTGTCCAGCGGATAAACGAATAATTGCGTTGACCTTCGTTGCAGTTGCTTCACGATTACCGTCGCGCGTCGTAACAGCAATTTCAGAAGGGTTCGCCGTAACCGTTTTAGATCGCGGAGGTTCTACAGCGTTGGGCGAAATATCATAGGACATTACGTTTCACAGACTCATTTACAAAAGTATCGCCTATTCCAGATTATTTTAAACAATTCACTTTCCAACCAAAAATTCTGAAATAATTCACTGTTACGTATGCTATTAAGTAGAATGTTCAGGAATCTTTTCGTAATTGTTTGTCTCGCTGAACGGTAGATATAAAGCACATATGTAATTCGCGCGTAGTCTAACCCAGATAGCGAGGTTGGGGATACTATCGCAAGTTTATGTTCCGGATTTTTTTCAAAACCGACGCTGCATCCGAAAATTCTGAAAAAATTCACAGACATCTGTATTATTAAGTAGAAGGTTCATGATTTTTTTTGTAATTTTTCGCTGAGCAGAACAAAAGAAACAGGTAATTTATGTGTAGTCTAACCCAAGTATTTAGTGAAGTTGGGGATCCTATCGCAATTTTATGCTTCGGGATTTTTTCAAAATCGACGCTGCGACCGAACATTCTGAAATAATTCACTGTTGTTTGTCCCCCCTTGCACGATGTTCATGAATTTTTTCGTCACTTTTTCTTGAGCAGAACAGAAGAAATAAAGCATAGTGGAACACAACTTGTTCCAAGTGTACACGCCAACGCAACGCGTATGCTAATTAACCGACCATTGATCAGCCTCCGTATTAGGCGTTTTGGTATCACTTGGATCTCATTGACGAAATCACTGTTCACGATGTACTTATTTAGGATTCGAATTATGAAGAAACATGATGGCACACGAGTGAGTCAGTTCGATTTCAATCATGTTAATATTTATACATAGTTGTTTCGTAGAAGTATACATAAAATTGCGTTCATTTTGTTTGAATTACAGCTATGTGTACCATTTTATACGAGCAATAACATGGCAAATTATCATGTCCAAACATAGTATGTACATACCATACATAGAATTTCATCGCCACGACTCGGTTTGTTGATCAACTTATTTCATCAACTAAGCTGATTCAATTAGCCTTCGTGTAATAGATTCACTTAAATTTTATAATTTTATTAAATTTTATAAAGGGATTGGCACATTTTGATCAACCTGTAATTTAATACGCGCTGGAAGAAAATACTCAGTTTAGCTCTTCTCGTATACAGTGGACAAATTAATACATCCATTCTATAACAGTAATATAATAAGGGAAATTTTTAAAGATTTAAATTTACAGAAGTTTTGAATTGTGGAAAATTTCGAGTTTAAAACGAGGGAAATTACAAGGTTTGACTTGAGGGAAATTTCAAGTTTTTAATTAATGAAAATTCATGGATTTAAATTGAGGTAAATGTCAAGCTTTGTATTGAGGAAAATTTAAAGATTTAAATTGAGGGAAATTTCAATTTTAAATTGGCAGAAATTTCAAGTTTAAATTGAGGGAAGTTTTGAATTCACGGAAATTTCAAGTTTCGATTGAAGGAAATTTTTAGTTTTGAATTTAGGAAAATTTCGAGTTTAAATCGGGGGAAATATAAAGATTTAAATACTATGTATATATACGATAATTAACTATTAATGGTACGACATTTATGTTATGTTTGCGTCCTCTGTGTTTGAATGCGGACCACTGCCGCGCCTCAGTAATAGCTACGTTTCACCGTAGCTAGGGATTGCAATCCCGCTTCAATCTAATATTTAATAAAGAAACAAATTTTACTTAATGGGATAATCTTCTTCAATCACATTAGTCAAAATTTATTAACAAAATATAAGCGAAATCTAAATCTACATAGATTTATATCCAAATAAATCTCTTTTTGGAAAACAGACTATAATTGAAACATACAGGGTGGGGCGCCACATTTTGCCACCTCAAATATCTTTGTTGTTTTCAAAGATACATTAAATGTCTGAAAAGTCGTTCTTTTACGTTTCTGAGCAATGGCTTTGCAATATTCAGCTGCATGTTGCCCGTCGCATGTTGCCAGTCAGAGGACGCTGCAGTCGCGCCGTCGCTAGCCTCTCTGACGGGCATCATGCAGCTGAATATTGCAAAACCAATGCTCGGAAACGTAAAAGAACGACTTTGGAGGCAAACAGCGTAATAGATTGATCTTTCATCTAGCGGTTTTGACTACTAAAAAACCCCGTCTTTGCATTATTAAGAAATCATATGTCAAATCCCGGACCCTTGCAAATCTCGCGTACGTATACGCGGTCTAGCGATGTGTGAGTGAACCCTAGCGGTGTGTGAGTGTGGAACTGTCGAGCGTCGTCTGTTGGAAAAGACCCCCTTAAGTGAGAACAGCAGGATATCTCGGAAAGCGTTGTTGTTATCAAAAAAGTGTTCGTACAAAAGTTGTTTTGTATGACGGGCTACGTTACGTAGTATTAATTGTTTTCTTGTGGGTGGAGTAGTGGAGGAGAGCTGAAGTTCAATCTACTTTTCTTAAATGGAATACTATATTTTTTTCTTGAGAAAATAACAACAGGGGTACTGAGACCGCACCCGCTGCTGAGCACCGTCGCGGTTGCGTTCGTATCAAATTACTGCAATTATGATATTGTAAACAGATTGAGGGCTATTGTCGATGCCATAAATTATCAATTATAATTGTCACTTACTAGTTAAATAATTTTTCATCCTTCTACGTGTCCACCATCAATGAAAATACACATTTGATGTAACTTGACTGCACACTCCCGGACAAAAAGATCGTCTATTTTTTTTCTCATTTGGTATTAGAATAAACTGAAGAAAATGAGTATTTTAATATGTCAATATATTCTGACATGCCTCTATGTATAATGGACTGAATATCATTGACAATATTTACTTCAACAGAATTCTAGAAATGAAAACGTAAATATTATGGTTCGCAAGTGGGACAAAATGATAGCACGTGTTGTAAATCTACGCTTCCCAGTTACACTGAAACTCGCGAATTGCGAACATCAACCTCGGAACATAGTTAATAAAGTCCGTGATATTATCTCGTGTTGTATATTTGTTTAAAAAAGGCAAAATATTATCAAAAATGGGTCGCGGAAAGAGATTGAACGCGTGTGAAATTAACACTATCGAAGTCGAAAAGTAGTAATGATTTCTTAAAAAATCCGGAAAACTATAGTAAAAAGAAGAGTTCTGGACGTCCGCAAAGTCCAAGTGCCTGGGAACGTCGTGCAATACTAATTCTAAGATGACTGCAAGGCAAATTGCTCAAAGTGTTGGTGTGGACACTAACATAAGGAATGTGAGACGTGTTTTACCAAAATGCAAATACATACAACCAAGAAAATTAAAGAAAAAGCCTTGGTTAACTGTGCAACATAAGAACAATCGGTTACACTTTGCGGAAAAGAATATTCATATGCGAAGGAAATGGCGAAGAATAATATTTACGGATGAAAAGAGGTTTAGCTTAGATGAGCCTGATGGTCTGAGCTACTATTTTCACGATATGCGAAAAGAGGAACAGTTTTTGAGTCGTCGGCAAATGGGCGGTGGTAGTGTGATGATTTGGTGCGGTATCGGGTACTATGGTAAAATGGAAATCAAATTTATAACAGGAAAAATGAATAGCAAAATGTATTTGGAAATGATTAAGGAACAAATAAACACATACGCGATAGAATTGCTGGAAAGAAGTATACTTTTCATCAGGATAATGCCGCAGTACACACTGCAAAAGTAGTAAAAGTGTACTTTTCTCGAGAAAAAATTCGCGTTTTAAATTGGCCAGCACAAGATCACCCGACCTTAACATTATTGAAAATTGTTGTGGAAATCTGTCGTGTGCCCGAGCTGTATATAGAAATGGCAGACAATTTGAAAATATTGCCGAATTAAAAAAATGTATTCAAGATAAGTGGGAGCAATTAGAGCAAAAAACCATTAAAAAAAACTCTATAAATCTTTGCCAAAGAAAATGATGGCTGTTATTAAATGAAAAGGAGGAGTCACAAAATATTATATATATATATGCATTCATTATCATTCGCTGATTTACTGTTATACATAATTTTAAATTAAATGTGCTATCATTTTGTCACACCATATTTCCTTAAAAATTCTTTTTTTTTTAAATAAAATTGTATAGACTTAAATAGATAAATAAAAATAAAACCTTGGTTGTAATGTTAAATAAATAAACATTACGTTAATTTTTTACAGTGTGCTATCTTTTTGTCCCGGAGTGTACGATAGGTATCCATCACCCCGTAGAAGAACTAATTCTACCCTCTGTTTAACAGTTGGAGACATTTGAATTTATTAAGCAGGCACACAACGCACTAAAAAGATTACCAAACAAAACAGTCACTGAAAGAAAAGAACTGAAGTAGTACACTAACAGAGCTAAACGGCACAGTATAATAATTAATTAAGCAGAAATAATAATAACTTTGAACTAAAAATTCTGATACTTTAACTTCTTCGCTCACTGAATGCACGTCTCAAACTACATAATTTGTCGAGCATGAAAGACCTAATGATAAAATCATGTGGAAAATAAGTTCGAACTTTGTTTACGATATCGAGTCTTATCGCAATAATTTAATACCGACGCATTCGGCGCAACTCGGCAGCGGTTGTTAGCTGTCGGCCGTCGGTCGATGCAGAACGTAAGCTAACGATTTACCTTTAACCAACTCATAATAATGTTATATAGCACCTTTTTAGATTTGTCTCAGTACCCCCCCCTGCAATTATTTTCTGAAGAAAAAAATATAATATTCCATTTAAGAAAGCTAGATTCATCTTCAGATCTACTCCACTACTCCACCCACAAGAAAACAATTAATACATACTACGTAATGTAGCCCGTCATAACAAACAACTTTGTACAAAAGTTGTACAAACACCTTTTTGATAACGACAACGCTTTCCGAGATATCCTGCTGTTCTCACTTAAACAGGACACCCTGTATATGTGTGTAAAATATATAAAATACATAATATAATAATTATAAAAGAAGGTATTATAATAAAAAATTATTACATCAATAACGAAGCCTCGATATTATAGGGGAGGTGGTTGGGTTGTGAAACGGGTTGAGTTGTGAGACAGTTGTTTTTATCCATCGCGCAATCGCGATAATTCCAATCTGTCAGTTGTCAAATATCTGTTTTGACGTCTGCTAGTTTTTGTGCTAGCACCGAGGTGTATAGACGCGTTGCTTATATTACAATAGATACGGACATCGTGTGTAAAAATTAATTTCCAAAGGTCGTAATATATAGAATAGACATGATTTTAAAACAATTAAATTGAAAAAATTATTTATAATTATTATAAAAGATATCTTTTGATACGCTTGTGAGGCGTTTTTACCTCCTCGGTACATTTTGTATGCGTTGATTATAAAAAGTTTTCTCGAATTTATATTTTGCGTATTCCATAAAACATTACATGTATGAAAAATGTAAATATAAAATACATATATTTTTAGTAAGTCAAAATTAGTTTGGAAGATTATACTTAAACAATTTTATTTTAATAAAAAAAATCAATGAATA
Source organism: Lasioglossum malachurum (assembly GCA_028455605.1). Classification (NCBI taxonomy): domain Eukaryota; kingdom Metazoa; phylum Arthropoda; class Insecta; order Hymenoptera; family Halictidae; genus Lasioglossum; species Lasioglossum malachurum. The sequence goes on along the minus strand of CM052312.1, from coordinate 16,636,149 downwards.
TTAATTAACAATTATTGTTTAACAAAATAGACAAAATTTTATTTGTTTACAGTTAAAATTGACTATTATTTTAATGAATTTTAGTGCAAATTTCATACCGATATCTCTTATGGCTCAAGAGTTATAACAAAATGTCACTAAATTTCTCGATCCAGCCCACTGTGGCGTCGCTCTCAAAGGAAATCATCTAATTTTTTTTAGTTTTGCCGATATATTTGACAAAACATCGAAATAGTTCATCGTGCGCATCGTCATTCGCGTGATTATACGCATAAACCCGAAAAATTTGCGGGATCCGCGTCACCTATTTAAGAAATGCGGGACCAAAAAATGACACGGGATCCTGCGGGATTGTGGGATCTCACTTTGCGGGATTGCGATCCCTAACCGTAGCAACATAAACTCGATAAACTCGAGAAATTAGTTGGCATCTGCTGTTGTCCTAATAGTAGTAATATGGCAAGTTACAATTAATGAAAGTGAGGTCGCTCGACGCGTTGTAGTTCGGCCCACTCATTGTCAGCTCGGTGCGATGAGATCGAAGAGGAGACAGTCGCGGCGCGCCATGCCAGGATGGAATGTTGGCAGAAGGATCGGACGTCAACCTCTTCGGGTAGGCGGCATGCTTTTACACAACCAGGCGATTGCAACGGTTCTGAAGAATTTTGATGATAAAACTTGGACAAAATTGATCTAGTATGAATACTTGATTTTTCAATGTTTACTCTCTCCGATACTCTTGCGATGCTCTTTCTCAAGTAAGGCGTTCGTTTCTTCGAAGCGAAGCGTTCCGTTAGCCATCAAATCGAATAGTTTTCTCCCTGCGCGGCGTACAACGCTGGACGTTACGTGCAGCCATGTGTTAAATTAATTTTCTATTAATTTATTATAAGTATTCCTCTTAATTTGTGAAAATTAATTTAAACGTGACGTTTTTACCTCAATTTAGCTTTTGAAATTTCCATCGATTCACACTTGAAATTTCACTCAATTTAAACTTGAAATTTCCCTCAATGAGTGTTTTATATTACTTTTCCATAAAAATTAACTTATAAATTAAATCTAATATAGAAATTATATGTATAGAGAGAAACAGAGTATATATTACATAGAAATAGTCTATATCGTATAATATAAACATAATTGAATACTTTACTCATTAAGCTGACAATTTTCCTGAATTTAAATTAGAAATTTCAATCAAATTAAACTTGAAACTCGATTCAAAACTTGAAATTTCCCTAAATGTCAACTTGAAATTTTCCGGCAATTTAAACCTTTAAATTTCCCTCAATTCAAAGCTTGAAATTTTCCACAAAATTAAACTTGAAATTTCCCTTAAATCAAAGTTTGATATTTCCCCCAATTCAAAACTTGAAATTTCTCTCAACCTAAACTTGAAATTACGCTCAACTTAAACTTGAAATTTCCCTCGATTTCAACTTGAAATTTAAATCTTTTACCCTCTATTAAAATCTGAGTATTCCTTTTAAAGATGAAATAAGAATAAGAATATAAGAATAATTCCTTTAAAATAAGAATAAGAATTCCTTTTAATTTTCAGAAATTCATTTAAACTTCAAATTTCAACAATGCTGTTGGAATATAATTGGCTAGTAACGTCATGTGAAGTATTGTATAGTTTTCCAAATGTTTTTGAATAAATTCTGGGCAATATCTATACATACAATTAAAATCAGTTTATAGAAGCGAGAATTTAATTTGTGAAAAGTTATAAACGTTTATTCGAGCACCGTGTGTATTAGGTTGCCGTTGGTAACCATTTAAGTATATGTATAGAAGGGAGAGTGAGAGAATGGGAGAAGTGAGAGGGTGAGGGAGAGGGAGAGGAGAAGACAGGGGGAGGGGAAGAATGTGTTGCGGTGTTGAACGCGAATCCCGTTAGCCACTTCACATATCTTCCAGCAAGCAGGAACACAGCATAAACCCATTTAGGCTAAAAGCTGACCTGCATATGCAATGACTCTGTTCACTCTTCCACGTTAATTTGCTTTCATATGCACAACACAACGTGTCAAACTGGTTTTTCCGAATCTACGGATACTGCTAGTCGAGTCATCGAAATAATTGTCCTTTCCGATATACTGAAACTTGTTCTGTTATACACGTACGTACACTGTTTTTAATCGCAACGAATCAAGGGAAAATTTATAGCCGTATAGCCGTAAATTCAAGAGAAATTACAGGTTTAAATTAAGGGACAATTTCAAGTTGAAATCCAGAGAAAATTCAAGCTAAAAATTAAGGTGGAATTTCAAATTGAACTCGAGGGAAATTTCAAATTTTAAATCGAGGAAAATCTAAACTTTATATCGAGGGAAATTTCAAGTATAAATTGAGGGAAATGTAATCTTTATATCGAGGAAAACTTCAAGCTTAAATCAAGGGGAAATTATTGGATAAGTTAAAGTTGAGGGAAATTTCAAGCGTAAATCAAGGGAAAATTTCAAGTTTAAATCCAGGGAAAATTCAAGCTTAAATTAAACTAAAATGCCAAATTCAAATCGAGGGAAATTTGAAGTTTTGAATTGAGGCAAATTTAAACTTTATGTCGAGGAAAATTTCAAGTTTGAATCGAGGGAAATTTAATCTTTATATCGAGGAAAATTTCAAGTTTAAATCGAGGGAATTTTTAAAGCTCAAGTTAAGGGACAATTTCAAGTTAAAATCCAGAGGAAATTCAAGCTTAAATTAATGTAAAATTTCAAATTGGAATCGAGGGAAATTTCAAGTTTTAAATTGAGGCAAATTTAATCTTTATGTCGAGGAAAATTTCAAGAGTTTGAATTGAGGGAAATTTAATTTTTATATCGAGGAAAATTTAGTGTTTAAATCGAGGGAATTTTTAAAGCTCAAATTAAGGGACAATTTCAAGTTGAAATCCATGGGAAATTCAAGCATAAATTAAGGTATAATTTCAAGTTTGAAATTGAGTCTTCAAACTCTTTATGTCGAGGGAAATTTCAAGTTTGAATTGAGGGAAATTTGATCTTTATATCGAGGAAAATTTAGAGTTTAAATCGAGAGAATTTTTAAAGCTTAAATTAAGGAACAATTTCAAGTTGAAATCCATGGAAAATTCAAGCATAAATTAAGGTATAATTGCAAGTTTGAAATTGAGTCTTCAAACTCTTTATGTCGAGGGAAATTTCAAGTTTGAATTGAGGGAAATTTAATCTTTATATCGAGGAAAATTTAGAGTTTAAATCGAGGGAATTTTTAAAGCTCAAATTAAGGGACAATTTCAAGTTGAAATCCAGAGGAAATTCAAGCTTAAATTGATGTAAAATTTCAAATTGAAATCGAGGGAAATTTCAAGTTTTAAATTGAGGCAAATTTAATCTTTATGTCGAGGGAAATTTAGAGCTGAATTTTCAAGCTTAAATTAAGGAGCAATTTTTCAAGTTGAAATCCAAGGAAAATTTGATTTTACAAAAGAAAAGGAAGTTACGACTGATCGCGAACAAACATAATTTCATTGTGTATAGAAATGAGATTGCGAGTTGCACGATCTTCGCTAAATTATTACTGCGCAGCCAATAACTACCAACATGCATACATAGGTACAACTCATCCGTTTAAGCAACGAATTAGAGCGAAAGAGACAAGTCATGTTATACTGTCCCCATCCCCCTCCATGTCATATTACCAATCAAGTCATGTTACACTGCCATCATGTCATATTACCAATCAAGTGATATGTACTACCAATGCAGAGCCACATACCACAAGGCAGACAGAGGCGTTATCTACTTTTTAAGCTGCGACCATTTTTCTTCCTGTGAAATACTAACTCGTACATCGATTTAATCTAACATAATACAAGAATATAAGTACAAATAAGAACACAATTACAAAGCATCGTGTAATTATGAATTAAGAGGAATAACAGGTGGAAAAATAAAATTATTAGTATTGTTGATGAACATGGTATTATTAATAGATTCATATATGTAGTCAGAACAAAAATAAACTTTATTGCACTTTTATATTTTTCAGTGAAATTACCTATCAATAATAAGTACACATTGGTTGTGTAAATTTCAAGTTTAAATAGAGGGAAATTTCCAGTTTAAATCGAGAGAAATTTCAAGTTCTGAATTTAGAGATATTTCGAGTTTCAATTCAGGGAGATTTAATGTTTAAATAGAAGCAAATTCCAAGTTTTTAATTGAGGGAAATTTCAAGTTTAAAAGAATTTTTATAAATTAAGAGGAATTCTTATATAATAAATTTGATTAAAGAGTTGTTGTAAATGGAAATTGAAACATTTCTTTCGAACCAGAATAATTTCAAATTGATATATCGTACAATACTTAAATGTTTAACAATTGTTTCAAGTTTATATTGAGGGAAATTCCAAGTTTAGATCGAGGGAAATTTCCAGTTTAAATCGAGGGAAATTTCCAGTTTAAATTGAGGGAAATTTCAAGTTTTGAATTCAGGGATATTTTGAGTTTTGAATTCAGGGATATTTTGAGTTTTGAATTCAGGGATATTTTGAGTTTTGAATTCAGGGAAATTTCGAGTTTATTTTAGTGAATCATTCTACATATCAGAAGTTGATAACGATAGGATTAGTGACTTCTCCTGGTCGTCATAGGAAGCTACGAGAATTCCGAAATGGGGCCATCTTGGCTCAATAATAGCGTTGCAGGGAGAAAGATTCGCGACGTCCGCTTTATCTATTAATACATTTGAGCGAGACCATCTATTTTGGAAACCATAAGCTTGCTCGATCCGAGTTACCACCGTCCGACCACATTGTTACGTTTCATGCATAGTAAGAAAGTGGGAACTGAGACGATTAGGCGTTCGAGAAAAGTTTACGCAAGTTCTTCTGTCTTGACTCCGTGCCAAACGGAAACAAAAAAACATTGAATAATCTTCCGCGTTTTCTTTTTCAGCTTATTGCAAAAGCCGTAGCTTCTCCTATTTATAACGCGAGCTCCGATATACAGGGTGCTCTTTCGAAAAAACAAGTTCCTTTACCAAGTGCAATACATGCAACAAAACATACAAAATATGCGTTTCCTTTCGAATTTTTAGAGATCAGTCGTACAATCACGGTACGTACGTACGTAATTGAATTCTAATTGAACGAGAGACCAGAATTACAAATTACCATTGCGATTTCATTGAATGAATACTGTAGTAATTCAACTTGAAATTTCCCTCAATTTAAATTTGAAATTTCCCTCAATTAAAATTTTAAATTAATTTTCTATAAAATTATTATAAGTGCTCCCTTCTTAATTTGTAAAAATTGATTAAAACTTGACATTTACCTCAATTTAAACTTGAAACTTCCCTTAATTTGTGATAGGATCCTCAACCTCACTCTCTGGGATTTATGTTATATATCTTTTGTTCTGATCAACAAAAAGTTACGAAAAAATTCATGGACATTCTACCTAGTGGCACACACGACAGTCAATTATTTCAAAATTTTTCGTTGCAAATTCGATTTTAAAAAAAATCCCGTATCATAAGATTGTGATAGGATCCCCGACCTTACTACCTGGGTTACACTATGATTTATTTCTTCTGTTCTGCTCAACGAAAAGTTACGAAAAAATTCATGAACGTTCTATAAGACGGAACAAACAACAGTGAATTATTTCAGAATTTTTTGTTGCAAATTCGGGTTTTTAAAAAATCCGGAATTATAACATTATGATAGGGTCCCTAACCTCTTGTTATCTGGGTTAGACTATACTCGAATTATGCTTTATTATAAGAAATAAAAACTACATCGAATGTTATTTCTTCCCTTAATGATGTTAATAGAGGAGTAAGATAGATATCGATATAGATATCGACAACTTCAATTTTTGAAATTTTTCAGCAATTTTCAATTTCATCTTCCCAGTTTTGCTAGAAACGCATCAAAATCCGTAGTCTATTTATCAAAGTTCACGCGGGAAATGTTGATTTCTCGCGTGAAGCTGCATGGTATCGTAAAACGCAGGACTCTGGTCCGCGAAAGACTACGTTGGAAATCGCCCATGCGTTGATTACGTAAGCTTCTTACCGATTCTATTTGTGGAATGGTCGTCCGTCTGAAGGTGAGAGGTGCGCCGACCTTATGTAGACAATGTCCCACTATACAGGCACAGTTCTTCGGCAAAGAAGTCGACCCGTTTAACCCGTGAAGCAAAGAAGCGTTGTCTCCATTGGTTCTTTTCTATTCTCTCTTCTTTTATCATCAAGTCGACTAGATATTTTCATTATATATTGTCGCGTTTTCCCGCTTCGTCCTACGTACTTCGAATACCGTAACTGTTGTACTAGGGTGGCTCTTATCTTCGACTTTTGAATTTATATTTTACGGCAACCCCGGCAGACCAAAAATTCTCAGATAATTCACTGTTGTGTATACTATCAAGTAGCATGTTCATGAATTTTTTTGTAAATTTTTGTGGAGCAGAACAGAAGAAATAATAATATAATTCGTGTAAAGACCCAGATAGCAAGGTTGGGATCCTATCACAAGTTTATGTTCTGGATTTTTTTAAAAATCGACGCTGCTGCCGAAAATTCTGAAAAAATTCACAGACATCTGTATTAGTAAGTAGAACGTACATGATTTTTTTTGCAATTTTTCGCTGAGCAGAACAAAAGAAACAGGTAATTTATGTGTAGTCTAGCCCAGGTATTTGGTGAAGCTGGGATCCTGTCGCAATCTTATGCTTCGGTATTTTTTTCAAAATCGACGCTGCGACCGAAAATTATGAAATAATTCACTGTTGTTTCTTCCCCCTTGTAGAATGTTCATGAATTTTTTCGTAACTATTTCTTGAGCAGCACAGACGATACAGAGCATACATATTAACTGTTTAGACTTGGCACATCTTTTGACGTAACACTAATTATATCCTCAGGTATAACGAAGCAGTTCAAAGATCGTCGATTACGTTGCATCGGCTACAAACTTACAGAGGACGGATCTCTTTCTACTTGTCGATGTAGAATATATTATTTAAATAATGTTGCAACGCAGAACTGTTCTTGTCTCCGTTAGACACATGTAGCAATAGATCATTACATTTCCCTAAATTATTCCAATACAATTTTCCATAATTTTTTAATCGTGCTCCGACACGTTGAATTTATTATCTCATCATGGTTCGAATGATTTCATCGAGTTCGTTCGTTGTCACATTGTTTCTCCTCGTTACAGTTTCTTCAAAATCTGGGAAAGGTGGACAGAACCGCGGACGATATATTCGACGAACACCTACAAAATTTTATGAGGCAACAGAATGCCGCCAACAGACTCCAGAAAGAATTCAACAATTACATCAGGTGTGTCAGAGGTGAGCGAGCGTTGTTTGTCTTCATTTCTACAGTAGTAGTAGTAGTAGTAGTAGTAGTAGTAGTAGTAGTAGTAGTAGTACAGTAATCGCGCGACTTTTGCCGAACATAAAGAAGGACAGAAAGAAATAGGATCGCGTGGCCGAAGCGTGTCGCCGTTGCCGGCACAGTTTAAAGGCCCGTGCGACATCAGAATGTATACCAGAATTTTATCTTTATTTTTCTTTTTTTTTATGGAACTTTCACCAACATATTCGTGGCATTTTTCTATAATGCAAAATGATACCAAACACGATATAATTTCAACTGTATTTAGTGGTTTAATCGACGATGAAAGTTTCGAACGCAACGAAGAAGAGCGTGTTGGAAAGAATGAGATGCGTCGCCGGTACAGTTCAAAGGCCCGCGTTGTCGCTGTTCTTCGTTGCCTTCGAAACTTCCACCGTCAGAGAAATCAGAGAAATGCCAGAAATAAGTTAGTGAAAGTCCCATAAAAAAATAATGAACATTAAGAAGTTTGAAAATTCGATTCACTCGAGTCAATGTGTGCTGTTCACATCGATATACCCGAGCCGAGAACAATCATCGCCGCCCTACGGCTCGGCGCAGCGTTGGCCGGCAGTGGAGTGAGCAGGTACAACGGCTGTGTTCTGCACGGGGACATATCGTGTAGAGACATAATTTTTTTTCTTTCACGCTAATATTAGCTTGCTGAGTTGTTGTTGTCGATGTTGTCGTTGTTGTATGCGTCAAATCTTGAAATCGAATTTTAAACCACTTCCCGATGAGCTGGAGACTTGAAACTTTAAACATAACTCAGAACTGGATGACAATGCAATATTAAGAAACAAATTAAAAAAAAAAACTGTGCGTCTAGGAGAAAAAAAGGAATTTTAATTTTAACCGTCACACCTCGCCCCGCGATGCTCGGTAATACGTCATTGCGTTTAGCGATGTCCAGTCTGCGCCTTCCCTACCAGTGATGCCAGAGTGGACACCTTTTTCCGTGCATGCGCGTTCAAACCAGTAACGTATCTATGATGAGGCGATTATATAGCAGAGCCCCGAGGCAGCTATATCGGCGGGATGTGCCGGTATAATTGAAGGAATGCACAGTGGTCCAAATGGACAACTTCGGAGTGCAAAAGTCAAAGAACCAAACATGGAGTAGGCTCCATGGAGATCATATCAATTTCTTAAAGTTCTGCGTGGCGCTCAAGGTGCCACATTTCCTCGAGAATCGTACTTTACTGAGGCTGAAATCGTCGAACATGCGCGAGAAAAGGTGTCTACGCTGGCATCACTGTTCCCTACTCCAACTCATTCCCGCTCCACTGGCCCACTTCGCACCGAAGGAGCTCAGGCCCAGTGTCGCCAGATCGAGAAAATCGAGGGGAATACAGGTACCCCGTCTCTGATGATCAGACCAGTCTACGGCACGGGCACCGTGGTCTACGGTCTTAGTGGGGGACGTAGGAGTGTGCGCGTGGTGCTGGAATGGGATAGTGGATAGTGGGATAGTGGAAGGGGAAAAGGAGGAGAGGAAAGAGACGTCCATTTGGGCATCTTCTGGCGCCACTGCAAGGAAGGACAGCGTATGGGAAAGAAAGAGACGCGGAAAGTCGCAGTCGCCGGCACAGTTCAAAGGCCCGCGCGTGGTCTCGCTACCTGTATACGACCGACGGAACCGAGTCCCCCCGAGGGTTTTGCGTCAATGGAGACATTACTGTAGATCAGACATGGGCGACGCTGGCTCAAAAAAAAACACATGTCGCTGCTACTCCTCTGTCGGAGTGGACGTGATGGGGACTGTCTTACCAAGCAAGAGAAGGAGAGAAGCAGCAACATGTGTTTTCCCCTTCGCCTGCTCGGCAAGGCAGTCTCCACTACGTCCACTTCGAGCCCTATGATCTCCACTAATACGTAAACATGTATGTACCAGCCTGGTACAACCAGGTATGTAAATATGAAACCGGAATTTGCTCATAGGTGGCTCTAGCTGTCAATGCAGTTACCGTCAAACCGCGTCATCGATCCCATTTTCTTGTTTTGACATCTGGTAAAGATTTTCAACTCACCACCATACAAGTTTCATATAACAGCATAGTTTTTAATAACGTTGAACATGTCGAATTTTGTGCCTGGAAACTACGATATGCGGACAGCATTGATTTTCTGTTTCCATTTGAAGAAAACTGCTGCAGAATCGCATCGAATGCTTGTCGAAGCTTACGGTGAGCATGCTCTTGGTAAATCACAGTGCTTTGAGTGGTTTAAAAAATTCAAAAATGACGATTTTGATGTGAGAAACGACGAACGTGGAAGACCACCGAAAAAGTTTGAAGACAGCGATTTGCAAGCATTGTTGGATGAGGGTGACGCTCAAACGCAACAACAACTCGCGGATCCATTAAATGTGACACGAGAAGTCGTCTCCATACCTTTGAAAGGCATGGGAAAGATTCAGAAGATGGGAAAATGGGTTCCACATGAACTGAACGACAGACAGCAGGAAAACCGAAAAACCACTTGTGAAATGCTGCTCGTTAGGTACAAAGGAAAGTCATTTCTCCATCGAATTGTGACTGGGGATGGCAAGGGGATATATTTCGACAATCCTAAGCGTAAGAGATCGTGGGTAACTCCAGGCGAACCATCGACATCGACTGCAAGGTCAAATCACTATGGACGGAAGGGAACGCTCTGTGTTTGGTGGGATCAGAAGGGTGTGATCTATTATGGCCTGCTAAAACCTGGCGAAACCGTTAATACTGAACGCTACCGACAACAAATGATCGATTTGGATCAAGCTTTGCGTGAAAAACGACCGGAATGTCAAAAAAGACAACACAAAGTGATTTTGCTTCATGATAATGTACCATCACACACAGCAAAACCGGTAAAGGAAACGATTGAGGCGTTTAGTTGGGAAATACTTTCGCATGCGGCTTACTCACCAGACTTGGCTCTATCCGATTATTACTTATTTGCATCGATGGAACACGCACTTGCTGAGCAGCGCTTCACATCTTACAAAAATGTACGAAAATGGCTCGATGACTGGTTTGCCTCAAAAGAGGAACAGTTTTTTTGGGGCGTCACCAACAAATTGTCAGAGAGATGGGAAAAGTGTGTAGCTACCGATGGACAATACTTCGAATAAAATATTTTGTATCATTGTCATACAATAAATGTGTATTTTCTATACAAAAATACCGGCGGTTTCATATTTAGTGCAGCATCGTGGGGCTCGTGCTGAAGGGAGAGTCGGAGTGGACGTGGTGGGGACTTGCCTTGCCGAGCAAGCGAAGGGGAAAAGCAGTATGTACAATGTGTTTTTCGAGCCACCGTCGCGTCACCCAGGTCTGCTGTAGATAAAAACATTAGTCATGTAACGTTAGAGAAATTTTGAAGACGCTTGTGGTATTTGATACCAGAAAATGCTGCGTTATCGTTCTTCGATAATGACATTTAGATAGAAACAAAGAAACGAATGGTGCAGGCGTTAAATAACACTAACAGTGGCGGTGATTACTATAAAAAATGTGTCCTCCTACCGAGTAATGTAGCCGACCATGTAGAGAAGGATATTTCAGATTTGATATCATACCAAAGTCGGAAGTTTTTTAGTAGATTCGGTATATCGGCAGAATTTTTAGAAAACGATCCTATAGTTTGGCAAGATGAACCATCTTATAATAATAGGTTTAGGTATAATTAAATCTTTACCGGTGGTCAACGATTCGGCAAAGAGAGCTGTTAAGTTAATATAGGATTTTAATCAAACTTTAGCGCGTAATGAGGAAGAAAAACAGATGATACCGCCAGCAATGTCTTGATATCAAGAAAGCTACTTTGGCTGTTGGATGATCAACTATTTACTTTATGATAAATAGTGATGACTAAGATGTTTTAGACAGTGAACCTCGACCGATCACACTACCCTTAGCACACAAAAATCAGCACTATGACACATCATTGGAGACATCTACCTCTCCTTTTAAGGGACTTCTATTAAGTTCAGTCACTACATATATCACAGGCATGGAATCAACATGTGTTCTAAAGTTGTCAAGAGTCTAAAATAATTTTGTTACATAGCAAGTATGTTTTTGGTTTTTTGCTTAAAATTTTCGGTTTTGTGTACGGAATACAACACAAATTTTATATTAATTCAATAATTTTTACAGACGCAATTATATAAAAAAATTTTTTCTTGAAAATGGTCTAAACTTTTGACCGAAACGTTGAAAATTTTGTAGTAATTTGCAAAATTGCTTTAGTAGGATCAGATCGAACCAGTGCGCTGAAATCATCATTATTCGTTCTTACATCTAATATTGCATCTCCCTCTCTCTCCTTTTGATTATTTCTTTCCTTTTTTTCTCGATATTCCTGAGCCAGTCGACTATTTACCATTCTGTTATCTTGTACTATCTTTTCTATACTTATATATATATATTTATTCTCTCTACACCTTCACAGTCCTCTGCCAGATCCTTCAGCTTCCACAGGTGTATCTCGCATATCACATGCACATTCTCTCTTCCTCCTTTCTCCAATATTTATTCCTTTCTTCTATATTTCCACATCTTACTGCAGCCATCATATTCTCCTTTCTCCTCTAGGTACCTTGGTACCGTCTTCATTTCTCTATTGAATATGTATTTTATTGATTTTCATTATTGAAATTATGAAATTTCTTGTTACAGCGGTACAAGCAGCCTCAAAGACATTGATGGATTCCTTAAACGAGATCTACGAGAGTCAGTGGACCGGCCACGATCTACTGTACGTGCAAGCTCAAAATCTAGATATGCTGTGGCAAGACTTCACTCATAAGCTCTCGGATCAAGTTCTCGTGCCTCTCAACACATATCAAAGTCAATTTCCAGAGATGAGGGTACAAGTTGTTTTATATACATATTCCCGTGAATTCATTAGGTTATCTGATTTATAAATCGAGGGAAAATTCAAGTTTATATCGAGGGAAATTTCAAGTTTAAATTAAATTTTTAGAATTAAGAGGAATTCCTATAATAAGTTTATTTTCATTTAAAATTGAGAGGAATTGTGTGTGTTGTGAAAATAAATCTATATTTTTAATTAAATTTTGTAGAAAATTAATTTGAGTTTTAAATTGAGGGAAACTTCCAGTTCTGGATTGAGGGAAATTTTAAGTTTTGTATTGGTGGAAATTTCAAGTTCTGAATTGAGGTCAATTTCAATTAGTAAAGTATTCATTCAATCAAAATTAAATGAATCTTATTCAACCGAATTACTTGATAAACCCGATTTACAAAAGCCAGTTACAATTGTATCGATATTTTCAGAAAAAGATCGACAAGCGTGGACGGAAGCTGGTGGATTACGACAGCCAGAGACACAATTTCCAAGCGCTGCAATGCAATCCGAGAAAACGAGACGAGCTTAAAGTTTCCCGAGGAAAGGAGTTGCTGGAAGAAGCGAAGCGTACATACGAACAGTTAAACTCGGAACTTCACGACGAACTGCCCGCCTTATACGACTCTCGTGTTCTATTCCTCGTCACCAATTTACAAACTCTATTCGCTGCCGAACAAGTGTTTCACACCGAGAGTGCCAAGGTACATAAAATCATTTTTCTCGAATATCTTCGAAACTATTTACCGCGTCGAAAAGTATGTTAAACAAAACCTGTAGATCTGGACAGGCTGCGTCTTTTATGTCGTATTACATTTTTCCGTAGAACAAACGGTTTTCGAGAAAATTGAGAAAAACGTGAGCCATGTATTGCTTGCGGGTCGGCCGAGCGAGATAAATGACACGTCGCTGTCGTTTTTCTCAATTTTCTCGAAAACCGTTCGTTCTACGAAAAAGTGTGATAGGACAGAAAAAGACGCAGCCGTCCAGATCTACAGGTTCTGTTTAACATATTTTTTGACGCGGTAAATAGTTTCGCAGATATTCGAGAAAAACGATTTTATCAGTATTCAATTAATCATTTTAATGTTTAATCCATTTGGGGGGGGGGGGGCACGTGTTCCCGTTATCTGTGGCCGCTGAAACTTTGCACAGATTTTTTTTCAATTATTTGGAACAACTCTGGGGGGTGCCGTGAAAGAAACTCAGAAGTCGAAAATAAGAGTCACCCTATTATCCATGGTGCTTCAATTAAATGTTTTGCGCTCCAGGTTTATTCGGAATTGGAAGCGATCGTTGATAAATTGGCGAACGAGAGCCAGAGAGGATCCTACACGCTCAAGAAGAACACGGAACCACAGTCACCGAAATCGCCCAACGCCAATTCTTCGTAAGTAATTCAACTTCTTCGTGGATATTTCTTATCAATGTATATTGGGTTGGAAAGTAAGTTCGTAGCGTTTTTAAATTAAAACTCAAAGATAAAATTAGGATATTTATACATAGATTTGTTCAATAACATATTCTCCATTTTCTTCTATTAGTTTTTGTCATTTTTTAAGTGACTTATCATGTTATTCAATAAACCTATGAATAAACATCTTAATTTTATTATTGAATTTTCATTTAGAAAGAGGCTACGAACTTTCGTTCCAACCTAATACAATATCCATCTACTGGGTGTTCCACGCAACTGGAACAGGCTGTATCTGCTAAACGGTTGGGAATAGAAGTAGATGTTATCAGTAAAAGTTGAATGGTATCGGACAGTGCATAATTTGCAACTAATTGTATGCACTTTTGTGCGTCGGTGCATCAGAAAAATGCAACTGCACTTTTTTTAAAAATGGAAGCCTATGTTTTTGACTGCACCAATCGATGCAGATTCTTATGCTCTACATAAAAGTACTAACATACGTATGCCCTAAACTTATTCGTTAGGAAGTTATCGAAGATAAAAGTTCTCTGAATGATTTCGGTCTCTCGGCAAGTGTCCCGGAGTACCTACGTTATGTTCCACTATACTTTTAGCTTGCATAACTTCCTAACCAATAATTTTAGGGCATACGTATGTTAGTACTTTTATGTAGAGCACAAGAAACTCTCCATCGATTGGTGCAGTCAAAAACATAGGCTTCCATTTAAAAAAAATATTCAGTTACATTTTTCTGATGCACCGATGCACAAAAGTGCATACAATTAGTTGCATAGTATGCACTGTCCGATACCATTCAACTTTTACTTATAACATCTTCTATTCCCAACCGTATAGGAGATACAGCTTGTTCCAGTTGCATGGGACACCCTGTATATAAATTAGAGTATTAAATTATATGTATACAGTAATATCTCAATCGACGTAAAAGCTTCGGGGGGATTCGGTTGCGTTTATCTCAGACGGGTAGCTAGTTCGTACCGAACGTAGAGAAGGACAGCGTGTGTAAAGAGCCGGCGACTGCGACTCTCCGCGTCTCTTTCTTTCCCCATACACTGTCCTTTCTTGCGCTCGAAACTTTCATCGTCAATTAATCCATTAAATACAGTTGAAATTATATCTTGTTTGGTCTTTTTTAATCAGAAAAATTCAACGGGTATATTGATGAAAGTTTCATAGAAAAATATGTAATAATAAAAAAGATTAAATATTGGTGTTACATTGTGAGGACGCACGGGCCTTTAAACTGTGCCGACGACTGCGACTCTCCGTTTATCGCCTACAGCCTTTTTGCGTTTATAGAGACATTACTGTATAAAAATTATATAGTAATTATAGACATGTGTATGTATACATATGTGAGTATACAAACAGCCGAACACACACGCGCGCGCGCACATATGTATTATTCATTTATTTAATATAATATATGAATTATATATATTTTGTTTTTCAAATTCAAATAAATCAATTCAAATAAATATTCGAAATCTACACATTTCTACCGAACAAAACTAATTTTTAATTTTCAGTTTAATAATCAACACGCAGCCGCCAGCTCAGAACAATATATCTCCAGGTAGCTATGCTCTCTCGCTAAATCTACAGCGTTTCGTTATTGTCTTGCGTTTGAGAAATTCTGTGTAGTGATAGTTTTTGATCCCGCATGCAGTGTAACGTAGTGAAGCCACATAACAGGTTGTCGAGCACATAATTATGTGGCTAAATGTTTCGTTTCGAGTGAGCTTTGTTGCGTGTTACAGCTGTGGACGACTCAGCTCCAGCCCCGAGAAACACCTCGCCAACTACCCAATTAAATGGCAATGCTAACAGCAATGCTAACAGCAATGCTAACAGCAATGCTAACAGCAATGCTAACAGCAATGCCAATAGCAATGATAATTCTCTGAATAATCAGGATGCATCTCCGCAAAGCACAACCGCCGTTTCCAAACGAGTCGAAGTGCTGTACGATATACCATTCGGTGAGTACAGCAAAGGATAAAAATGAGCGTTTGATTCGACACTATCTCTTCTTTCTATTATGCCAATGAAAGATTTTTGTTTCATATACGGTGCTATAATTTTCTGGGCCGCGTTGATTTGCGAATAATTCATGGAAATTTCCAGTTTAAATTTAGGGAAATTTCAAGTCTAAATCGAGGAAAAATTCAAATTTTTAATTCAGGGAAATTTCAAGTTTAAAATATGGAATATGTCAAGTTTAAAATCTGGGAAATTTCAAGCTACCGGTGCAGGGGTGTTTTTAACTTCTCAGATAAGCATATTTGGTAAAAATGTTTGCAATAAAAATTGCAGGGATTAATGGAGGACATATGTCCATGACCCTGTATTTGACATTTTTCATAGCCTCTAGCAGCCATTTTAATCTAGGACATAAGTACATATCTGAACGTGAAACTTTGAGCTCTTTCAGAATCCGTAGTCAAAAGTTGGGGTTCCCATTTAAAAAATACGTACTGACCTCCAAATAACCTTGAAAATGGTTCCGAAGGTCAAATACAAGGTCATGGACATATGTTCTCCATTAATCCCTGCAATTTTTATTCCAAACATTTTTACCGAATATGCTTATCTGAGAAGTTAAAAACACCCCTGGACGGGTGGTTTTGGACACCCTGTACCATCTTAAATATACATATAATAAATTATAAATTATGTTCTCTTTACATGTACACTAAATATGGGTGAAATTGTATCCTGTTTGGTGTGATTTTAATAAGAAAAATGTCGCAAATACATTGGTAAAATTATACATACATATAAATAAATAATACGTGTATATCTTCGTTGAAATGCGAGAATGTTGCCTGCCGTGTTTCCATGCATGGTCTTGTTGATACACAATGGATTAAAGTAAAAGAAACATACAATAATTCTGACTTTCTGTCTATACGTCGCTGTTCAAGTGGAATTATATGGCAGATTCCATGACTAATAAAGGCGGATTCAATTATTTTAGAGGTGGAATATGAAAATGGTACCAATTTCTCTGTAGGGGCAACGACTGACAACTTACCACCAGGCGTTTTGTATAAAGTGAAGGCTACTTACAAGTATAGACGCGACGATGCGGACGAACTGTCGTTTGATGTCGGTGATATTATTCGTGTTGTGGAATATGACGATCCAGAAGAACAGGTTTGTATATTATTAATTAGCAAAGTAATAAATTATTTCGTGATTCGAAAGTCAGTCGCGAATTAAGAGGAATTCTTATAATAAATTTAATTTAAAAGTTAATTTTTATAGAAAATTAATTTAAGATTTAAATTGAGAAAAATCTTAAGTTTTGAACTGAGGGAAATTTCAAGTTTAAATCTAGGGAAATTTAAAGTTTTGAATTACAAGATTTAACATCGATAGTATAGATACGATAATACATTTTTCGATGAAACTAAAAACGTTTTCGTTCGTTCAGGAGCAAGGTTGGTTAATGGGAATCAAGGAGGGTACAAACGAGAAAGGAATGTTCCCAGCGAACTTTACAAAACCGCTGTGAGAGGGCCCATCCCCGGAATCCAACTATTACACTCCAATGCTCACTGAGAAACAGCGTTCGGCTACTTTTAAGAAATAGATTGAATATTGAAAGTGAGAGAGTTCACACAAGTCATCCGAGGTATTATATATAATATATATATTATGTAGAACATAAAAGAAAAACTAACACAATGGAGGACTCTATCTGGGAAGGAAAAAGGAGGGTGCGATAAGATAGTTAATTTTTTGCGAAGGAAAAAGCGAGAAACACCCGTAAAATGCCTTAAACCCAGCCACTGTCTCTGTGCCAACGTTTCATTGTCTGTAATATGGAATTTATTCCCTCGTATACATATATCCGATGTACGAATAAACGAACGCATCCATTAACAATTGAATGAAATATTTAAAAAATAATATAAGCGATTTAAAATAATATATTGTAATACGTCATGCAATATTAATAATAATATAAAGAAAAATATCTATATATATATATACATACATACATCTATATACATATACATATAGTAAATTAATATTATTTTATGAAAATGTACATAGAATTATATATATATATATACGATCTAAGAATATTTTACGGAATAACTTTGTGGCCACTGAAATTTATCGTTAAGTAATTAATATATTGTAAAACGATTCAGATGATATCCCCCTATTTCTCGATTTATCTTGAATCATCGATTGCCAATCCACATTATGTATTCGACTATTAAGAAAGTTTATGATTATATTCGCACGTGTTACAAGAGAAATTAGGACTTAGATCATCCTGTTTAAAGCATGAATTTATTAATAATACAGTCTTCTCTCGCATACTGTCACTTTCGTCTCTACGGTTGGTGTTATTTTTTTTATTTCCTCTGTTCTGCTCGAGAAAAAGTGACGAGAAAATTCATGAACGTTCTACAAGGGGGAACAAACAACAGTGAATTATTTCAGAATTTTTCGTTGCAAAACCGAGTTTTAGAAAAATCCGCGAGTCTTCGGAGCACCGAAGAATCAGTAATCTTATGCTTCCGGATTATTAAAAAATGGATTTTGCAACAAAAAATTCTGAAATAATTCACTGTTACGCCTGCTGTTAGGTAGTATGTTCATGAATTTTTGCGTTATTTTTTCGCGAGTATATACATATGTAACTCGTCGTAAACAGATTTGTTTACTACTTCGAAGTAGTTACAGGGCGAATACGGTTTCACCAATTGTTTTATTTCTTCTGTCCTGTGAGGGAAACAATTACGAAAAAATTCACGAACATTCTACCTAATAGCATACATAACAGTGAATTGTTTCAGAATTTTTTGTTGCAAAATCGATTTTTGAAAAAATCAGGAAGCATAAAATTGAGATAGTAACACTATGCGAGGGAAGACTGTGCATAGATAAGACGTGACGAATTTTTTACCCGGTCGAACGACTCGTATGTATCGAGCTGAATATAGAAATATAACGACAATCTTGTCGTACGAACTTTTTCTACAGATCAACACGAATCTCGTCTGTTATATGTGGTTTTTATCAATGAAAGAGTTTTTCCGTCTCGAAATCGTCTAACACGTTCGTTCGTTACGGAGAGCCGAATGTTTCGTATTGTATTCGAGATACATGTGAAGTGTGCGTGAACGGTAATGAAGTATTTCGAACGATATAATGGCAATGATTAACGAGATCAGTATTAGGTGCCATTGTATCCGCTCTCTCTCGCGCGCAACGAAAACACTGTAACATGCTAACGGTCCAAAAATATTACTAATACAGTAAATATTCTATGGACGCAAGACGGTGTTACAAGTCGGATGCGAAAAAAATATTCCCTCCACTGCGGGGCAACGCCGTAGAGGCCGCGAAGCTCGAGGTGCATCGGTCACCGAACAGTGTAAACATGCCGCGTAATCTGATCTTGGGTCGTGTATATCGGTGTGAATCACTACTAATCCAATTACGAAACATTGTTATTTTTCATTATTTTTTTATGGGACTTTGACCAATTTATTTGTAGCATTTTTCTGATTGAAATCACACTAAACACGATATAATTTCAACTGTATTTAGTGGTTTAATTGACGATATGAACATACATTATGCTTCATATGTGGGTACAGTAAATATGGACCAAATTATATCTTGTTTGGTATCATTTTAATCAGAAAAATATCACAAATATGTTGGTAAAAATTTCATTAAAAATAAGTCGAAACAGACATGTTTCATTTTGCGCATGAAGCGGTCTCATCGGTACGGTATGTTTTGCTACGCTTTGCTCGGTTTTTGAAGCACAAAAAATAGCATCTCTCTAAGAACTATGCAAACGAACCTCTTCGAGGCCCTTGCGTCCATCGAATATTTACTGTACCGATGGCTTGGCAAGAAAGTCATTTCGGTATTTTAAGGTCTTTTTCTTTTTATTCGAGAGCTATGAACTTCAATGAATAAAATATTTTCTGATTTATTCTCTTTGGCGGAAGATCGTCGAACACACACACAAAAAAAAATGGAGGAAAAATAATATTTATTATATATTTTATTTTAATAAATATTTATTAAAGTTCATTGCTAAAATTCATTGATCTGTTTTATATTTTCAATTTCACAATTATTTACAATTATTCACAATTTCTTTATCCAAGTACGTATTGTAATAAAAGTTGCAGAAAATCGAGATAAATAGAGCCTCGTTGTTTTTGCAAGGTAAAACATTTGAATCATTTGAAAAAGTTTAGTGTTGAAATACCGAAACGACTTACTTGCCAACTCAATCATTCTAAAGCAGTACAAAAGAGAGAGAGAGAGTCTACCAATTTCAGCTTCCGAATGTGTGTCCTTTTTTGTTGAATTGAAACACGTAGGAGAGTTGGATTGTTTGTTTTGTAAATGAAACACGTTTTACGATTGAAAGATTGATCCATTGTCACACTAATCATGAACCCCATATTTACGAGCCGAAACACTATAGACAAATAATATGCTTGTTCACGAAGTGTTACAGGTGCACGATTCGTACACTTGGGAGCATAATTGATTATGACTGCGGATCTTTATGCAAGATAAAAATGTTTTACGTTGATTGTGGGAAGCTGGAATAACAGAAAAATTAATTTAATCCCTTAACGAATTTATTACATTAAAAGCAACATTACAGTATTTTTGAATTGTTTTAATCTTTTACTGTTTTATATTTCACCCAACCAATTTCTTCATAAATGCATCAAGATCCGCAGTTTATTTATTACACACATTTTAATTAAGAATCACTTTTTTATGAATGGAGTAGACACTGCTTCAGTTTCTCTGTAAGGCTAGAAGAATTAGTTTAGTAAATGAGGTCTTGATGAAATGCATTTGGACGGAATTGTGAGAAACAATAGTGAAAATTGGTTTTTACTAGTTTTCTAGCTGGGACAGTAACGAGAATTGAAAAGATGTGGTTTGTAAACTTGTATAAGTTATATACATTCTGAAAATTTTATTGGAACTGGTTAATTGGTTTAGGAATTGCAAACGATGGAAAGTGATGAAAATGGCAGTTAAAGACAGGAAATTATGAAAAATTATAATTTTTAGCACTTTTGATTGTTTAGAATAATATTTAGAGAAATTTCTAGTTTTGAATTGAGGGAAATTTCAAAAGTTTGAATTACTTTTTTAAAATCAATTGCAAAATTTGTACCAAACAGACAGACAAGAAAGCGAGCTAATAAAAACGCGTGGTAAAATAAAGAAAAATTCTTATAATAAATTTGATTTATGTTAATTTTTATAGAAAATTAATTTAGGATTTAAATTGAGAGAAATTTCAAGTTTTGAATTAAGGGAAATTTCAAGATTACTGTTCCAGCTAAATAAGTAGTAAAAATCAATTTTCACTATTGTTTCTCACAATTCCGACCAAATGCATTTCTCCAACATATTTATTAGACTAATTTTTCTAGACAAACAGAGAAACTGAAGTCTATTGATAAAAAAATGATTCTGATTTAAAGTGTGTGTGATCCGTTATGCTCCTAACTGTATATCATATTATAGTACATTAAACACGATGTTGATTAATATTTTATTATTATTACTATTATTATTATTATATAGTTATGGTATTTATAATGACGACGAACGGACGTATATTTGTATTTTATAAAAGTGGACCAACAAAATGTAAAGGAAAATTGAAAAATCAAAAAAAAAAAGAAAACAAACAAACGAATGTATTTAACGGACAGCGTCGAAAATGTTTAAATTCTGCGTGTACGAACAAATAAACGTTTACTTTAATTTACATGTCGTGTGCTTCGCTTCGACAATTTGAAGGTTTACGTTTTTTTTCGAATTGCGCACACATTCCGTTCATTTTCAAACGAGCATGATCCTTTTTAAGATCTCTTCTTTCCTCTTTAGACAGCGGATTTTTATGCATTAACATTGTTCTCTGTCGTTATTTAGTTTTCCAGCTGTTAACAATAGTATTAAGAGGGAAAATTCAAGTTTTCATTTCGCAGGTCCACTGTCTATTCTAATTGATATTGATTATATATATATTCTCTCATTTCCTTGTTCTCTATTCGTTACTACAGAAATGAGAAGCGAAGCATACGATACTGTTTGCTTATTCGAAATTGGTATTATTACAGTCTTCTCTCGGATAGTGTTACTTTTTTATTTCTTCTGTTTTGCTCAATGAACAATTACGAAAAAATTCATGAACATTTTACAAGCGAGGACAAACAACAGTGAATTATTTCAGAATTTTCGGTCGCAGCGTCGATTTTTAAAAAAATCCTGAAGTAGAAGATTGTGATGGGACCCCCAACCTCGCTATCTGGGTTAGACTACACATGAATTATCTTTTATTTCGTCTGTTCCGCTTGACAAAACATTATGAAAGAATTCACGAACGTTCTACTTAATAGCATACGTAACAGCGAATTATTTCAGAATTTTTCGTCGCAAAAAACCGAGTTTTTAAAAAATTCGTAAGCCTCCGGAGTACCGAAAAATGGATTTTGCCACGAAAAATTCTGAAATAATTCACTGTTGTGCGTGCTGTCATTTTGAATGTTCAAGAATTTTTTCATTATTTCTTCTCGTAAACAGATGTGTTTAATTTTACTACTTCGAAGTAGTCACAGGACGAGTAAGGTTCGATGAATTATGCTTTATTTCCTCTGTTCTGTGAGAGAAACAATTACGAAAAAATTCATGAACATTCTAATTAATGCCATACATAGCAGTGAATTATTTCAGAATTTTCGGTTGCGAAATGAATTTTTTAAAAAATTTGGAAGTGTAAAATTGAGATAGTAACACTATGCGAGGGAAGACTGTATTACTATATCTATACGTACGCGTTGAATTATACAACATTCGAACGTATAACGTGTGTGACGTGTTGTTAACGAGTCTACCGTGTAACGGTGTGTCTTAAAACAAGCAATAATACAAGTAACAGATAAATTACTGGAAAATGGAGATCTGTTAACGGTACTAATATATATATAGAGAGAGAGAGAATTCTATGAAATTCGTTGGAGTAACGAGAGCGAATGCATTTAATTGACTTAAAGAAGATAAGCGGTAACAAACAACTGTATCGTTCTTTCTCATTTCTTTTCTGATAGTAGAATCAAAATTCTAATATATATAGTTTTCATTTTCTATGCCAGCTTTTCGCCTATTTTCCGTTAACAATATTTAGAAATTCTGAAAAAAATCTGACACATTTCGGAAATTGAGCCACGTGTTAGGGATTTTTGTCAGATTTTTCCGTTGGAAACTCTGCTCGTGAAAAATGAAAAACCAACGAATAATCTGCATTTTCTCGATTTTTTCGGTTTTTTTCGGGTTTTTTCATTTTTCATCAGCAGAATTTTCAAGTTAAAAATCTGAAAAAATTCATGAACGATACTTACAACAATATATCGCTACTGTAAAAATATAAATGTGCTCGCTCCAGAACTTCCAAGTGGAATCTGGATTTTCTTGAATTTTTCAAGGTTGTCGATTTTCTGCAAGCAAGATTTTCAATTTAAAAATCCGAAATAAATTGCGGAGGATGTGTGCGGGTGCTCGACGCGTTTCAGATTTTTCTCGGAATTTCTAAACACCGTTTATCAGGGGAAATCGGTGAAAAACTGATTTTATTTGGAGAACACGTATAATTCGAAAGTAATTTCAGCTAAGGTTTTTGATTTTTCACCAACGGGATTTTCGAGTTAAAAATCTGAAAAAATTCGTGAACGATACTGACAACGATATATAGTTACTATAAAAATATGAACGCGATCGCTCCAGAACTTCCATGCGAAATCTGATGCGATGTTGGCTGTACGATCAAAAATTGTCATATCGTA
This sequence comes from Lasioglossum malachurum, assembly GCA_028455605.1. Lineage (NCBI taxonomy): Eukaryota > Metazoa > Arthropoda > Insecta > Hymenoptera > Halictidae > Lasioglossum > Lasioglossum malachurum. Next base: position 16,612,605 of record CM052312.1, on the reverse strand, counting down.
TAATATATACATACATACATATATATTTTATAATGTGATCGCTACTTGTCTTCTTTACTTTGTATTTATTAATTAATATAACGTACAAGCAAATAACTGTCTATATATATATATTTATTATACCTATAATAAATACATATAATATATATAATAAATATATATATATTTATTAGAATTTTTTTTCAAGCACCCGTGTAACAATTATATATATATAGTGAGGTCTGAAAATTTAGTGTAGCAGTGGAGCAATCGATTGTTATATATTATTTGTCATTTTTATTGTCTTGTTGTTTTATTGTACTGACCAGGAACAGTCATATCTATTTGTAACCTTAATATACAAGTATATATATAATATATATAAATATATTATGTATATACTTTTTTACCGCTTTCACTGTTCTTTTCGATTGAACATCGATTATAATAAACGATTATTGGTTTGTAGTACAAGTTCTTTACTCCCTTAATGAACAATTGTAAATTAAACGTCGCTATCTGAGTTACCCTACGCTTTATTTCTTCTGTTCTGCTCAAGAAAAAATTCATGAACATTCTACGAGGAGGAACAAACAACAGTGAATTATTTCAGAATTTTCGGTTGCGGCGTCGATTTTGAAAAAAATCCTGAAGTAGAAGATTGTGATAGCAACCTCGCTACCTGGGTTATATAGACTACGCACGAATTATCCTCTATTTCTTCTGTTGTGCTCGGCGAAAAATTACAAAAATATTCATGAACGTTCTACCTAACAACACAGACGTCTGTGAATTTTTTCAGAATTTTCGGTCACGGCGTCGATTTTACTATTTTTCACGGCTATCTGGGTTAGACCAGTTAGACTACGCATGAATTATGCTTTATTTTTTCTGTTCTGCTCGACAAACAATTACGAAAAAATTCACGAACTTTCTACTTAATAGCATACATTACAGTGAATTATTTCAGCATTTTTCCTCGAAAAATGGAGTCTGGAAAAAATCCGCTAGTCTTCGGAGTACCGGAAAATCGGCAATTTAATGTTTCCGGATTTTTAAAAATGCATTATGCAACAAAATATTCTTAAATAATTCAAAGTTGTGCATGCTATTAGGTAGAATGTTGATGAATTTTTTCTTAATTTTAGGTTTATCATTTCGCGTTCTGGGACGTGTGAAACGAATAACAGACACGTTCTTCTCTATTAATAATATCGTTTATTAATTAACATGAATTATGTACTAATCAATCTTTCGATGTTCCTAAAAATGTTGAACTTAGGCCACTTATCAATTGTGGGCTCGTACATCATCGAAGCGATAGTAATTTGTTTCGTCACAAAGACGTTCAGTTTTATTTTCCGTTAGCGACTACATCTGGAAAAAAAGTAACAATGTCGTTTCTTAAACAATGAATGTTTAAGTGAATGTCAACAGGAGGAGATAACTTTCTTAAACAATTTAAACAAGAAGACGTTTTTCTTCGTTCGAATCACGATTACAATGAATAAGCGTATAACTGCCACAATAAATTTATAATTTTTCGCTAAAAGGTATATATACATATAATGTATGCGTGTGTACAAGATTATCATCCTTTGTCTCAGCGAATAAGTGAGCAATTTCGTTTTATTAATCGTTGATCGATTCGAGAATTTCATTTAAAATCTACCTATATATATTATACTCGCGCGAAATTATTAAGTACCCGTTCTTCTTCTTTATGCGAATCATTTTCCAGTAAATATATATTGTGTATACATACATATATATATGCAGAGTAAATATTCGATGGACGTAAGGGTCTCGGGGAGGTTCGTTTGCATAGTTCGTAGAGAGACACTATTTCTTTGTGCTTCAAAGACCGAGCCGAACGTAGAGAAGGACAGCGCGAAAAATGAAACTCGTTTGTTTCCACTTATTTTTAATGAAATTTTACCAACATATTTGTGATATTTTTCTGATTAAAATGATACCAAACAAGATATAATTTGGTCCATATTTACTGTACCCACATATGAAGCATAATGTATGTTCATACCGTCAATTAAACCACTAAATACAGTTGAAATTATATCGTGTTTAGTGTGATTTCAATCAGAAAAATGCCACAAATAAATTGGTCAAAATCCCATAAAAAAATAATGAAAAATAACAATGTTTCGTAATTGGATTAGTAGTGATTCACACCGATATACACGATCCGAGATCAGATTACGCGGCATGTTTACACTGCTCGGCGACCGAGGCAGATCAAGCTTCGTGGCTCCTGCAGCGCTGCCCCGTAGTGGAGGGGATATTTTTTTTGCATTTCAACGTGTAACACCTTGCGTCCATAGAATATTTACTGTATTATATGTATATTAGGGATGTGCGAGCCGCCCGAATCGTCGGGTCGGGTCGCAGAAAGTCGGGCGTAGCATTTCTTGCATAACTTATAACGTAATTTTTAATATATTTGGTTTATTTTATAATTAAATTAGATATATTCTCGGCAACCATGTACATAATCTTTATTTGTATTTAATTTTGAAATAATGCACGTTGCCCGTGAAAAATTTAAAAGACGATATTTGCATATGTATCAATAATATCATTAAAATATCCTTACGGAGTTACATATGCCTAGAAGATATAAAAATAAAGTAAATTGTGACAAATTTTTTAGTGCTGTTTTTATTAACTGTTATATGACTTCCTTAATATCTTGTTATATAACTTATTAATTAACTGTCATTAACCTTACATAAATTCTTAAAAAGATAATATATAATAAAATAACAAAATAGAAATTGTTGTGTCCCGATCAAATGTGGTAAAAATGGCAGTTATAAATATAATATAAAGTACATAATCATTGGCACGCTTGACCCTAAGAATTCGTTACAGGTTTCCAAACGGGAAACAGACCAGCCGTACTCCACTCAATGACAATTAATGCATCGCAGGCCAGCACTCAGCGGAAAGGCGATACCAGGTTTGGGGAAAGATCCTTGAACAAAGGATCTTTGTGCTGCGTCCTGCGAGACTTGCAGTGGCGGCTTAAGTCAAGTGGAGGCCCCAAGCGGTAAAAATGTTGGGGCCCTCAAACTCCAGTTAGAAATAGAAGTTACAAGGAAACTCTCATAAACTTATTAACAAAAAAGAAAAGTAATGAAAAATTTCATACCGTTACACATTAAATCAATTTATTTAAAAATTCATAAATTTATTTAAAATTCGGGGCCCTATGGTATCTCGGGGCCCCACGTGGGGCGTACGCGGCCGCTTAGTCCGCTTACCATTAGATTAACCTGTCAGGTTAATGATAGTTAATTAATACGTTATATAACAAGATATTAAATAATAACAGTTAATAAAGTAGTTATAATAGAAGTAGTTAATAAAGTATATAACAGTTAATAAAAACAGCACTCATTAAAAAATTGTCGTAATTTACCTTATTTTTAAACCTTCTAGGTGTATGTATAACTCCGTAAGGATATTTTAATGATAATATATATATATATCGATACATATGCAAGTTCATTATTCGGAACGAATTCGTCAAAATGCTAGAAATATTGTCTTTGAAATTTTTCACGTGTAACGTGCATCATTTCATAGTTTAATACAAATAAAGATTATGCACATGGTAGCCAAATATAGCTAATGTAATTATAAAAGAAACCAAGTATATTAAAAATTGCGATATAAGTTATGGAAGAAATACCACTTTTACCATTATCTATTTCATAAGAACGCAGAGTTGAATTTCGGGGTATCGCGATAACTCGCTCGCCCGAACTTGTCCGATTCTCTCCGAACCCTCCCGACGTAGTCGAGTCACTCTCGGGAAGCCCGAAACAGTGATGCCAGATGAGGGGAATCCAGGTGAGATGTACCCTCTCTCTGATGACCAGACCAGTGTACGGCACGGGCACTGTGGTCTACTGTCTTAGTGGGGGACGTTAGAGTGTGCGTATGATTCTGGCATGGAATAGTGGAAGGAGTAAGGAGGAGAGTACCAATGTGTCCAGACAGGGGTAATCGAAAAGGAATCGAGGGGAATACATGTACCCCCTCTCTGATGACCAGAGTAGAGTAGTATATGCGTGCGCGTGCGCGACCGCAACGTATCACATATTACTCTACTCTGGTCATCAGAGAGGGGTACCTTGTATTCCCCTGGAGTGCTTGTTTGAGCACTTTCTGGCAGTGTGACCAGATGAGGGGAGTCACGCAAAAATGTGTATCCCTCTCCGATGACTAGAGCAGTTGCGCGACCAGTCTACGGCCTTAGTGGGGCATGTTCGAGTGTGCGCATTGCTGGAATAGGATAGTGGAAGGGGTAAGTAGGGGACCGTGCATCCGTTTGGATGCAATCTGGTCAGTCTGTTTTCTGGCGACACTGTGCACGACCAGTCTACGGTCTTAGTGGGGGACGTTGGAGTGTGCTCATGCTGGTGGAATAGGAT
>CM052312.1:16533589-16579486 GCA_028455605.1 Lasioglossum malachurum | reverse complement strand
CGACTGTGTCAACTCGCGTCTAGGTCGCGCTCTGATTGGTCCGTGTTCTTCGTTCATAACTCTTAAACAAAGCCGTGGATAACATTTTTGCAAATGAAAATGTCGCTTCAAATGATCTATATTGTATTGTATATATGTCGAGACGTGACGGCAGCGATGCAACCCGTTGGCAATGACGCGTAAAGCTTGTTTATTGTACAATACAATTATGTTACCTTTTGGAACTACACGTCTGTGTAGGATTAAGTTTAACTTTAAAAATCATAGTTTAGGCATTTCGTTAATGCGTTTACCGTCGAATAGCTGAGAGTCCAATGCTTGGTCGTAACTTAGTAATTGCCCACCGAAACAGTGCTACCAGATGAGGGGAATCACGGTGAAATGATGTACCCTCTCTCTCATTGTTGCGTGCCTACCGCGCACGCGCAACGTGTCTACGTTCTTAATGGGGGACGTTGGATAGTGATGGAATAGGATAGTGGAAGGGGAAAAGGAGGAGAGTATTTCGGAGAATTTGGGCACCGTTTGGTACCCATCTGGCACCACTGCAGCGAAAAGGCAATAAAACGATTCCCATTTACCTGCATCCCTCTTCAGGCGTGGCGCAAGGAGAGATGCGAAATAGGGCCCCAAGAAAAAGGGGCTGGGGCCTTGTTGAACGTGACCACGAGCGGCAGAACGTTTTTGACTACGCTACAGTGAAGAACGTTTGAGTTTTTGGACAGCTAGTCGTGGTGAGTAGAAACGGAAAGAGACAGACGTGAGGTCATGTTCGGATTCGGATATATTCTGCCAGGCTCGTGAACTCGATGACGTGCTCGCCGTTGCGCTACGGGTCGAGGATTGGGGAGGTTGACAGCGATCGTTGTTTCCTCATTCGTTTAAGTCCGCGCGCGTGAAGAAAAATGAGTGATCCGGTGAATAATTTCTCCGATCAAACTCCGACGGCACTGATGGAGAATCTTACTAAGCAACCCAGTGCCGGATTAAGGCAGCGCAGGGTCCGTAGCAAATCTTATCACGGGGTCCTGGGCTTTGTATTCGGGCCGCTTGTGAGCAAATGTAGCGCACCCTTTGTAAACAAACACAATGAATGACCCTTTTTTTGTTTTTTTTTTTAACAATAATATCTGTGCCCCCTGGCATCGACAGACGTCCTTACCCATTCATGTTTCGGTGCTTCTTCGATGAAGCGCCCGTGTGCAGGGCCCTACTTTGTAAAGCGCGGGGCTTAATCCGGTACTGGAGGAGCCTTCTATATGTACATATACAAAGCCATAGCCATAGACTATAGACATATATACAGTATACAGTCGGAGATAATATTAAGTGGACACTTTTAAAAATCGCATATATATTTTCCATATATTTTTAAAAATGTTATTTAACAATTTTTTAGATTGATATGTATATATATTAGAGGTGTGCGGGATCTAGGGAATTCCCGAATTCTGATGCTGGGAACGAGATGGGAAGACTCGTATAAAGTCGGGACGGGATCCCGAAAATGTTTGGGTTTCCCGAGAATATTCGGGATTTCCCGGGGGTGTTCGGGTTTCCCGTGAATTTTTTCACTCCAGCACTATATTAGTAAGCAAAACAGTCGTGTCGCTGTAACAGCGACAGTGGCTTTAAAGTTCATATTTCAAATATCGCATTATCGGCGAAAACGGAGTGCAATGGGTGAATATGCACAGAGTTATTTATCGCTGTTTTAATCACAGACTTGCCCCAACTTTAACTTCGGGTACCCGAATATCGCAAACTTTCGGGACCGCGAGTCGACCCGACTCGACTATCATTTCGGGTACCCGAAATCGCGGAACTTTATAAACTTTCAGTCATCGCCCGACCGATCATTGCCCGACTTGACCCGAGGCTCGAGCACCCGCGCACACACCCCTAATAAATATATATAAATAGACATAGACATAAACTATAGATATAGAATCCTAGACATAGGATTCCGTATCGATCCCGAGAAAAATTCCCGCCCCGACGGGATCTCGCACACCCCTATTAGGCAGACATTGACATTGACATAGACATATACATATATTTTTTGAAGCTCGATTTCGCGGCGAAAAATTCTGAAATAATTCACTGTCGTGCGCACTATTAGGGAGAACGTTCCTGAATTTTTTCAGAATTCTCCGCTGAAAAATGGGCTTTCAAAACAATCCGAAAGTCTCCCGAGCGCCGGTAAATCGACAATTTTCCGCTTTCGGATTTTCTAGAGAATCGATTTTGTGACGAAAAATTCTGAAATAATTCGCTGATGTGCACGCCAATGGGCGAACGTTCACGCATTTTTTTGTAATTTTTTGTCGAGCGGAACGGAAGAAAAGAGCATGATTCATGTGCGGTTTACCCCGGATAGCGAGGTCGGGGATCTAATCGCAATTTTGAGCTTGCGGATTTTTTAGGCTCTGTTGACAGTTTTTAAAATTGCCATGAGCCTGCGGTCATGGCTGAAGGTGAACGGTGAGTCGATGACTGATGAGTTCGTATTGAATCGCGGTGAAGTTGTTCGATGAAAGAAAGTCGACTCGTTGGTGCTCGTGAGTATGTGCGCGGATAACGCAATGGGTAAGAGAGAGTGCGGTGGACCGTGGAGCAACGAGAGGAAGCGAGATGGGGGAACGTGGGGAATATGATGAAGGTGTAGCGTTCGATGTTTACTTACTTACTTGCTGTTGGCGTTCCCTAGCTGACAAGACGATGACGACACGTCGCTGTCATTGTCGTCGTCCTGATCCGTCGGGGGTTGTGCTGCGGCATGGCTCCTGTCGCCGGTCTCCAGGTTAGCGACGAGGGTATACATCGACGGCTATTTAAATGAATGGAAACCGCCCTGTCACGCACAACATTGTCAGGCAAATTGTCGTACAACGATCGAAACACTTCGCGATTGTTGTCTCACGTTTCACAAGCTGGAAACATGTAATTCGTTCGGTTTAAGAGCTGGGCCAATTTCCTGCAGAAACCCTTCTACAACACTGTCGCAAGTAGCGCCCTCGAGACATTCGCGGAAGCTCATTGTGTACATAATAGAACGCCGTGGTGCCATCTCGATGTTCACTGTTGAAAACACTTGTCAGACTCGGTAAAAATTCCGCTTGGTAAAAAGTTACGGAAAAATTCGTGAATATTCTAATCGAACTAATAGCACAAAATGTAGTACACGTGACTGTGAATTATTTCAGAATTGTTCGTTGCGAAATCGATTTTTTAATAAAATTCGGAAGCACAACATTGGAATCCCAAGCCTCACTGCCTGGGAATTATGTTTGGGTTATAACTGTCTCTTTTCTTTTGTTCTGCGCAGCGACAAAATTATGAAAAAATTCGTGAACATTGTATCTTGTATGAATTTTCCATTGCAAAATCGAGTTTAAAAAAATCAGTGAAATTATATCTAAAATAGGTTATTTGAGTCCCCATTTTACGTCTACTTTATGTCTTTAAGACCATAAACAGTGTGGTTTTTACATACCCATAATCTAGCAGCATTGATATTATTTGTTCGAGTTAGTCTTTTTGCTTCAATTTGAAATTCCAATTTGAATTCCAATTTCACTTCCAATTTCTATTTCAATTTCAATTCCAATTTCAATTCGAATTCTAATATCAATTTCCATTTCAATTCCAATTCCAATTTCAATTTCAATTTCTATTTCAATTTCAATTTGAATTCCCATTTCAATTCCAATTTAAATTTCAATTCGAATTCCAATTTTTATTGCGATTTTAATTGTAATTGTAATTTTAATTTTTATTATTTTTATTGTGATTTTAATTGCAATTGTTACTTTTATTAAAACTTTTTATGTCATTTCCACATGCGTTCTTCTGATAAATCTAGGTTTAGCTTTAAACTCGTTTTTGTCAAAATATATTTTTACTCTTCCCTTCTTTTGATTTAATTAACATTAAGGACCTTTAATACTTCTTACAGACGTTTTAAAGATCTCCCGAATGTCCTACGAACGTATCCTCAACATCTTTTCGATGTCAAGCAGACGTCTTTAAGACGTACTGTTTTCTAACACAAGTCGTTCAGGAGACATTCAGAAGACGTTCGTAGGACATTCGGGACATCTTTAAGGCGTCTGAATGTCCAACTGCAGATGTCTTTAAGACGGCTGTGTGCTAGTTGGGTCGTGGTAGGTTTAGTGTTAAAATAGTATTTTAAATATTTTTTCACGAAATTTGTTGCTTAAAGACAATGTAATAAAAAAGGATATCTGTGAATTTATTTATTGAACCACAAATTTTTCACAAATTTCTGACTTGTCGCTGCGTTATACTACTGAATTTCGATGTTTTTGAAAATTTTCAAACAATTTTCGGACGTCTGGTTTGTCGTTGAGTTACACTACTGAATTTCGTGCCACCTTCTACGCTATCATATTCTCCTAATACAAAAATCAATTTCTCGAGATTTTGGAAAATTTATAAAAATTTTCGGTCGTCTGGCTTTTCGTTGAGTTATATTACTCAATTTCATGCCACCTCCTTCGATATCATGTTCTCCTAACAGAAAATTCAATTTTCGAGTTTTCTGAAAATTTTCGACCATCTGGCCTGTCGCTGAGTTGCACTACTGAATTTTCGACAAACTTCCCGACCTTCTGTTTTGACGTTGAATTGTACTACTGAATTTCGAAAATACGCTACTGAATTTTCGAGATGCCGCTTTCACTTCATGTTCTCCTAGTAGAAATCCAAAAATGTCGAAAATTTTCGAGATCCTTGAAAATTGATTTTTGTATTAGGAGAATATGATAGCGAAGGAGATGGCACGAAATTTAGTAGTCCAACTAAACGTCAAACCAGACGGTCGAAAATTCAGTAGTGCAACTCAACGACGGCCAGACGGTCGAAAATTGTCGAAAATTTTCAGAAAACTCGAAAATTGAATTTTGTATTAGGAAAACATGATATCGAAGGAGGTGGCATGAAATTCAGTAGTATAACTCAACAAGTCGGACGGCCGAGAATTTGTCGAAAATCGAAAACAAAGATTCTCCGAATACAAAACTGAATTTTTGTTTGACTTGTAATATATATTTCTCTATTGTAAATTTTTGAAATTAGTTGAAATTAAAAGTTGATCTAATTTTGCTATTGAATAGTCGTGTACAGGGTGGGACAAAAAGAGCACATTAATTGTTGTAAAGAATATTATTTATTTTTCACCAAGAATAATTACAATATTGAACGTGTATCGTGTTAAGATGAGAATAGGGTCCCCAGGATCACGGTGGAATCAGGACGCCTTGCTATTTTGTCTCATTTGGTAGAATAAACTGAAAACATGAATATTTTAATACGTCAACATCTTCTGACATGCCTGCATGTATTTATGACAAACATGGGTGGATGTTTAAGAACGTCCATATCTTATTTTCAATTCATTAAAATTGTTCAAAGTAGAAAGAAATTTTCTTATGGTTTATATTATATAAATAAATAACATTTATCCACACCACACCTATATTCCCATTTTGAGGCCGAAAGGTAAAAAATAAACCTATTTATTGCTTATTATATAAATAAATAAAGTACAGTAAGAAAATAAAGAGTACAGTAAGAAAATAAAGAATACAGTAAGAAAATAAAGGAGTAACAGTAAGAAAAATAAAGTGTAAGATAAAATACATATAGTACAGTCAGCAAGAAAATAAAGTACAGTAAGGAATTGAAGAATACATTAAGAAAATAAAGAGTAAGAGTAACAAAAATAAAGTGTAAGATAAAATATAGTACAGTCAGCAAGAAAATAAAGAGTACAGTAAGAAAATAAAGAGAACAGTAAGAAAATAAAGTAAAGTACAGTACTAAAATAAAGAACAGCAAGACTAATCGTAATTATGAGCGGAGGCGATTTGTAAACACATACACCGACAAATTTCATTACTCTCTCACTAGTTTATTATTCCATGTTCAGTGATTCGAGAAATTCAGTATAAAATGCAATATTACTTTATTGAAAACAAGATAGAAAAATGACATAGATTGAACAAACGGGGTTGGACTAATTGTAAGATAATGAGTACACAATCAGCTTTATTACTCCACACAGTCAAGAACAGATTTTCATGAGCATCGTTCACCGAAGAAGAAACTGTCCCGATCGATATTTACAAAGAAAAGTACGTGTATACAGTTAAACTAAATAAATGATTGTCGAATGTAAAAAAATCTATCTTAACAGAAACTTTTATAGCACAGAGAGGAGGTATATTTTCGATGCTTTTCTTTAGACTGCGGATGTTGACGCATTTTCCAATTTTCGTTGACAAATTAGAAGAAAGTGGAACGATATAAAATCATATTCTCAATGGGGAACAGCCTTTGTAGATTCAAATCAAATGGAAATTGTTCAAAATTATATCGAATTTCATATTCCACGCTTTTTCCAACATTTTCGCAAGCCATAAACGCGTAAAGATCCGCAGTCTAGTAATAGTATTTAGCGCAATTATTAGACTGTCGGATGTTTACGCAGTTTGCAATTTTGATAGACAAATTCGAAGAAAGCGGAATCAAATAGAATCTTATATCCGGCGGTGGTAGTAAAAATTCGACTAGATTCTGTCAATTTTATATTCCACGCTTTTTCCAACGTTTTCAGAAGCCATGAATGCGTAAAGATCCGCAGTATAATGATGTAGGAAACTGGGTCGGGAGAATTAGTACGTAAAGACGATTAATTTTATAGGACGAATATACAACGATGCTCTGGCGTATCGAGATACACGTTACTTACAACATTCGTACAAGTGCTTAAACGCTAATTTCAGGATTTCTTAGGAAATCCGTCCGGGGTATCGCTTAACCGATAAATTGACTATTAATATTTCCGTAGAGAATTTTACAAATCAGTCGAGACACGCGTACGGAAAAATGTTCTCGACGAGCCTAATCGTATTGAGCTCGCGCACAGTATGCATATAATGAGAAAGGGATTTTTTCGCCGTTTTCTTCTCTCTATTTACAGTCTTCCCTCCCATAGTGTTACTTTCTCGATTTTACGCGTCTGCGGATTTTTTAAAAAATTCATTTCGCAACCGAAAATTCAGAAATAATTCACTGTGATGCGTGCCACTAGGTAGAATGTCCATGAATTTTTCCAGAATTTTTGGTTGCAAAATTGATTTTTTAAAAACTCAGGAAGTCTTCGGAGTACCGGAAAATCGGCAATTTTCAGCTTCCGGATTTTTTAAAATTCGATCTTCCAATCTAAAATTCTGAAATAATTCGCTGTTATGTATACCATTAAGCAGAATGTTCATGAATTTTTTCGTAATTGTTTGTCGAGCAGAACAGAAGAAACAGAGGATAATTCGTGCGTAGTCTAACCCAGATAGCGAAGTTGGGGATCCTATCGCAAGTTTATGTTCCGGATTTTTTTCAAAATCAATGCCGTGGCAGAAAATTCTGAAATAATTCACTGTTGTTTATTCCCCCTTGTAGAATGTTCATGATTTTTTTCGCAATTTTTTATTGAGTAGAACAGGAGAAATAAAAAAGTGACACTATGCGAGGGAAGACTGTATTCAACGGAACATCCTTCCATTCTAATAATTGCATTTGTCGGCCAAGTTCGTTTCACCGACGTAAAATAAATACAAACACTATGACAAATATCTTTAAACTTGGCGGCCGACTTTCCGTATTTTCTACTGTTTTTATTTTTACTTTTTTTTCTCGTTTTTATTCTACGCTTCGGTCTCTTGTGTACCTCCTTAATTATTGTATAATATGTATATATATTTATACATATTACAATAACGTTAATATGTATACATATATATATGTATATATTTATATCTGTATAATATTAAATATAATATAATTACATATGCGGTAACTCTCTTTGTTACGTGGACAATAATTATCCGTGCGTTCCACGTTTGCTGTACCCTTTGTTTTTTTTTGTTTCATTCTCTCTCTCTTTCTATATATTCTATATACTTTTATTTATAAATTCATATTTATAATATATATATATGCGTGTGTGTATATACATATATATATGTATTACATACATATACGTAATACATATATGTATATAGTGTCGATAATAATACTATTAATCGTTAATGAGGATGGTGGTGTGACAGTGACAACGATGAGGATGGTTTTAGTGTTCGTACAGCTTTTAAAAACGAATCACTTCTTCCAAATTCGATCCAACAGCTTGAGTTTTCTCTCAGACGTTAGAAGGATTGGTTTACCAGCTAATGTGTAAATAATTCTTTTTTGTAAATTGTTATCGGTCGCAATTGCGGTGGAGAAAGTGAAGATGACGATTTATAAATTTTTCATCCGTGCCCTGTGATGAAAATTTCAAACATGTATTTTGTGTACAAAGTTTCATCGAAATCGATCGAGATTTCTTCGAGAACCCTGAATTCAATGATTTTCACATCTTACGATTCCCGTAGCTTTTTCACGCGTCCACCGATTTCGATGAAACTTTCCACGTGTATAGAACTGACTTTTACATTTACGAAATACATGTTTGAAATGTTCATTACGGGCACGGATAAGAAATTTAAAAATCGAGATTTTTACTTGTTCCTCCGCACAATTCCGACCAATAAGAATTAAAAAGGAAAATTACTTACACATTAGTTATTAAACTAAACGTTTTAACGTCTGAAAGAAAACTATAGCTGTAGCGTTGAATTTTGAAAAATTGTTTCGTTTATGAAATCTGTACGAATACTTTGTACACCGACTGTAAAACGCATCTTAAATAACTCTAGCACGACAGACCGCATTTACGGTAGGACCGTCCGCATTGTTGCGAACGAGGAAGGAGCCGCGAATGTTGCCGTCTCTCTCTCTCTCTCTCTCTCTCTCTCTCTCTCTCTCTCGCTCTCTCTCTCAGGATTCATTTTACAACTAACAATGATACGAGTCCGTGCACATGGGACCAGAATCGCCGGATTAACCTAACCCCTTGCCGTATTTTACCGAGTCAGACTCGACATGAAGATTTTAACAAAGTCTAACAAATATGAATACCACGCGTTTCTTTCTAGATGAAATGAAATTTGTTTCGTTTGAAATATGAACTTCCTTATTCCCTTCTACGATATTTTTGGGGATAAAGTCGTTGCTAGGGGTTAAGAAATAAATCGCATCCAAAATTTCTTTTACAGAACCACCTAGAATTGTTGCAAATAATTCGAAAAAATCTGTAGGAAGTTTGGATGTGGATTAAAGATTGCAATAACTAATTTAATTATGATAAAAACGTTTTTTTTTTAATATCTTCACCGTGTCGAAAATATGATTTTACTTTGAAATTTCCCTGAATTTAAATCAATAAACTTCCCTCAATTTAAAACCAGAAATTTCTCTAAATTTAATGTTGAAATTTCCTCCGATTTAAACTTGAAATTACCATAAATTTTTAATCTTGAAATTAGCCTAAAAATCTTGAACTTTCTCCTGAATTTAAACTTGACAATTTCCTTGATTTAAACTTGAAATATCCCTGAATTCAAAACTTGATAATTTAGAATTCACATAATTCAAGGAGATATGGGTAAAATCGCTGTGAGATTTACAGGAGAAATATTTGATAAAATTTGAGTTAAAAAATTAATTAAAACTTGAAATTTCCCTCGCTTCATACATGAAATATCTCTCGATTTAAACTTGAAATTTCCTTTAATTGAAATCTTCAATTAATTTTCTATAAACATTAAAATGAATCAAATTTTTTATAAGAATTCCTCTTAATCCAAAAATTAAGCTTCTTCAACTGCTATGGTTATATGAAAACGTGCCCCTAAAAAATAAAAAACACATTTTCCGCTAATGTTAATTGATATAAAAGATAATGAAACCACACTTGAATTTGCACATTTCCGGAAGAAAGTTTTGATTTTAGTCCGATATTTATATCAATTTTCTCGAAAACCGTCTGTTCTACGAAAAAAAGCAATAGAACATAGAAGACGCAGCTTGTCCAGATCTACAGGTTTCGTCTAACACATTTTTCAACTGGGTAAACAGTTTTGAAGATATTCGAGAAATACTATTCTATGAGCGTTCAATTAATTATTTCAATGTTTAATCCATTTGGCGGCACGTTTCCCCGTTATCTGTAGCCACTTAAACTTTGCACAAATTTGTTTTCAGTTATTTGGAACAATACTGGAGAGTGCCATGAAAGAAATTCAGTAGTTGAAGAAAGATTTTCCCCTCGATTGACTCGTCAATTTTCTTTATCCGGCGACACTGCATAGGACCGAGAGCCGGAACCAATTCGCTGGAAAAAACTGAAATAAAGATCGCGTCGAAGTTTCCCTATACCAATCATTAGATCATTCGTGTAATGTGTGTCGTTGAATGGAGGTGTGTACTAACAGTTTGAAAAAATGATAAATGCCCTTCAGAGTCAACAATGGCCTCAATCAACAATGGCCACCGATAAACAAAATCTAAATCGACGATCTCGCACGCGCGTCAATGATACTGGCAGTAGTAAAACGTTTACGGTGTGTTCGATAATAAATAGACTGCGGATGTTTACGCATTCTCCAATTTTCGTCGACAAATTCGAAGAAAGTGGAACGAAATAATATCATATTTTCAATGGAAACAGCCGTCGTAGATTCAAAGCAAATGGAAATCGTACAAAATCCTCTCGAATTTCATATTCCACGCTTCTCCCAACGTTTTCACAAACCATATACGCGTAAAGATCCGCAGTCTAGTAATAGTATTTATCGCAATTTATTAGACCGCGGATGTTTACGCACTTCGCAATTTTCGTAGACGAATTCGAAGAAAGTGGAATCAAATGGAATCTTATTTCCGGCGGTGGCAGCTTTCGCAAATCCGAAATAAATAATAATTCCACGCTTTTCCCAACGTTTTCAGAAGCCATAAACGCGTAAAGATCCGCAGTATAGCAATAAGTAGACTAAAAATAATGAACCGTATATGTATATGTATAATATTTATAATAAATCTATATATATACGTATATATAGATTTACCGTGTTACAATAGAAAAGTCCTTGCCGCGTGTAGGGACGCGCAAAAGTGCTATACAGATTAGGTGTGCACGTCCGACGCGTATCCGACGCGTTTGACGACGTCGCTGTTCGCTGTGACTCGACAGGATTGTTTTTTTTTGCAACAATTGTTGCGATTGGCTAAAAGAAAGCTCTTTTCTGAGATCACCATCGACAAACGGCTGCGCTTGTCGGCCAGTAAACGTTGTTTTTCTGTTCTTCTTTTTCGCGCACCTTTGTCCCTTTTCTTTGTCCCGACCTTTGCTCTTCGTGCGTAAGCCATTCCGAAACATTTTACATTCGTGAATCTCTGCTCGATGTTCGTTGAATGAAACGTGGATACAGTAATGCCACGTTCTAAGTCAATTCTCGGGTCTGTTGTTGTGACTTAGATTGTGAAGGTTGTGTCATTGATGCTGTTTTTGTTGTGGCTTTTCGTCGACCGAGCTTAAGAATAGAGAAATAAATAATTAAAAGTATCGGTGAGATAATACTATAGTGATAACTAGACTGCGGAAGATTATAAATAATAATATATATATATATATCAAAGATTATAATATTATTGTAATAATATATATATCAAATATTATAATATTATTGTAATAAAAAAGTATAATAATAAATAATAAAGATTATAATATTATTGTAATAATATATATTATAAATAATAAAGATTATATATTCTACTTCAATTGCAAATTGCAATATAGTGGAGTGAAGTAGAAATTGACTTTGTTTCTTAATATGTTTAATAGGTCGAACATAATGTAATAGTATTTTTAAATTCTTCTAATGTTTTCTTTGTTTGAAATTACGCCTCTCCATTTTTATCAGAAATGCACAAAATCCGCAGTCTAGTGATAGTACAATACTATAGGTATTAAGTATAATATATTATAATACTATAGAGACACAATACATATGCTCTGAAAGTTGTTTTTATTCTGAAATTTTATGGATGTATTTTTGTGAGATATTTGTAATCAAAATGATAGTAGACGAGATAGAATTTGATGCATGTTTACTGTATATATATGTGAACGGTAATTTTTATAATTTAGAATATGTTTGAGATATGATATATGTATATAGCATATGTTTAGATAAACCAGTTAATATATCGGAAATTATTTGAAGTGAAATTTCAAGTCTAAATAGAGGTGAATTTCAACTTTAAATTTAGGGAAATTTCAAGGTTAACATACTGGGACATACTGTTCATCGTTGAAACGAAACATTTGCGTCGAATCCAATCAAAATTGTCTAGAACAAGTGTTCTTGTCGAAAGATGAGTGGAGGTGACATCCACTCCCAGGAGATCGGTCACCTCCTTGGACTTAGAACGGGACATTACTGTATTTCTCGTTGAAATGGAACATTTGCATCGAATACAATTAGAATTGTCTAGAACAACTGTTTTTCTCGAAAGTATGAAGGGAAGTGACATAGATCGGTCACCTCCGTCGGAGTTAGAACGGAACATTACTGTATCTCTCGTTGAAACGGAACATTTGCATAGAATACAATCAGAATTGCATAGAACAACAGTTTTTCTCGAAAATACGATGTGCGGTGACATAGATCGGTCACCTCCTTCGGACTTAGAACGGGGCATTACTGTATCTCTCGTTGAATTTGCATCGAATACAATCAGAATAGTCTAGAATGTTCTTCCCGAAAGATATAGATGTCATAGATGAGCCACCTCTTTCGGACTTAGAACGGGACATTACTGTATCTCTCTCCTCCTCAATTGTCCTGGTAAACTCGAACTCACACTCCTCGGCGGACAGTGTCTTTCTACAAGGGGTCACAAATCACTACTCCCTTCCCAGGGTCGCCTCAATCTATTCCTCCTCCTCGCTCTCCTCCGTGGGCCCGTACATGTTCGCCAGCTTATCAAATCTGGGTCCCCATGCCGTCAAGTACTCGTACTCATGCTGCTCATCATCCGTCCCTGAAGCCAGCGAAGACAAAGACCCAGCGATACTTCCACCCCCCTCATACGCATAATTCCTCAGATCATCAAACGGCGGAGCGTTCGGATCACTATCAGCCCGCTTTTTATGATCCTCAATGAAAATCCCAACATTCGGCTCAGGTCCCAAAGGATACAGCACTTTACAAGCCGGCAGTTTCCCCATTTCGGGAATGGGTCCTCCAATGGGAATCTGAAGTGGCGTGATATCAAAAGCAGTCATGTCATCCTCTCCACCTCCCTCGTCATCATAATTAATAATATTCTCCCTGACATCATCGTCAGGACCTGGGTACTTGATGTGCGCCTCTCTCCTCCTATTGTACACCACGAACACCAGAACAAGGACTAGAATGATCAGCAAACAAACCAGAATAGCTGCCAGAGCTCCCATACTCAATTTTAAAGTCTGTCCTTCTTGAACAAGCTCGCAATTCTCGCCCCAGAAGCCTTCGGGACAGATGCATCTGTATCTAAACCTGGGGTCCTGATTGATGCACCTTCCGCCGTTCAAGCAGGGGTAGTCAATGCACTCGTTCTTATCCATACACCCCTTATTATCCGGCGTGGGGATCCTCCCTTCACCACAGGTGCACTCGTACTCGTTCCAGAGGTCGATGCACTCATAAGGATCAGCGCAAATCACGTTAGCGCAGGGTTTATTCGAAGGACAGTTGCGCTCCAGATTCCTAGCCATGGTGGCCTGGCCCCACTGCGTTCCATTCATCGCCGGAGGCAGTGGAAGATGCTTCCCTTCAAGTCTAATATCATCCAAACAGCCTTTCTGATAATCTGCGTACACCTCAAAGGTCCTAACTCCAGTGTACTCCGCCTTTCCACTTGCATAAACGCCTTCTTGCTTGTCCACTAACAACCACTGGTGTCCCTCAAATGAGAAAGTCTCGTTGAACCTCCTTCCTTCCCCTCCGTCGAGCTCGAGGGTCGCTGCCGACCCGTATCTCGATACCCTAACCGTGTGCCACTGGCCGTCATCCACCGCTATAGCCGTCAGCCAGATGTCTCGCTCCTCAGTTCTCAGGCTGTTTAGATTGTACCTGAAGTGGAGCTTGCTGTCCTTGATCTCCAGGATCGCGTACTCCCTGTTGTGCTGGTCGCTGACTCTGAACAACTCTCCGTGAACCTCCCTGGTCCGGAACCGTAACTGGACTTGGGTTGAGTATTTATCTGGTTCAAAGGATAAAGCGTACTTCACGTAGCTCTGGGGCTTGAACATCGTTGGGATTGTGGACGTCATGCAGCCTGGACCAGTCCAGCCAGGGTTGCACTGGCACCTGGCTTCGGTGAAGTTGCCCACGCAGGTTCCGTGCTCCCAGCAGCGGAAGGTGGATTCCTGGTTATTGCAGATCTCTTCGGTTTGGGGACACCCTGCCACGCTGTTCCTGGAGAGACCTGGGTGAGCTAGATCATAAAGCTTGCTGTTGTGGAATAAATTCTTGATGCAACCGTCAAATCCCTTTCCAACCGGCATGTGCTTCCACTTGTAATGACTAGGATCAAACTGCTCAACGTATAAACCCCCAATTTGCAAGGGCGCGTTCACATTGAGATACTCGTTGAAGGGCGGAATGGTCCCCTGAGCCTGGCAACTGGTATCGTTGAACTCCGGCGGGGTGCCGTCTTCAGGTTCCGAAATATCGGCGGATTTACAATAATCAATGATCAATTTAACAGTCTCAGTGTTCCAGAAGATGTCCAACCTGTGCCACTCGCCGTCGTCCAGGGTCCTCTTGGGCTTGACCTTCAATTCCAGAGTTCCTGATCCAAAATCAATTAACAATCTAGGAATTCCTCGTTCTAGCTCCACGGAGATGAAGTCGGATACCATGATCTCGTCAGTTTCCGGAGGAACAATGGGTCCGTTGTATAACAGGAGCCCATCAGGCTTCTTGGTGATGAATTCGAAGCTCAAGTGACTGTTGTCGCACATTTCTAGAGCCGGATACCAGGCCCAGCCGTTTCCGCGGAAGCTTCTAGCGGTCTGCTGGCACCTTGGGCCGTTGTATCCTGCTGGACACTGGCAGGATAGTCCAAATCGTCCTTCCACGCACCTGCCGCCATTATAACAAGGGCTGCTGCGACAGGATTCCCCTTTGCTGAAGTTCCTAGCTCCGCAAGTGCACTCTGCGATCACGTCTACCCTCACACTGACCAACGCTGTCTTATTAGCGTTCACCATGTAAGGCAAACTGCTGATGTCCAAGGTATTCGTGCAGCTACCTTCGCACATCTCGTTCTCGTAGTAGCACTCATCGATTCCCACCATGGTTATATTGATGCCCACTTCCTTTTCTATCTCCTCTCGATGCATCAGAACAATTCCGTTCAGCCTAACTGGTTTATAATAAGGAGATCCATGAGCTGCGAACCTAACATCAGTTAGAGGAGGGTGCATTCTTCGTAGCTGAACACTGAAGACGTCCACGTTGTCCCTGTCGATGCTCAATAAATGCGCTAACTTCTCTCTAAACAACTCTGCTTTGCTCCTAGATAGCGTCTGGGACTTGTAGTCCCAAACCCGGATGAAGTCCTCATCCGTTATCCCCGAAATCCTAACCGATCCAGAGTTCAAAACCGCTTCATGCGGAATAGTCTTCACAGTGACTGTCACGTTCGCTGGCACGTCCGTCTGCGTGTGCTTCCGGTCGTAAACTTTGAATCTCAAATGATATTTTCCATCAGCTGTGCCAGAAATCATGTAGATCATCCCGGTATCCTCATCCAATTTGAATTTATCATGCTCCAGATTCTCCCAGTAGAACTTCTTATCGGGTAAATCCCAGTCGTCCAGGTCGTAAACATAGACTCTGCCTATCTCAGTGTCTGGAGACTGTCCTGCATAGTTATAAACGAAGATGTCCTTGGATCCTGGCTGCATCTTGTTGTCATTAGTGTCCCCGATGATTACGGTTAGGGTACTGGTCCCGGACATTGAGGGAGCGCCATCGTCTTTGATGACTATTGGGATTAGGTATTCCTTTTGTTGTTCCCTGTCAAAGGTTCTTAGGGACGAGACGATCGCCATGCCGTCTCCGTTGGCTCCTTTTATGTCGCTCTCGACCTTGAAGCTGGCTCTGATCACGTCGTCCGCTTTTGTGTCCATCCTGAAGGTGAAAGGAGATCCGTTGCTCTTAGAGCGGTCGTCGTCGTCAGTTGCCGAGATCTCTACGACCTTTTTAGGCTGGAGGTGCTCTTGGAGAACCGGGCGGTAGTCTTTTAGGAAGCGAGGTGGGTTGTCGTTTATGTCCTGCACGATTACTGTTAGGGTAGCTGTGGCGGTTTTCGGGGGAATCCCGTCGTCTATCGCTAGGATTTTTACTTGGTGGCGGGGGGTCTCTTCGCGGTCTAGGCTACGCTGGATGGAGACCGTGCCGTTCTCGTTTATTGAGAATTGACGCTTGCGGTCCGAGGATCTGTCGATTGAGTAGTAGACTTTGCTCTTGCCGCCCTGGTCTGGGTCCGTTGCTGTGAATGTTTCTAGACTGTTTCCGATGGGGGTGTTCTCTAAGACTGTGGTTTCGATGTTGGCTCTGTCGAATTGGGGCTGATTGTCGTTTATGTCGCGCAGTTTTACCACCACCCAGGAGTAGGCGACGTGGTATTTGTCGTTGTCGTTGTCTTCACCCTGGAAAAGCAACATTGGTGATAAGGTGAAATGCCCTATGCCTGGACAGCATCTTTCGCTACCTCTAATTTGATCAGTTTAGATAAAGAAAAATAATTTTTTCGAGAGTTTTAACACATAAAATTCCGATTTTATAAAGTAATTTGAAATCCCAAAATCATTGTTTAGATGAAGTCTAGTTAGAATCATAGGTTCTCTTTGAATGTTTTACCTTGTCGTTCACTTGTATCCTAAATCTGAAACCATTGCTTTGCAATTGGTCCTCGTAATCCAACGACTGGACGATTTTTAGGGAGCCTGTGCCGTCGTTGTTTCTCACCATGGTGAACTTGTCGGCACCATAACCGCTGCTCTCTATCACCTATTACAATTGGAAGCAATTACTATCGCTATAACGAGTCAAATAGTTATTCTTTCTTATCAAGTTCTAATTTTACAGAGTAGAGTATTTTTAGGGGACATTATAGAGAGGGAACCTTGTATTGGAACTTGTTGGTTTCGTCTTCGTCGTGAACGGTGACAGTGAGAATTGGCATTTCAGGCAAGTCTGGACCTTCTGTTTCGTCCACTTCGGTCAACCATTCCTCCTTTGTAAATTGCGGAGGCATATCGTTTATATCTTTCACTCGTATAGACGCTGTCCCCGTCCCTAAAAACGAGAAACATTTTCATTCGTTATCTTTTTAAGTATAAATAGTAATGGCTATCCGTGGTAGAGATGAATCTACACCTCCGGACCGGTGGGCTTTTGTAAAAGAAACTTGATTGTTATATATAAGAGTACTAATCCTGCATTATAAAATATCAATGTAAAGTATAGGTGCTTACAAATTTTTCAGAATCTTCTGTTCTTCCGTCGGATCCGCAGCGTACTGCCATTTACGCGAATACGTCTTAATAACTACGAAGCATGGTACATCACGTTCTACGCGATCGCTAAACGCTACGCGAACGCGAACAAGTTACAGTGAATCCTCTATAGACGCGACAGCCTCGAGGGGATTTGGTCGCATCTATTGAATAGGGTAGCTATTTTTTATCTCCAAAGGCCGAGCCGAACGTGGAGAAGGACAGTGCGTATAAATAGAGACCACGCGCGGGTTCTCCCCCCCCTTGGGCGGTCGATCGCGCTACAAAGAAATTAAGGTATTAGGGTGTTTAAATTGGGGTTTTATGACACTTGTGATGTATTATTCTCAGGTATGAAATAGCATTAGTGATACAATACAACAATTTCCCGCTTAGCACCGTTGTTTATCCTATACTAAGTTGGGGGAGGGATATGCTTGGTCGCATCTATCGTATAGAAATTGTTGCGCCTATAGAGGATTTACTTTACTCCGGTCACGATCAAAATAGTTCCGTGATTGTCACCTCGGTTTTTTCCGAAATGTAGCGTTTGTTAATTGGACGCGGGCGTGTCGGAGGGATTTTTAGGTCGAGGAGTGGGAAACTGTCAAGGAAAGTCCTTTTCGTATTGTTTTCGGCCGTCGATGACGTGATTTATAATTGTATGTCCGTTCGTTGGTTCGGTGGCGCTGTCGCACGTGTTGTCCATCTGTCGGGGTTGAAGTGAACCGTGCGCGTTTTTTGTCTGCTATAACAACCTTTTCAGGTATATCGCCAGTGACCGGGCTTTTGTGCCCGCAACAATCATACGAAGAAGCGGCACTCGACGGAACACAAATGATTCTCGAAAAATCATAATAATGATTGCGTGCTTACCCTTTAACCCCCCTCCATCCACCGCGACAACCTGTATAGAATAATCCGGTGTACGTTCTCTATCCAAACAGCACACCGCAGTCTTTATTACTCCAGTTTCCGGTTCTATTTCGAAAATCGGTGAACCAGTCTCTTCCTCAATAACATTCTTCTCAATCGAATAAACTAGCTTAGCATTCGTACTTTCGTTTGGATCATCATAGTCTACTGCTGTCATTGTCATTACAACCATTCCTGAAACAAATATTAACGAAAAGAGATCGTAAAAATGGCTCCTTACTAAACAAAGGGAGAGATCAATCCTGTGGTAGATTTATTAAATAAAGATAAATTATAACTATAATTTAATTATAATTGGAGATAAATTGGAGTACATTTGGAGATAAATTATATATTTTAGAGAACTCTATATTAACAACTCTATTACAGTTGTTGTATTCAACTCCCCACAACTATTAACAAATTTCTATTAGAGTCTATAGAGTGAATACTATAACTCTATTAGAGTTGTTACATTCGTCCCAAAAATGTTGTACCTCTTTGACTTTTCAAGATTTTTCGGTTCATTTCAAGTATTTCTTTTGCGAAAATCGGTAATTATTGCGATCAGGTCACTATACTCCGATTTTGATGATTATGTTATGCAGCAACACATTTTGAATAACTTTCTCCTTTTCCAATATAGGGGGGCCGCTTTTAGTTTTCGAGATATTCGCAAAAAGCTATTGCTAATACTGTATTGAATTTTCTGTATTCTTGCGCGCTCCATGATCGACTTCAAAAAAGGAGGAGGTTACACAATTAGATCTGAATGTGCCTTTTTTTCGCTTTTTTTCTATGTATGTTCACCGATTACGCCGAGATGGATGGACCAATCGGAACGAAACCCTTTGCATCTTGCAGAGTATGTGCCCGGGTTGGTCCCATGAAAAAAATTTTGCATTTTTTATTCCTTACGATTTTATTCACCGATTACTCCGAGATGGATGAACCAATCAGGACGGAACCTTCTGCATTTTGTACGATATGTCTCCCGATTGGTCCCTTGAAAACAAATTTTGCATTTTTTCCATTCTTTGCGGTTTTCTAAAAATTCTGCTCGTTCCATTAAAAAGCGTGAAATAAAAAAATTTTATAAAAAATATTAATACAATCTTTTCGGAGACGGCGCAAAATTGAAAATTTTCGTCACTGGAAATTACGAAAATCCTTAAATTCTTCTACATGCTTTCACATATTAATGTATCTTCTCTCCCCACCTACTGATTTCCAAGTCCACCATATTCCAATGAAATCATAATCAGCAACATCTGCCTGTTGGAAAATTTTCAATTTTGCGCCGCCTCCGAAAAGATTGTATTGTATTTAAGTTCGTGTGTATTCACGTAAGTTAAATGGGAATTATTTTATACTTTTTAGTGCATTTTTTTAGCGAGTTTTTTCAAAGTCGGTTTAATTTTTTTTATAAAATTTTTTTTCTTTGTAAACACGCTGTGGATATGAGAGAGATCCTTTTTCTCTGGACAGTACATATGTACTTACACCGACAGAAGCCGGGGGCCTTCGAGATACCATAAGGGCATCACAGACCTGTTATTGCTCAATCTCGTGCGGCTAGAAGCCGCCTGTCTCTCTAAGAAGATTTGTTTGTACGTTGGTAGTAAAAACACTTACGTATGTACATAATGTTGTCTACAGTTTGACCAATTTTCCAGTGTTCTATTTCCTTTTTTGAAGGGGGGAAGCACAAGGCCCCCCTTGGGTGCGTCACCGGTGCGTTCGCACCCTACATGTTCTCCAAAATGTATTTAGTTAGTATGGATTGAGATAAAACGGTACCTGCTGTGCCATTTTCCGTCACATTGCCAAAGTAAACTCCTTGAGGGAACGTTGGAGCGTTGTCGTTGATATCTTTTAAGTTCACTTGTACATCGGCATATCCGACCAGACCTTCGCCTCCTTCGTCTTGAGCAAACACAGTAAATCGCCACTGAGGTCTTCCGTTCGGTTGATCCCTATCCAATGGCTGAAAAAATACAATAACAAATTGTATGTTTGTATGGAACCAAGATTATTCAGAGTACCTAATAAAAACTGAGCTGCTGAACATCAATTTTTCGTTTCGATAAACAATATACTTAGGCGCGATTCTTATAGATTTTGATGTGCTTTAATTCACATTTGAAGTGTTCGCAAACAACATTTAACAAAATAACACATTTAATAGAAAAGCGTAAAAAATCAGGATTCCGCTGTTTAATTGAATAGTTCTGAGAATATTGTATGTGCTATTGCGGTTTTATCTAATACTTTAAATACAATCATTGTCCAATGCAATTTCTACATACAGATATTGTTTGTCATTATATCTTGTGATTATACTGGGTGCTTCTTTGTTTTGCACAGTTGTGTATAATAATAAATATATTGCGAATGGATATGAACCTGTAGAACATAAATTTCTCCGCTGGTACGGTTAATATCGAACTTGCTATTCGCTGGATTATCAGGATCGATTCCCTGACCCGTTAAGAAGTAAACAATACTTTGTACTCTGTCCTTGTCGCCGTCGGAAGCTGTGACCTGTTTGAAAAACAAGAAAATCAAAATGTATTTTGATATGTTATTAAGTTATTATATGTATTTAATGTATTGTAATAGCGAATATACAGGGTGGTCCGTTTAAATAAGGCCATCTAAAATATGCATGGTATCAATGGACCAAATATCTGGCAAGTATATTTTTTTCCGAAGGTCATTTTTTTCGGATTTATCAAGGTCATCGATGTTTTTTAATACATAACTACAATTTTTTTTATTGCATCGTGTAACTGATCGAAAGATACATTCGGATATGTATAATAACATAACCTTGAAATGACCTTGATCTTCAAAAATTAAAATTTTACCTTCAGATCAATGTCAATGTCATGTTATTACACATACTTGAATGCATTTTTCGATCAGTTACACTGTTACACGATTCAATAAAAAGAAAATGTAGGTATGTATCAGAAAACATTGATGACCTTGTCAACTCCGAAAAAAATGATCCTCGGAAAAAGATATTCGTGCCAGATATTTGGCCCATTTACACCATGCACGTAACAAATATTTTTTGCATTACAATAACCTGAAGAGATATTAGGGTGGCCTTATTTAAAAAAAAAAACGGACCTCCCCGTATATCAAATTATATGGGGATTGTTTAGTTTTACCCCTAGGACACGTTTCGGCAACATCCTATCGTCTTCCTCGGTGATCTGCGCTCCGTAATTTGGTCGTTCGAAGACAGGTGGATTGTCGTTTACATCCTTCACGTGTATTACGACCGTTGTATGATTTTCTTTCAAGTTATCCGAAGCGGTGAGACGGAGCTCGTACTGTAAAATTAAATATAGATCTAAGTAGACTGCGGATCTTCATGTATTTATAGGAAAATTTAAAAACTTGAACATGTCATTATACAGGGTGTCCCAAAATTCCTGCACATCCCGGAAATAGACAGTTAGCGCGCCGGCCCGACTGTGCCAACTCGCATCTAGGTCGCGTTCTGATTGGTCCGTGTTTTTAATTAATAACTCCTAAACAAAGCCGCGGATAACATTTTTGCAAAAGGAAATGTTGCTTCAGATGGTCTCAGGAACCTCCCATTTCCGGGATGTGCAGGAATTTTGGGACACCCTATATATGGACCGTTTATTTTGAAAGACGTGCAAGTTAATTTTTTGTTGTTACGAAACAATTAAAGGTTAACATATTAGTCAATACAAAAATATATTATGTCAAGTCTGGCAATGTTTCTATTAATTTATCAATATGTAATTTGATTATGTATAAATTTCTTTTAGGCGAATTTAACTAAAATAATATATGTTTACGGGCTGTAAATGGACTTACTCCATTTTCATAATTAGTCAATTGTAAAAATCATTCAATTTCAATTATGAAAAATTAAATATATCATTTAAAATATATTTGGTATTAAACCAATTTGGGTAAATTTTACTTTACTGGACTCAAAAATTGTGCCTTTCTCCTATAAATTATGATGTATTTGGTATTTAATCGAGTAGATTTGTACCCGGGGCGGCTGTAGATCGAAGTTTCGATCCTGTAGGATCAATGGTTCAGGAGTTATGCTTGATTTAAGTTGAGCAATCTGCAGCGTTTTTGACAGGTAAGGGCGCCGTCATATTGGTTTGTAGTGACGAACGCGAGCCGCTTACCGAGCAGAACCGCTGGTCCATGCCCCCCCCCCCGACTTAATCACCAACCAACTCGGTAAGCGGCGCGCGACCGTCATTACAAACCAATATGGCGACGCCCTTACCTGTCAAAAACAATGCTGATTGCTCAGCTTTAAGCAAGCATGACTCCTGAACCATTGATCCTACAGGATTGAAACTTCGATCTGCAGCCGCCCCGGGTACAAATCTACTCGATTGCATACCAAATACATCATAATTTATAGGAGAAAGGCATAAATTTTGAGTCCGATAAAGTAAAGAGCAGCCCCAATTTTGTTTATAAATAACAACACGAAATAAAATAGAAGTAGTATTTTTTATTTTGAACGTTTGTCTAGACATCTCATAAGTTCTATTGGAGTTTTCATATCCTTACTATAAAGCGAGTAGTAACGTCGGTTAATAAGGATTATCCAACGGAGAGAGTGTCCTCAATTCTTTTTGTGTTACAGTATTTCTGTTCGTTTCTATCTTTTTCTTCAGTCGGACCAATACATATGTATTAAAGTACTAACCCGTTTTCTCGACTCGTAATCCAATGCACCTGCGACGTAAATGGCGCCGGTCATATTCTTCACAGCGAAAGCTCCGCCTACGTTACCGCTTGTAATCTCGTATCGAATACGCGAGGCTGTAAAACGCAGAAAAACATTTCAGTGTTTTTGCGATTCCATTTCTTCTATTTTTATCCTTAACGGTGAAAGAAGCTTGTGAGATTTGCTCTCCTCTTCTAAATTTTCATTAAGAGCCCAAATAAGAAAGTTTTAAAAAATGCTTTTATTATTTTTGCACGTAACCTTGTAAATTATAATTATTTGGATAATCTTATTTGCATATCATTTCATAAATCAATTTTTACTTCAAATTGATTATAACAAATCAGGTTGTTTGGTACAGTTATAAAAAAGTTTTCTGTTTTAAATGGCGTTCGAATACTTTCGTGGCTCACTGTATGTGCATTCTACATATTTTTCAGAAGAATCTTCATATTGCTTCTGTGAAACCAGTTAATGGAACATTATGTTTGAACAATTGTTAAAATTCTCACGTAAAAAACAAGAAATGTTACTCTATCGATACAAAACAACTTTGCTCAACTTGTTAGCTAGCCATTAGAAAAAGAGAGAAGTATTATATTATTACTAGCCAGCGGATTTTATGCATTTACGAAAACATTAAAATTATTAGAAGATTATAAGAACATTAGGTAATTATTGCGATCAGGTCACTATACTCAGATTTCGATAAAATTTAAATATGTTATAGATTTCGACATTTTGAATAACTTTTTCCTTTTTCAATATAGGGGGTCGCTTTTAGTTTTCGAGATATTCGCAGGAAACTATTGTTAATACTGTATTGAATTTTCTGTATTCTTGCACGCTCCGTGGCAACGTAAGCATGTTCTGGGACGGCATCTATTTATTTTTTGTTTGGAAACATGTTGTGGGGTTGAGAGAACACAGAACAGAGTGTCACTCTATATAGGGTGAGCTTTCAATTTTGAAAGACTACTCCTGGATATGCGTGGTCCGCCCCCCCCTCCCACCACCTAATCACAAGTAATTCTAATCATGATTTTCCATTACTAGTTCAAATTCTGTATGACGGCTATATAGAATGCAAAAATCATGCGATCAGAATTAGTTACGATTATATAGGGGGCGGAGAGTCGGCCACTCATACGAAAATCCAGGAGCCGTCTTTCAAAATTGATATATGTATGTACCCTATACACCTTGATCTGAAGGTAAAACTTTAATTTTCGAAGCTCAAGGGCGTTTCAAGGTCATGTTATTATACATATCTTAATGTATTTTTCGATCAGTTACCCGATGCAATAAAAAAAAAATGTAGTTATGTATCAAAAAACATCGATGACCTTGATAACACCGAAGAAAATGACTTTTGTCGTAACAAATATTTTTTGCAGCACAATAAATAACCTGGAGAGATATTTAGGTGTTGTTATTTAAACGGACCTCCGTGTACGTATGTCCAGAGTGAGACCCTGTTTTCTCGCTCATATCAACAGCGTGTTTACAAAGAAAAAGTAAACAAACGCCGCGCAAGAATATAGAAAATTCAACACAGTATTAGCAATAGTTTTTTGCGAATATCTCGAAAACTAAAAGCGGCCTCCCTATATTGGAAAAGGAAAAAGTTGTTCAAAATGTGTTGCTGCATAACATATTTAAATTTCATCAAAATCGGAGTATAGTGACCTACTAAAAAAAAAAGAATTTAAAAATACACACGGTTGTACTATTTTCAATCTATTAAACATATCGAGGAAGAAAATAAATTTCCATTTCACTCAAGTTTGGTGCAATTCAGGCATAAAATTTTTATTTTGCATAAATATCCCCTGTCTAATTATTACTGGACTGCGGATTTTACGCAATGTATTAGTTTCAGCTTAATAGAATAACTAAAAGAAGAATACAATTTTTATTTGGCTCCTATGTCCTGCAATCGATACGAACATATTTTATTTTGCATAAAAATCCGCTGTCGAATTATTACATATGTAACATTGGATCTTCACTTACACTCGTCGTGATCCTTGGCGGTGACAGTGAGAACCGTGTGCTGAATGTCCTCATTCTCGTCTACTTCAGCCTCGTAGAGGCCTTTGTCAAAGTAAGGCGGATTGTCGTTCTTGTCAGCTATTCCAATTCGGATAAATTTCGTAACTGTAACAAACGGAAAAAGTCATTGTGTTAGAACAACTTTTCAATTTGGGGAAGTGTCTATCGTAACATAAAAGTCGTAGATAAATCAGTGGAATGTAGGTTCCGCGAAATTCTTTTGGAACTGGTGAAGCTAGAAAGCTAGATTTCATTCCGATTTCTTTTTCCAAACCCTGTCGAAGATAGGCGTGGTTTAGTATATTTCAATTATATAATTATGATTATAATCATAAGTATAGTAGAGTATAAGTATAGTAGTATTTCACCTAACTTGACCACCTTGAATATCCTTGTTGTTTTTAAAGATACGTCAAAAGTCTGAAGGACAAACTTGAATGGTAAAATGGGGCTCATAGAATTCCAAAAAATTTTTGTCTTTATGTAATTTTTGTTAGAGATATGAAGGTCACTTTCATTTTTTTTTAAATGGAATGAGGTGTTTTTTAATACATCAATCGATGCAGCTGGACATTCGTTATAGAAATGTACTAACCTATGTATGTTGAAAAGTTAGTTTTTCAGGAGATATATCAATTTAAATAACTTTAAAACGCCATTACGGTCGCACTATGACGTGACACAAGTAAGTGAACGCTAACGTCTTACAATACGACAGTAATGGTGTTTTACCATTATGTAAATTGAAATATCTCCTGAACTACTAACTTTTCGACATACTATTTTTTTATAATGAATGTTCAGCTGCATCGATTGATGTATTAAAAAATACTTCATTCCATTTAAAGAAAATGAAGGTGACCTTCAAATTGGAAACACCTACTTTCTATATAATGAATCGATAGACTATCGAATTCTGAGTAAAAATGTATTGACCTCCATATGTCCTAAATCTAATAGTTTACGAGATATTGTCCAAACAATTTTCTTTCTTCTTTCGACAATATCTCGTGAACTATTAGATTTATGATATATGAAGGTCAATACTTTTTTACGCAGAATTTTGTGCTCCATCCGAGTTCGAGAAAAAATATAGGCATTCTATTTAAAAAACTCAAGGTGACCTTGATATCTTGATAAAATATCGAAGTAACAAAAATCAGATGGCAGCACTGTATGCCCCCTAGGAACCATGCAACATTCGTTTGAACATTTTTATTGTACAACAAATAAC
Source organism: Lasioglossum malachurum (assembly GCA_028455605.1). Classification (NCBI taxonomy): domain Eukaryota; kingdom Metazoa; phylum Arthropoda; class Insecta; order Hymenoptera; family Halictidae; genus Lasioglossum; species Lasioglossum malachurum. The sequence continues at coordinate 16,553,014 of CM052312.1, read as the reverse complement.
TTGTACGTATAAAGTATACTTGTAAGTATAGTAGAGTATATTTGAATTTTACATTTGTATAACATCGCATTGTTTCTTCCTACGGTGAATTCTACAGTTGGCAATTTTTAGACGCCTTTTAGAATTTTTTATAGACGAGTTTTAGAATTCTTTCAGTATACATATATCAGTTATATAATTACAATTGTAAATATAAGTATAGTAGAGTATTTCCCATTTTTATATCTGAATCATATTTGTATAACGTCGCATTGCTTCTTCGAACGGTTAATTTTCAGCAGTTGGCAATTTTTAGACGACTTTTAGAATTCTTTCTAGACGACGATTATCCTAGATTTATAATATAGAAATAATGAATATTGACAATTGACATTTAGAGTTAAAAGGAAGAGAGCTGTACAGAGCGCAGTATGCTCTGTCGACAGAGTATGTCGGTTGAATCTCCATTTTCAGAGAATTAGGGTTCACGCAGACTTGGCTAGAACTGGCAGAACGCGTAATCGGCGAGACGCTTTGTTCGAAATTCCTATGCTCCGTTAATAGGCGGATTATTAAGATGGATTCCCGCGTCAATTTAACGGAAGTAGGAATGCTTGCTACTTGCAGGCAATTTGCCACGGTTTGGTTAGGGTAGCGGCAGTATCTTCAGAGAAACCCGAACGTTTAATTTCCCTGATTTTCTCTTTCCACGATACATATAAATAACGTGGTAGAGTAAATTGTTCGTCGATGCGACGCACAGCGGTTCAGAATGGCTAAAACGTGGCCAAAAATCGAAGACATACTCGAATTTTGTTGAAAATCGATATTCCGAGGGTTTTCGGGTCGTTGATTATGAATCTGACTTGAATATTTCAAAAAACTAAATGGTGGATTCAATATTGCCGATGTGTTACTCGAAAAATTGTCGGATTAACTTGGAATTTAGTATCCCCTTTTTTTGAGTGGCTGAATATGAGTTTGATTTGAAAATATCAAAAAAATAAATGGCGGATTCAATATTCAGCGACTCGAAATGGCCGGAGCGTTAGTTTTTAAATAAATCAGAGTACTCCTTTTCGTCGTGTTTTCACGGTTTCGGTCGTTGCCAACGTGTTGCCTGTTTATTGTTGTAGCTTTTACATTTGCAAGTGTTAGCAAGAAATTTTTACGCAGCCATCTTAAGGAGATGAATTTTACGCAAAATTCATCGTGTACTCTCGCGAACTCCGCTTTGTAATCGTCGTTAAAGAAAAAGGAGACAGGAAAACAGGTGTTTCGCGAAAGACAATTTTAAAAGTTTTAAAATATTTCTATGCGATTAATTGTTATATGTACACGCAGCTGAAAGAACGCTCTTCACCGCTGTATCTTTTTTTTTATCATGAGCCCATATTTTTTATTTCGGAATCACATTCTACATAAAAAGGTGCACAACTTTTTGTGAATGTGATTCCGAAATAAAAAATATGGGTTTATGATAAAAAAAAAAGACAAAATAACCTTGAAATAACCTTGAAAACGCCCACGCATTAAAAAGCTAGTAGTGCCATCTGACTCGCCACTCGAAACACTAAAGAACATGTGTCAGTTTGTTTCTTTTAAATCACATGTCTTCGAGATTTTTTACAATCTCAACATATCGAAACAATTTTCTTTCTTCTTTGGATAATACCTCGTTAACTATTGGGTTTAGGACATAGGAAGGTCAACACTATTATACATACTCAGAATTTGATATTCTATCAATATATGGTACAAAAAATAGGACATTCTATTTAAAAAGCTTAATTCGACTTTGAAATCCCCCCTCCCCACCATTCTAGTCCTCAAAAAATTAGACTATATGATTGTACCCTACATACCGAACAATTTTTGTAAACAAATTCTTTTCGTAACTTCAGTGCGTCACAAGATATTTCCGTTATCAGATAAACGAAACACACAGCCTGTATGTAGGTAAAAATACGTATAATTTAAAAATTTAACGATGTTACGTGGGACAGAGATAAATTTTCACAGAAACCAGCGTTAACTTTTAACGGGGCGGCAATCCATATGGGGTATATCTAAATGGCCGGTGTGCGTCATGACTATCTATCTATTCAGAGCGGTAGATGTTTAAAAAGAGTTACGGCTAACCGTTCGCTAAATTTATAGTGTATACGAGTCGCTTCGTTACCAACAAAATAAATACCAGTCCATATACATATGTATACAATATACATTTATATTTATTCCTTATTGTGTGTGTGTCAAAGGAAGAAAAGGATTGTACAGGATCTAAGAAACAGTACGGATCCGAGCGTTTTTCTTAGATCAAGGCTTTACCGTAGTTTTACCGCGTAGCAATTGCATAGGTGAACGAAACCGGCGAAATTGTTCTTCTATAATTATAATTGGTAATTATGAAAACACAAGAGCAAGCGGCAGAGAATAACGATGTTATTTACGATCATAGTGCATCATAATGCACAGTGAAGATTAATGACAGAGCAGGTGCATATTATGTACCTTGAAGTATTAAGCGCGCATCTTAAGACCATGTTCCCTTCATGGGGTATTTAACGAGCGCCGTAATTCTGTTACGTTTATTTATTTTGAAACGGCAACAGATTGTCTTGAGTATAAACAAATAATAAGGTTCGGAAACGGGGGCGGGGGGGGGGTGAAAACGAAAAATTCTGAAATAATTCACTGTTATGTATGCTATTAAGTAGAATGTTCATGAATTTTTTTGTAATTGTTTCTCTCGCAGAACAGAAGAAATAAATCATAATTCCATGGAACCGTACTCACCCTGTAACTACTTCGAAGTTGTAAACAGATTTATTTACGAGTTGTTTGCTCGAGAAAAAATAACGAAAAAATTCATGAACATTCTACCTATTAGCACGCATAACAGTGAATTATTTCAGAATTTTTCGTCGCAAAATCCATTTTTCAAAAATCCGGAAACATAAGATTGCCGGTTTTCCGGTGCTCCGAAGACTTAGGGATTTTTCGAAAACTCGGTTTTGCAACGAAAAATTCTGAAATAATTCACTGTTATGTGCTATTAAGTAGAATGCTCATGAATTTTTTTGTAATTGTTTGTCGAGCAGAACGGAAGAAATAAATCATAATTCGTGTGTAGTCTAACCCAGATAGCGAGGTTGGGGATCCTATCGCAAGTTTATGTCCCGGATTTTTTTCAAAATCGACGCTACGGGCGAAAATTCTGAAAAAATTCACAAACGTCTGTGTTATTAGGTAGAACGTTCATGAATTTTTTTGTAATTTTTCGCCGAGCAGAACAGAAGAAACAGAGGATAATTCGTGCGTAGTCTAACCCAGGTAGTGAGGTTGGCGATCCTATCGCAAGTTTATGTTACGGATTTTTTTCAAAATCGACGCTGTGTCCGAAAATTCTGAAATAATTTACTGTTGTTTGTTCCCCCGTGTAGAACGTTCATTAATTTTTTCGTCACTTTTTCTGTAGCAGAACAGAAGAAATAAAGGATAGTGTAACCCACAGATAGTGAGGTCGTACACTTATTGTGTATCGTCATCGGGCGTGGCCTTTCATCGGCCCCGTTACGAGAAAACAATCCCAACTTCTTTTCGATTATCGCCGATGGCCCTGCCAACTCGTTAAACTTTTCTCTCTCGCCGTTCTTCCGCGAATCTAATGGCCGATACGAGAGATACCGCTTTTAGTTTAACGACATTTCGAAGTTTGCAAAAGTAGACTGGTGCTAATTGTAAGTTCTCGGATTTTCCAGTTTGCTAGAACTAACTAAAGAAATAGATGTCATCGATTCCTCTAACAAAGCTTTACGGGTAAAATAATATTTATGCAAAATAAAAATATTTTGCAACTATTGCGGGTAGCAGGAGTTGAATAAAAATTTTGATTAAAAAGAAATTTTTTTCTGTACACTTTTTCCAAATACTTTTTGTGTTGAAATACTCTCTGTATTATTGTGGGTTAGCGTACAGACCTCTTTTTTGGAAAAAGTGTACAGAAAAAAATTTCTTCTATAAAAACGTACGCTTTTGTTGTTTATAAAGTTCCAATAGCCAACTTGCAAAATAGTGCTCTGTACGGGACCCCGCAATAATGCAGAGAATATTTCAACACAAAGAGCATAAAAAAATATTGCTCCTTCGCTAAATGCAGCCTGACCGGGTTATCGAAAAATCACAAGTTGTTTCATATTCTCTGTGAGTGTCTTTCCTGCGAGAAACATCTGCTTCTCTGTCGCCGATTGGCGAGCGGAAATAGTTATATTTTCACTCCGGCGCACCCTCAATTATTCAACTAACTCGACTTTCAGATAAACAACAACTTCAGTTATCTAGGCAAACCTAACTCAGACTAATGTCATTTCCGCTCCCTTTTATAATAAGCTTTTCGGGTTATCCACAGTCGTTAGCCGTTTCTTGTCAGAATAATCTAATCTAACCCAGACCTAACACAGCCTAACTTTACAAAGAAATGCTGTCGGCAAGGTAGAGAATGACATTAAAATGGTAAAAACTTTTTTTTCGAGTCGCCAAAAATCCTTCTGACAATTATCATGTTAGTTAAAATGGAACCTATGTCCAAAATTTCATCCAATTCTGAGCATGGGCGTGTTCGGAAGTGCAGCCTTAAATTCTTCTAATGTATTTAAAATGTGCTAATGTTTTTAAATTGTACCTATTTATTTTCCCCATAAATGCCCATCAAATCCTCTGTCTAATTATAACAATATTCTTAGATTTCTCTGATACTTCACTGTTTTATACTTCGCCCAGCCATTTCTTCATAAATGTATAAAAATCCCCAGTCTGGTAATGAAACTTTTTCTGCTGATCATATTGTAATACAAGTATTGCATTCAAAATTGATGAACATTCGTTTAAATAAAAAAAAGAGAGTCGTATATGAACCTAATTCATTTCAGAATTGATTCAGACATTCGAAAATTGCCGAGTAAATCGAGCACAAAAGTCGTCAACAATTTAGCTCGTTCTCTTCGAATTTCGCATTCAGTCATCAGAGTCTCTCTCTCTCTCACTCTGTCTCGAAATCCACTTTCGCAAGTTGAGCGACAGAGCTTCGACTCCCTCGAAACTTCCCCCAACATTTCCTATCTCCGGCGCGAGTCTTTCAAACAGATCCGGGTCAGGGAACTCCAAACTTGACGACTCATCTTCTTGCATAATGCCGCCTAATTACGGCGGCATTGATCGAATGAATTAGGACACTGTAAAAGTGTCACCGGCTGCCGACGCGTGCTATAGTAAAGCCATGAGCAGCCCTCTCTAAGGGTGAAGAATCGACTACCCGGCGCACCTCTTACGAGCAAACTTTTTAACGGGACCAATCTGGAATTTTAAACGGTTCCACGGCGCTCGCTGGTTTGCTGGTTTGCTGATTCTTTTAAATGTCTAAGCTATTTTTTTGTTGAAAACTGTGCTCGTAAAAAGTGAAAAACCCAAAACAAATCGGAGATGTTAAGATTTATTGAAAATATGAAAACATGCTATTCTACTGTCTAGTTCCCTGATAAAGCACAACAAATTTTTTCAGATTTTTGCTGTGGCAGATCATCGTAAAAAATAATAAAAAACTAAGTTTTTCGAGGTTCTTTCTCCTCATAGCAGAAACAATGAAGAAGATTATCAATTTTAATATTTAAGTTGCCCTCCATTTAAATGATTAATTTTCTCTCAAGTTAAATCTTTAAATTTCCCTCAATTTATATCATTAAATTTCCCTCAATTTAAACTTGAAATTTCTCTCCATTCAATTTTCCTAAATTTAATCTTGAAATTTCCCTAGATTTAGACCTAAAAATCTCCTTTAATTTAAACATGAAATTTCCCCTTAATTCAAACTTGAAATTTCCCTCAATTTAAATCCGAAATTATAATTTTCTATAAAAACTAACTAAAATCAAATTTTGTATAAGAATTCCTCTCAAATTTCCCTCAATTTAAACTTGAAATATCCCTCAATTTGAACTTGAAATTTCCCTCAATTTAAAAGTGAAATTTCCCTCAATTCGAAATTTCAAATATTCCTAAATTTAATTTTGAAACTTCGCTGTATTCGAAACTTGAAATTTGAAGTTTGAGAAACTTGAGAGAAAAACTTATTGTTTTTCACAATGATCTCCCACAACAAAACGTCTGAAAAAATGTGACATATTTTGAATCTTAAGGTGCATTTTACAGAATTTATTTCAGATTTTTTTTGTTATGAAAACCGAATTTTTTCGACGTGTCTGTCTACTTTCCTGCTTTCGTGACCTGACATTAGTCGCGGTGTGAGCTGTCAGATATGCCAGCAAGAAAAATTGTTCACCTTCATTTTAAACGTGACGTAATTCCAATTCGTAATTTCCCCGTGCTTTTGTTTCCCCCACTCTCCCCTATTCGTGTGAAATTAAAAAGACTGGAAAGAATCTTTTGACCAAAATCATAGTTAAACCGAATTTCATCAAATCTACAATAATTTTGACAATATTCAAATGCTGTTTTTTGTATAAATCCAATTAGTAATGCATTTGCTTCGCTGTGTCGATAGAACTCGCACCAAAATAGATCAAATCAATTTGTTTCGAAATCCGTCCCCGCAAAATATACTGCGAGCACGCGAATTTGTTTTAAATATTTATGGGGTAATAAGAAGAAAATGTTTCACATTTTACGGCATGTGAAATTCTGTTCCTACATGACTGCAAATTACGTTCTGGCACATGTATCCGCAGTAATGGATGTAAACACGTGTCTCCTGTAATATCGCTGTGTGAAGTAAAATTAATGTCGTGTCGCATAAAGGTTGAAAATGCAGAATACTTTGCGCGCTAGTGGTGGACACGTTTCCATATAGAGAGCAATGAACCCTTCGTTGCCGCGCATTTTTCTTTTCTTTAACACTAAACGAGGGTCAAATGACTTTTTTTTAGATTTTTTATTTGACAATTATTGAAATAGTAAAGGTGTTTTCATGTGGGAATTCATTGAATACATTTTTCGACTCCAGTAATCTTGTTTTAAATTTTTTAAAAATTGTAATAATTTAATCTCGTTATTGTTAATGTTAAATTATGCTACATACAGTACATATTACGAATTCCAAAGATTTTTATTTCTATAGTAACGTATAAGTATCATGATATTTTTTACATGTTAAATTTAGTTACTAAGACGTTACACAAGTAAGTAAACGCTAACGTCTTAGTACGACCATAATGGTGGTTTAAAGTTATTTAAATTAAAATATCTCTTGAACTACTAACTTTTCGACATACATAGGTTAGTACTTTTCTATAACGAATGTCCAGCTGCATCGATTAATGTATTAAAAAATACCTCATTCCATTTAAAAAAATGAAGATGACCTCCATATCTCTAAAAAAAATTACATGAAAACAAAAATTTTTTTAGTATCGTATGAGCCCCATTTTACCGTTCAACTTTGTCCTTCAGACATTTGACGTATCTTTAAAAACAACAAAGATATTCAAGGTGGTCAAGTTAGGTGAAATATCCGGTATATCACGTGTGCGCACATTTCACGTATCGTTCATACTATATTTTTAGTTGTGTATTGTTTAAAAACTACAAGTAGTATTGCTGCAGCGAGAAAAGTAAGTGTGCAACTAATAACCCAGACTGCGGATTTGATGCATTTATGACAAAAATGGGTGGACGTAATTTAAAACAGTAAAGACATTAAGTTGATTTAAGAACATTTACATGTTACTTTCAATTTACTACAATTGTGAAAGATTGGAAGTAATTTTTATACAGTTCTTGCATCTTGTAACTGACGAAGAAAATTTTTATTTTGCATAAAGATCCGCAGACCGCGCTAATAACACAATATTTTATTACTTGAGAAATATGGTATACCCGTGGTAGATATCATAGCATGACCGCTACTTGTTATACTGCTAGACGCGTTTCAACGAATTAGGTTCATGTAGCCCAGCTTGTTATACGGAAACAACCGGAACTTCCGGCGCGCGAATTCTGCGATCCTAGCGAAACAGCACAACACAGAGAAAATACAGACCGAATTTTAGACATGGCGTTTAATTAAACTCCCAAACAGAAAATCCTAACATGGAATTATTGTTATAAAAAGCGTGGCGAAATTGTTGAGGTTTCTCAATAAAAATGTATGTTGGTCATTCAATTTCTCATCTTACACAAAAAAGACAGAAGGTGATATTTTTATTCCGATGAAACAATAATGGAAATAGAAGGTCCGAAAATAATTTATAATTTTCTCAAACAATGTTCCGTAAGAATTTAGAAACAATGTAATATCTATTTCATGTAAGCCAAATGGAATAATATTGTACTTGCTATATAAACCACTTGGTTTAAAGCAATAACGAATCTATATAAATAAAAATGTAATGTTCGTTTGTTCAAGATCTAACAACTCCGAAACGGCTAAACGTAGAAAGCTGGGGTTTGAGCCATTAGACGCAGCATTCCTTCGGGAAGGTTTTAGGATAATCCGCATTCGAAAAAGTCGATTCGTTCAAAAGTTGTGACGTCATTAGTGACCACAGACGACTTTTCCGCCATCTTTTGGGCACGTTTCTGTTTATAACTTTTAACTGGTAGCACCAATATTCAATTTCAGGTACTCATTGGTTTCAGCTCGCCGAGTTCTTTCAAATGACTACTGATTCGATTCTGTAGGTTGCATAGTTTAGGAGTTATAACACATAAAGTATGCATCTTTTTTAAACTTTTCGGTTTACCGACTTTTTAAACAGCTGTATCTCTCTCTCTCTCTCTCTCTCTCTCTTTTTTCAACGGTAGGTTTTAGGAAAAATCTGAAACCACCTTGGCGATTGGAAATTTGATTCTCTACAACTTTCATATATGACATTTTTTCTCCGACGCGATCTAAGGGCTATACTAAATATTTTACGATTCCATTTCAATGTTTCCGATTGTATTATTAAATTGAATTTCCATAGATTTCGATTTATTTTCAGTTTGATTTAATTATTATCAGAAACGTGCGCTTTCTCTTTTCTTTCTTTCCCTTTTTACCAGATGAGCCACAGCAACGCGTGGCTGGGTACAGCTAGTAAATAATAAATACAATAATGGAAATTTTTCAAACGAACAGAAGAAACAATAGAAGTTGAATAAAAGTAGAGATATCACACGTCGTGTAAACTAAATGTCTCGCGATTTCTTCTTATCGATTAATCCATTATATTAGGTTAGGTTAGGTGTATTATTCTACATTTCTTTGACACTAGGTTTACGGGACTAATATTTTTAATTTGCGATATATTTCCAATATTTTCTAATATATTTCTGATAATTTTAATCTAATATTTTCTAATATTATCATATATTTTTCTAATATTCTAATATTTAGACTAAATAAGATTGTAGAGATGCTTCCCTGTGTAATTATGTACCAAATATATTTCTTTGGCTATATACCATATTATTTGGAAAATGGCCAAAATTTTGATAGTTTGTTATGTTTCTAAAATAATGTTAAATAGTTATTTCTAGAGCTCCGTAGAAACCTAGTGTAAAATCAGTAATCTAAATTAAGATGTGTGCTTTCAAGAAAAGCGGCAAAAAAAGTGGTAAAAATTGAAATTTTTCATGATTTCCAACCTACAACTGCCATTTGTCTATTTTATTTCACAACTTGAAATGTTTTAGTTCATTAACTTTACAATTTTACAATCTTACAACTTTCCAACTTTACAACTTTAGAATTTGACTTCTTTGTAACTTTACAAGTTTAGAATTTTACAAATTCAACATTTTAAACTTTGCATCTTTACAATTGTACAATTTTACATATTGGCAAAATAATTTTAGAGTTTTACAATTTTACAATTTCACAATTCTACTGTTTTACAATTTTACAACTTTGTGAAATGTAAAATTGTAAAATTCTAACAACTACACGACTTTAGAATTTCACAATTTTATAATTGTGCGATTCTACAATTTTACAACTTTAGAATTTGACTTCTTTTTGTAATTTTACAACTTCAGAATTTTACAATTTAACAATTTCACAATTTTGTTATATGTAAAATTGTAAATTCTACGACTTTAGAATTTCATAATTTTATAATTGTGCGATTCTACAATTTTAGAATTTTACAATTTAAATTTTTTACAACTTTAAAATTTCACAATTGTACAACTTTTCAACGTTCTGAAAATTTCATTGGAATTAGTTAATTGGTTTACGAATTCTAAACGATGAGAAGTGGAAAAAATTGAAATTTTTCATGAATTTCTACAACTGCCATTTTCACCACTTCCAGTGGCGGAGCCAGAGTTCGAGCCCCGAGCAAAGTTGAATGCAAAGCACGGAGAAAGGAAAGAGACGCGCGCGGTCGCTTCTCGCCAGGAAAATTAAATGTCGGGTAAACGCGTTTCACGCTGCAAAATCCTGTCTCGGAACAGTGGGGTATACTCTTTTTGTTCCCACTTCATTTGTTTATGTCTCACGTAGAGCGAACTCTACACACGGAAAAGAGAGAGAGAGAGAGAGAGAAGATCGCAATGCCTGCAGATGCAAGAAATCGAGAGGCGGGAACACTTTCTAAGGATTACTGTATGTACTCTCATTTTTTTTCGTTTTTCATTTAGTCGAAAAGATTTATGTATATAGCATGATGAAAAAATTCAAAAAAATACTGAGCCTCAAAAGGAAGGGTCTTGCTCTCTGTCGAATTACCTTGAATGAAAATAAATGACAGTAAATCAATCGAGGTTTGGAAATCTGTGTTTAATTCATCCGTGTTTAAATTAATTTAATCTTGAAATTTCCCTCAATTCAAAATTTGAAATTTCTCTCGATTTAAAGTTGACATTTCCCTCTCAATTCACAAAACTTTAAATTTCTATTAACTTGAAATTTTTTGAATGTATAGTTGGAATTCTACAGTTGTTATGATTTCTATATGAAATTCTATGAATTCTAGAATTACATTCTAGTGTTAATTGTTTAAACTTAAACGATACGGTGACTACGTAGAAAAATAATTGATGTTAAAAATTAAATAATTCATTATTCTTAAAGCGACTGGAACAACATGGGAAGGAGTATGTACAACATTTTTGGAACACTCTGTACAATAGAAAATAAACCCGCAGAATTATAACCAAAAAGTTTGAACTAAAGATCTATAAAATTATTTCTTATGAAATATCATTTTTATTATTTTACTAATTGTAAAATCAAAATTTGGAACCGGTCATTTTGACCGGTGGTGGTGGGTTTAATGTTAATTAGTGTCCATTTCTCTTTCTCTGATGTCGAGTTACACTCGACAAAGGAGTGCAAAGGGTTAATTAAAAAATGCACACACACACACATAAAGTGACTTCCACTAATATTCGGACGCTCGAAAACAGACGATAACTTTTTTAATATTCTACTATACGACTCGGACTTTTTTTGAGAAGCTAGAGCAATTAGTTTACTACAGGATGTGGAAAGAAATTTTTTCAAAAATTGCAATTGATCGGAATTGTAGAAAAAATACTAAAAGTTGCATTTTCACACTTTTTTAAGTGGGCCTATAGTGAAAATTTAAGAAATACGTTTTGTAGATCTGTATCAATTAAAACATATTCTGAAAGTTTCCTCAACATCGGTCGACGTTGCAATGAGCTACAAACGTTTAAAGATGATAAAAATTGCAGATTTTCATGATTTTCGACCTCTAACTGCAACAAATCTAAGCATTCTTACATCTTTCAATGTTTGTCGTTTTTTCCGCATCAACCAATTCCGATGAAACCTTCACAATGAGTATAATTGACACGGATCTACAAGACATATTTTTTAAATTTTCAATACAGACCCACAGAAAAACCTCTGGAAATATTCCATGTGCCATGTAAAACAGTGGTGCCCAAGGTGGTTCGGAACCCACCTTAAAACTGTAGGTCCCGTCGCTTAATAACCATAGCAGTCGAAGAAGTGAAGAAAATAAAAAAAAAAAGTCATAAAAGGCCCACAGAAAAAAGTTGTAAAATGCAACATTTCTGCATTGTCTGCAATTCCGACCAATTGCAATTTTTGGGAAAATTTCTTTTCACATCGTGTAGGAAACCATCAACTGCTCTAACTTTTCTCGAAAAAGTCCGACTCGTATAGTCGAATATTAAAAAAGTTATCGTGTTTTTTAGAGGGTTCGAATATTAGTGGGAGTCACTGTATATCACAGAGGAAAGAAAGGCTAAATTGATTATCAAGTCATAACTTAATGAACGAACAGCCACGAAGACCGCAGAAAGTATGGGGAAACTAACGGGTCGCAGAAGTTTCCGCGAGTCTCGCTCCATCTTCGTCGCCGGAAGATTAATTTCTCCGGAGGATCGAAACTTTAACCTTTACCGTGTTTACTCAACTTAACGGTAATTAAAGTTTACTTCATATTAACTTAAGCTGCGACGCTTTCGAATCCAAACTAATTACCCGCCGGCGGAAGTTATTATGTACTCCGTCTCTCCATTTACGTGTTTAAATCTAAACCGCAATATTGTCGCACACAGCTGCGATATATTTCGAAATTGATTATTAGACCGCGATCTCCACGAAATTATGGCTCTTGGAAATTTTCAAAAATGTTAGAATACGAAATACGACAGAATTTAGAGGGTTTTTTATTTATTTCAGATCTAAGAAGGCTGCTACCACGGAAAATAACATTTTATTTGATTCGAATTTCTTCGAATTGATTATATATTTGTATTCGTACAAAATGTCGGAGTGAAATTTCGGTACATGGTATCGTTCCCGGGACAAATTGTTGTTCGTAGCTGATTGTTCATTTATTATGTTAGATGAATGACCAGGCTCCGAGCAGAAGAAACTTTGTAATTCAAGCCACGGTTTCCCCGTCTTCGCATAAACAACGGTTCTTTGGTTCCTTTATGGCTGTCTACGAAGAGCTGTATCGTCTCCCGTAATTTCTGCCGTTACCGCGAAACTCTGTGTAAACGCAGGGCACGTCGTAAAGTTAATTAATATAAGCTACGTATAACGCTCGTAAACGCTTAAGCACGGCGATAAACCGGTGGAAACTATTCCTGAATAAATTATTCGCCATTAGCAATTGGTTGCGTCGAAAAATATGTTAAACAATACCTGCAGACCTGGACAGGCTGCGTCTTTTATGCCCCATGACTTCTTTTCGTAGAACAAACGGTTTTCGAGAAAATTGAGAAAAACGTCGGACCAAACGAATGAGACAGTCAAATACGATAATTAATTTAATGCGAGTAAGATCGTTTTTCTCGAACATCTACTAAACTATTGACTGCCTCGAAAAGTGTGTTAGACGAAATCTGTAGATCTGGGCAGGCTGCGTCTTTTATGTCCTATTACTTTTTCTTGCAGAACAAACGGTTTTTGAAAAAATTGAGAAAAGTCGAACCAAATGGATTAAACACCGAAATAATGAGTTCAATGATGATAAAATCGTTTTTCCCGAATATCATCGAAACTGTTTACCAAGTTGAAAAATGTGTTAAACGAAACCCGTAGATCTGGACAGGCTGCGTCTTTTACGTTCTATTACTTATTTTCGTAGAACGAACGGTTTTCGAGGAAATTGATGAAAATGTTAGCCACGTATCACTTGCGAGTCTGCCAGGCAAGATAAGTGACGCGTCGTTGACTTTTATTTCAATTTTTTCTCGAAAACCATTCGTTCTACGGAAAAATGGGATGGGACATAAAAAACGTGGACTGTCCAGATCTACAGATTTAGTTTAACATATTTTTCGACACGGTGAATAGTTTAGAAGATATTCGAGACAACACGATTCTATCGGCATTCGATTGACGCTAACCGTACCGAGCAGAAAATGCGACTGCTATACATTGTTCTATAAAAATGACAACACTGAATTTATTGGAATTAGCTATGGTTTTTTTAAAGGGTTTCGCTTCGCTAAATAATTGTCAGGATCAAAACGAATATCCCTAGGAATTGCGGAACGATTTACTATATTTCGTTCGCGCGTCGAGAAGTGGTCTGGCGTTGAGTTTTCTGGTCGGTTTTCAAATAGAGCTCGAGCTCGAGCTCGTAAAGCACTGGCACACGCAATTCAGTGCACCTGATTTTAACGATCTCGTCTAAAAGACAAGCCCGAGAGTTTGTCTCTCGAATGATTATCTAGACTTTAGCGAATTGCAAACGGGCGTGGCCTCAGACTACGTCTCGAATTTATGAGCATCTCGGTAGCGCTAGCAACAAGGTTTAACAAATACGCAGGGATTTCGATGACGCTGTCCCCTGACCTCGATACGATTTCAGCATTCGTGTATTAATTAGGGTGACTCTTATTTTCGACTTTCCAATTTCTTTCATGGCGCATCCTCCGGAGTTGTCCCAAATAATTAAAAATAAATCTGTGCAATGTTTCAGCGAGATCGGATAACGGATTAAACATTGAAAAAATTAATTGAATGCTGCTAAAATCGTTTTTCTCGAATATCTTCGAAACTATTCAACGCGTCGAAAAATACATATATTGAACAACTTGAAATTTCCCTCGATATTCGAAACTTAAAATTTCTCTCGATTTAAACTTGATATTTTCCTAAATTTAAACTTGAAATTTCCCTAGATTTAAACTTGAAGTTTCCCTAAATTTAAACTTGAAATTTCCTTCAATTTAAATCCGAAATTATAATTTTCTATAAAAATTAACTAAAATCAAATTTTTTATTAGAAATCCTCTTAAATTTCCCTCATTTAAACTTGAGATTTCCCTAAATTTAAACTTGAAATTTCCCTAGATTTAAACTTGAAGTTTCCCTAAATTTAAACTTGAAATTTCCCTAAATTTAAACTTGAAATCTCGCTCAGTTTAAATTTGGAATATATATTATAATTTTCTATAAAAATTAATTAAAATAAAACTTTTTATAAGAATTCTTCCTAAATTTCCCTTAGTTTAAACTTGAAATTTCCCAATAATTTAAACTTGATATTTCACTCGATTTAAACTTGAAACCCTCAATTTAATTTTGAATTTTGCCTTACTGTGTATTTTGTAATTGTATTTCAATTGTAAAATCGTATCACATTTTTCATTTTATATCAGCTCATTAAATATGAAACGTGACAAATAAAACACATTTGTCAAGTTTCATACTTAATGACCTGTTAGTCATTGAAGTTGCAAGGATAATTCCATTCGAAATGATGAAATGAATTTTTTCATACAAGCACACACACACAGACACACACGTATTGTCGGAAAAAAAAATTGCAGGAAATTTCAATAAATTCAGTGTTGCCATTTTTACAAAACAATGTATAGCAATGTTAATAGCGTGCACCGTGTTTTATATAATAGAACACGAAACGCAAGCAACGTGCTGTATATTCTCTATTGTTATTTGTGGAGAAAATTGTGTGAAGTCGCCCTCTCTATCAATTCGAGTTTTTTTGGTCGGTTCGTTATGAATCGTAACATGCACAACGGGAACAAAAGATTATTACATATTGCGTGTTGTTGTTCTCAGTCATTATTTTTAACTTGGACTGTTGCTCGAACGATGTTCGTTTTCTGCTTTATTGCAAAATAGTTTCGCGAATGATCTATTGTATATCTCGCTACAAGATCTACAGGGTATGTCACCTAACTTGACCACCTTGAATATCTTTGTTGTTTTTAAAGATACGTCAAAAGTCTGAAGGACAAAGTTGAATGGTAAAATGGGGCTCATACGATTCCAAAAAACTTTTTGTTTTTATGTAATTTTTTTAGAGATAAGAAAGTGATCTTCATTTTTTTAAATGGAATGAGGTATTTTTCAATACATCAATCGATGCAGCTGGACATTTGTTATAAAAAAGTACTAACCTATGTATGTCGAAAAGTTAGTAGTTCAGGAGATATTCTTCTGTGTGTGTGATAATTTATGATAAAGTGGAGTATGGTGTACGGCTTGAAAAATAATATGAATATTTCGAACGACGACTGCAATTTACAGAATCATTTCGAACAATTATTATCGTGCCGATTGAATTGTCGTTGATATATTCCGTGATAATCTTGTTTCAGAGAGTGGCGAAATATCCTGAGCAAGGTATTACGTTTATAACGTTCGCGTAATAATATAACGATTTATCCCGCAGCAACCACGAAACGTGGCAAAAGACTGGTACAAAAGCTATTACGGCAAGTGCGCGTCCTGCTAATTACACTAATTACCGGCATTGTGAAATCCTCTCCTTTGACCGACAGGGTAAGCAAACCGAGTGTTAATTAAACATAGGCAAATTATGAGACCACCTCCACGTCAAACGTGATTATCAATTGGCCATTAATATCGGGTAAAATATGAAACGAACAGCTCTCGCTGGAACAATGCGGTGAAGATACATCGCGACGCACAGTGGTGGTTCAGAAATTTCTGCCAATAGATTCTTACACATACAGACTAAGTTTTAGCGTAAATAGAAATTGCTATAAGCGATACACATTATCTTTTGAGAGAAGTTTGAAGACAAGCGAAAACAAAAGTCCTAGAATCTTTTTTATTAATTTATTTTACGTCGCTTTTTTATAACGCCTGTGGTTATTTCGCGACGGGACCTACAGTTTTTATAAGTGTCTCTGTAACTGTATCCGTGTTTAATCCATCCGTGTTTAAATTAATTCAACCTTGAAATTTCTCTCGATTTAAAGTTAAAATTTCCCCCAATCCAAAACTAGAAATTTCTATTAATTTGTACTTGAAACTTCCCTCAATTCAAAACGTGAAATTTCTCTCGATTTAAAGTTGAAAAACTCAAAACTTGAAATTTCTCTCGATTGAAAGTTGCAATTACCCTCAATTCAAAACTTGAAATTTCTCTCGATTTAAAGTTAAAACTTCCCTCAATTCAAAACTTCAAATTTCTATTATTTTAAACTTGAAATTCTCCTCAATTCCAAACATTCAAATTTCTGTTAATTTAAACTTGAAATTACCCTCAATTCAAAACTTGAAATTTATCTCGATTTAAACTTGAAATTTCCCACAAATCAAAACTTGAAACTTCTCTCCATTTAAAGTTAAAATTTCCCTCAATTCAAAACTTGAAATTTATCTCGATTTAAACTTGAAATTTATCTCGACTTAAACTTGAAATTATCTGAATGTATAGTTGGAATTCTACAGTTGTTATGATTTCTATATGAAATTCTATGAATTCTAGTGTTAATTGTTTAAACTTAAACGATACGGTGACTACGTAGAAAAATAATTGATGTTTCGTATCACGAGATAAATAAACTATTGAACTTAGAAATTAAATAATTCATTATTCTTAATGCGACTGGAACAACATGGGGACGAGTATGTACAACATTTTTGGAACACTCTGGTAACAATAGAAAATAAACTCGCAGAATTATAACGAAAAAGTTTTAACTAAAGATCTATAAAATTATTTCTTATGAAATATCATTTTTATTATTTTAGTAATTGTAAAATCAAAATTTGGAACCAGTCATTTTGACCGGTGATGTTTAATGTTAATTAGGGTTGTAAGAAACACTGCAATATACAGGGTGATTCACGCAATTGTTTCAGGCCATAACTATTTTATTAATACATTTACGAAAAAATATCAAAAGAGAAAGATATACACAGTACGTCTGGAAAATAGCAGAACTTCTTTAATTTAAAGGAAACCACTAACGCCATCTGTTGAAACAAAACATATTCTGAAAGCTGTAACTTCCTCTACAAGACAGGACCACAATCACTGCAATGAATCAACGGATTGTCAAATTATCCTCATTGATTGATAGATAGATAGATTGTCAAGTTTCCTCGTCGCAAAAACACGACTGAACAAAGAGCAAATATTAAATTTTGTTTCAAGGTCGGTAAAACTTTTACAGAAACATTTGAACTGATGAAAAAAGTTTATGGTGATGACTGCTTATCACGTACACGTGTGTTCGAATGGTATAAGCGATTCCAAGACGGTCGTTATACTTTGGAAGACGATCCAAATTCAGGCCGGCCAAAAAAGAAAAATCGCGATGAGTTGGTGGAAAAAGTGCGTAAAATGTTCGGGAATTCGTTCCACAGGATCGGAATATCAATGGTGAATATTATCTGGGTGTTATGGAGCGTTTTTGGAAGAGAATCGTTCGAGTGAGACCTGAATATCGAGTGCCGGGAAGTTGGATTTTGTTGCACGATAATGCACCGTCTCACAGGACCATCGCTGTACGTGAATTTTTGACGAAAATACAAGTCTGCGTGCTCCAACATCCTCCGTATTCGCCTGATTTATCACCGTGTGACTATTTCCTGTTCCCAAAACTCAAACTGGCCATGAATGGAACGTTTTATGACAATGTTATACAAGTCCAAAGTGCCATGACGAGGGTCACTGAGGCGATTGCGTAAAATGAAATTAAAAAATCTATGCCAGCATTGCTGGAACGTGCCCAGCGATGTATTAATGCGGAAGGGGTGAACTTTGAATAAAGAGGGATAAATTCGGCAAAATAACTCATTGTTATTTAAAAAGTTTCGTTATTTTCCAGAAATACCGTGTATAATAGTCAATAGCATAGAAACATTTTAAAGCTTTGAAAATTGTCATTTGCGAAACACCTACTTTCTTTAATGACGATTACAAAGCGGAGTTCGCGAGAGTTCACGATGAGTTTTGCATAGAAGTATTTTGTCAGAGCCTCCTTAGATGGCTGCGTAAAAATTTCTTGCAAATACTTGCACATGTAAAAGTTACAACAGTTTAACAAATGTTCCAAGTTGAAATTGAGGGAAATTTCAAGCTAAAATTGGAGCTAATTTCAAGTTTAAATTGGAGCTAATTTCAAGATGAACTTGAGGGACATTTCAACTTTAAATTCAGGAAAATTTCAATGTTAAAATAATTATTAAAAAGTTAATGTTTATAGAAAATTAATTTGAGATTTAAATCGAGGGAAATTTCAAGTTTTGAATTGAGGTTCGAAAGTTCAAAGTGAAAGTTCAAGTTTCAATACAGAAAAATTTGAAAGTTAATATAATTTCTCAAAATTAAATTTAGGATAGTGAAGAAATATCAATGGTACATAGATAAACACTTTCTAATGGAATCTCCAATAGCAAAATTTCGAGTTTAGAAAAATTGGGAATAATTTCAAGTTTAAATTAAGGGTAAAAATTTCTCTCAAGTTTAAATTGAGGGAAATCTAAGAGGAATTCTTATAAAAAAATTTGATTTTAGTAAATTTTTATAGAGAATTTTATAATTTAAGATATAAATTGAAGGAAATGTTAGGTTTAAATTTAGGGAAATTTCAAGTTTAAATCGAGAAAAATTTCAAGTTTATCTTCAGGGAAATTTCAAGTTTAAATTTAGGAAAATTTCAAACTTAAATTCAAGAAAATTTCAAGGTAAAAATAATTTTTAAGTT
>CM052312.1:16493370-16533489 GCA_028455605.1 Lasioglossum malachurum | reverse complement strand
CCAGCTGCGTCGATTGATGTATTCAAAAATACCTCATTCTATTTAAAAAAATGAAGTTGACCTTCATATCTCCTTGACGTCTTCACCTATAAAAAAATTAATGACATCAGTTTACGAGCGCCTCGATATCAAGTAAGTTTGGTCTGACGCATTTTCTTCTATCCTCAAAAGCAAGCGAGTTATTCAGGTGACCTGTTTATACTGCCCCACCCTGTACAAAGACGTTTTTATATTTATCATCTGATCTCGATGCTGCACTCTATTAAGCTGAGCTTTGGTGTTTCGAAGTGTTTCGTGTTTCGTGATTCGATATCGATGCATATGGAATATATGCGTACTCGCGTTTCCCGCGTGATCGTTTGATCGTTTTATTGACAGCTGTGCGACACACAAACCGCGGGTGAATTTGAAGCTCTGTAATCAGGATTGAAACCTTTACTTAATGACTGTTGATTCGTAGCTACGTTGTACAACAACGCGTACGGGTACGTCGGAAACTAAATTGCTTTGAGGTTCACTCGCCAAGATTTGTTTAATAAACGATTTACCATTTTCGCCGTTCTATTGTCACTTGCAATCAGTCTACCGGTACTTTATAGTCCAAGCTGAAAGCTTCACCGAGCATAATTAAAGACAGTTCGGTGTCGAATTCATAGAAATGTCATTACCATATAATGGAGCGTTTAAAAAATTTAAAAAAGTATGCAGATACTGCATTCAGCATCACAGCGGTCCAGAATCGCCAAAACGTGGACAAAAGTGAATTTTTCAACGAGTAACACATCTGCGGTATTGAATCCGCCGTTGTTTTCTGATATTTTTCAGTCGGATTTATAAAACACCAAATTTGTTCCACAATTACTGTTGGGTGGTTCTTATATGTAGAATTTTTTGCGCTGATTCCGAATCTGGTCTTAATTTTTCACCTAGACGCACAGTTTTCGAGAAATTTGAGTTTGGAAAAATGACATATTTTTCAACTTTGAACAAATATTGTGATGTTATAATGAAAGATATTGAATTGTTCTTTACAGCAAACGATTCTGTAGACTTTCCCGAATCCAGTGATATATAATATTAATACATTATGATTGTTTAAACATGTTTAAACAATCGTTAAAGACGGAGGGACACCGCTTTTGCACCAATTTTTGAGGATATTTTTCAATTTATCTCAAAAAATAAGGGTCCAGCGGAAAATCGAAATATACCACGCGATCGAGCAGACTTTTATCTTGAGAAACCACCCTTTCAAGTGTGGAACGTCGACGTTTTTTTCGGACCAGAAAGCAAAATATCTTCGCCCGACATGAGTAATAAAATATGAGAATAAACATGTTGAAACAATTATAATGTATTAATATTGTATATCACTGGATTCGGGAAAGTCTACAGAATCTGTTACTGTAAAGAACAATTCAATATCTTTTATAATAACATCACAATATTTGTTTAAAGTCGAAAAATGTGTTTTTTTTTCAAAGTCGTGTTCCTCAAAAACTCTATAGAAGGACCCAACCGTAACATGGGAACATAAAAAAAGTTGTTGAACAGTGTAATCAGCGACCCGAAAACGCCGGAACCAGAGCTTGTGTGTGTGTATGTGTGTGTGTGGGGGGGGGAAATAGTATTTTAAATAGTAAATAGTCCTATTTACTTTAAAGCATGTGTACACAACTTTGAAAATAAAACATTTTATTTGATGCTGTAATTTGTGAAAATAAAATATTTTATTTGTGATGCAGTAATTTTTGGAAATAAAATAATTTATTTGAGGCAGTAATTTTTTTGATAATAGTATTTTATTTGAAAAATATTGAAAATATTTGTATCTTGTTTATTTTCAATTTCAATTTTAATTATTATTGCTGAAAATAATGGTTCGAATTCAATACATCTATGAGTGTAAATCGCGTTTCTCAGGGCATTATAACAATGCAAGAAGTAAAATATTTTATTTCTTGTTTCAGATTGTTAAAATAGAAATATTTTATTTCGTGGATATGAAATTGCTGAAACAGAAATCTTTTATTTTTTGAGGTTCGGATTGTTAAAATAGAAATATTTTATTTCGTGGATATCAAATTATTGAAATAGAAATATTTTGTTTTTTGAGGTTAAGATTGTGTTAAAATAGAAATATTTTATTTTCGAGAAATTCTATATTTTATTTAAAATACTATTTTCTTTAAGCAAAATAAAATCTAAAATAGTAAATAGTATTTCAAATATTTTTTTCGCGAAATAATGCCCACCTCTGCTCGGAACACCGATTTTCAACAAAATTCGAGTATGCTTTCGATTTTTGTCCCCGTTTTCGCGATTCTGAACCAATGTGCGACGCGTTCTCAACAATTTACGGCTGCGCTGCTATTCTCCTACTTTCCGGCAAAACCGTGAAAACCATGAACGTACCGATATACATTTCAACGCCCGCGCTTTTTTAAGCTAAAACAGATGCACTTGCTATTTTTAGTTAATGTTCGACCCAGAGTTCCGGAAATTTTCCATTTTATTTCGAGCGGTGCGGTCGCGAATACGGGGGAGCGCATATTTCATCTGATAAACCGAAAAAGGGTAGAATGCCAGCGAAAACTGAAAAGCTATATACACACTGTGCACATTAAAGTGCATCAGCGTTGTAACATCCACGTAAAAGGGAATTTGTTCGTTCGCAGTTTTTACAGTTCTCGGCTGGCACAAGTTTTGCTCACGATAAAACTGAAAATGTAGTCATTATATATTGTCTGTTTCGAAAAAGTTTCGACAAGTTAGATTCCAGTAACATTACTTTACATCAGCTTGAAATACGATTGAATCGAAGCGAAAATAAATGAAATATTTCTTGTGTCTTATTTATAGGAAAATTGTGTAATCATTTTAAAATATTATATTAAAATTATATTTTAAAATATACTTGAAATATGATTGAAGCAAAATAAATAAAATATTTCTTGTGTCTTATTTATAAGAAAATGGTGTGTAATCGAGAATTCCATTTTAATATTATTTTACGTCTACTTGGCATATTAAGTGAAGCGAAGCGAAAATAAATGTAATATTTATTGTGTCTTGAAAACATAGTAGACTTGGAATAATAAAGTCACGATAAATATTGTTTCATGTCCGAGTTTAATCGGACGCATCAGTTGGACGACATTATTGCACATTCATTCGGGAAATCCGATTTGTTCCGGCAAAACTGATGCGCTTAATTCAACGAAATCCTAAATTCATGATCGTAGATCCTGCAGATATCTACATATACTGTTTATTCCACGAGAAATTGGCCGTTTCAGCATGAATTTGCCGCTGCTAGTTTCAATCCTAACGTTTACCGTTGGAAATATTCGTGGTTTCCCCGTTACATTTCTAGTTTCAGAAAATCATAGCAGACAGCGGATTCTATGCAATTTAAAATAGAAAAACATTAGAGGAATTGAAAAATACTGTTTCATTATTTTTAACCTGTTAAACGTATTAAGAAAGAAAATAAATGTCTACTTCACTCGAGTTTGTTTCAATTCAGGTCTCATCACATCCCTGTTCATCACCTCATCAATGTATTCTTCAAATTTCCTTCAATTTAAACTTGAAATTCCCCTCAATTTATTCTTGAAATTTCCCTCAATTCAGATTCTTAAATATATCAGTATCTAATCTATTCTATTTCAGTTTTTAAAAATTATTTTCAACCTAAAATTTCCCTCAATTTAGATTCTTAAATATATCTGTATCTAATCTATTCTATTTTAATTTTTAAAAATTATTTTCATCTTGAAATTTCCCTCAATTCAGATTCTTAAATATATCACATCTTAAATATATTCACATTCCTTAATTATTGAAATGATAAAGATGCTTCCATCAGAAATTATTCAATGTATTATTATACGTATTATTATAAAAATTGTGAAACATCTCTAAATAAGTTCAGTCTTGTCATTTTCATAAAACAATGCGTGTCCGACAGATTTTGTAGCCGGAACGGTTAGTGTTAAGTTTGGATTGCTTTTCATTTTTCTTTTCACATAGATAGAAGATAGCCTGACGAGAAAGACGATAAATGGTGGACACGTTGCCGTCGCTGTCGTAGAATTAAACTTTCCGTTCGTTCCGTCTCGCGTCGGTGACTCTGTAGATTTGAAATGCATAAAATTTTACGTGCCTCGAGGAGAACGGAATGGAGAATATCTTGAGCGTGTGGCACCACGCCTCCGTCGAATTTTGAAATTTTATTAGGGACGTTGGATCGACAGTCCGGACCGTAAAATGGAAATGGATTCCATACTTGCGTTATCATGGGATTTGTGTTATGGAACTTCTTGGTTCATTTTGCGAAATTGAAGAAACGGATATATTTCTGTTTCAACTGTTACGGGGGTAGACTCGTTTTTCCATGGTTGCAAGGGTGCTGGATTCGCCTTCTCATTTCTCGATAATACGAACACGGGGTTTTTCAGTACTTAAAAACGCTAGATAAAAGATCGATCTAGTTTGCTGTCTCCCTCAAAAGTCCTATTTTTCCGTTTACGAGGCGTAATTTGCATTATCCGGCAGCGTACATTGCATTATTCGGAAGCACACAACTGCGCATGTAGTTATTTTCATAGCTACATGCTGCTGAATAATACAAATTATGCCTCGAAACGAAAAAATAGGACTTTTGTAATTTAATTACCCAATTATTCAATTACGCAATTGGATTACGTTGTATTTCAATTATATAGTAAATCAACTACGTTGTAACTGAATTACATTATTCAAACCTTTCAATTAATTCAATTACTAAGTATTTTAATCAGATGTGTAACTGAAATACAATATACTTGAAATACAATATATAATTTAAATGCAATATATAATTTAAATGCAATATATAATTGAAATACAATATAATTGAAATATAATGGAAATACAATTTAATTGAAATACAATATCAATTATCATTATCAATATCAATTATATTTCAATTAAATACACTATAATTGAAATACAATATATATATATATAATTTAAATACAATATAATTAAAATACAGTATATATAATTCTGCGATCGAAAAGACCCAACACCGTGTTTTGAACGGACTTCAATAGTATAGGGTAGCTATATTTTTATGACTGCGTATACCGCGCGAGACTTCAAACGACGAGCCGAACATAGAGAAGGACAGAATGAAATAGGATCGCGTGGCCGAAGCGTGTCGCCGTCGCCAGCACAGTTTAAAGATCCGTGCGTCATCACAATGTGTATACCAAAATTTTATCTTCTTTATCTTTCATAATTTTTTTATGGAACTTTCACCATTATATTCGTGGCATTTTTCTAATGCAAAATGGTACCAAACACGATATAATTACGACTGTATTTAGTGGTTTAATCGACGGCGGAAGTTTCGAACGCAACGAAGAAGAGCGTATTGGAAAGAAAGAGACGCGGACAGTCGGCGTCACCGGTACAATTCAAAGGCCAACATTGTCGCTGTTGTTCGCTGCCTTCGAAACTTCCACCGTCGATTAAACCACTAAATGCAGTTGAAATTATATCAGAAATAAGTTAGTGAAAGTCCCATAAAGAAATAATGAAAATTAAGAAGTTTGAAAATTCGGTTCACTCGAGTCAATGTGTGGTGTTCACACCGATATACCCGAGCCGCCATCAATCGTCGCCGCCCTGCGGTGCGACTCGGCGTTGACAGGCAGTGGAGTGGGTAGGCACTGTACTTCGATCGTACAGGCGACCCAGGACTTCGATCGCAGAATTACTGTACATCTCTTCAAATTATAGTCCAGAACTTTGAAGAAGTGCAATATATTTTTATGTTTTTCTTTCATATACTTGTTTGCTGTCTGTGCGGCGTAGTTTCTATTCCTCGTCTTCGTTCGTAATACGTAACGCTATTTCATGTTTATGGTTGAAATTTAAAAAATGTGTAACGCAGAAGTTATTTCTGTTCAGAGAGATATTATAAATTTATAAATAATAAATTCCTTCTGTTTGAAACCTTCACATGGATTTTTCAACCTCTTCTTACCTATCACTTTAATTAATGTAATTTAATTACGAAGTATTTCATAATTGTACTCCATTGCAATTACGAATTACATTGTATTTTATAATTATACTCCATTGAAATTATGAATTACATTGTAATTTAATTGAATGAAGATCTGAATTATAAATTACAATATAACTGAATTACAATGTATTTTATAATTGTACTCCATTGCAATTACGAATTACATTGTAATTTAATTGAATGAAGATCTGAATTATAAATTACAATATAATTCCTGGCGTAATTCAATTTTAATTTTGCACAACTCTGGTCCCGCCAGGCCCCTTACCCTTCCGCCCCTCGCCCAGCTGTGCTGCGGAGCCCGCGTTTACTTCCCCCACTCTTCCCACTAACGCTGACGCGTACCACGTGAGGCAAGCTAACGAGTGTTCCAAAAAGACCGTATGCTGATGTAAGCTGATATGTTTAGGAAAGGTAGGCTATACTGCTATAATGAAATGGTCGTATGTTGATAAATAAATACAAAAGGAACACAAGCTAAGGTTTGAAAAATGAATTGAAGTATTCAAGAAATTTCTATTTCAGCTCCTTTCCCTTCTTTCAGTTCCCAAAAATATGAATTTGCGTAAACATGCGCAGTCTACTTATAATCATTTATATTACATATTTGAGCTATAATGATCTAATATTCAATGTATACATTACCTGCTTTCTCAATAATTTCAAAAAATGCGTAGTATAATAGTAATAACTAAAACTTTGATTCTCTCTTAAACGTCTGTAAACTGCTGTAAACTGAATTCACAAACTAACTTCACCCAATCCAAGCCGTCCGTGGCGTCGCGTGGAACAAAAGAACACCCATTATTTTCCCTACCCGCTCCCACAAGCGGAAGAGTGGGGGACGCAAAGGTGGGCTCCGCAGCACAGCTTGGCGAGGGGCGGAAGGGTAAGAGGCCTGGCGGGACTCGCAGATGGCAACCCAGATCGGGACTTAGGTAGTGGACAATCAACTGGATTCGAACTTAAAACTGTTTATCAAAAAGGGCATTGTAAAATCGTGTTGATGGTTCGGAATTCGGATTTGAGAGTCAGAATTGGGCAAAAATTTTATTGAAATAAAAATTTTAGCTGCTCTTTACTTTACCTGGCTGAAAATTTGTACTTTTCTCGTATAAATTATGATGTATTTGGTATGTAATCCAGTAGATTTGTACCCGGGGCGGCTGCAGATCGAAGTTTCAATCCTGTAGGATCAATGGTTCAGGAGTTATGCTTGCTTAAAGTTGAGCAATCTGCAGTGTTTTTGACAGGTAAGGGCGTCGCCATATTGCCGAGCAGAACCGCTAGGTAGTAGTTGATTGGCGATTAGGTCGGGGGGAGGCAAAGTAAACGGCTCGCGGTCGTCACTACAAACCAATATGGCGGCGCCCTTATCTGTCAAAAACACTGCAGATTGCTCAACTTTAAGTAAGCATAACTCCTGAACCATTGATCCTACAGGATCGAGACTTCGATAGAAGCCTCCCCCGGCACAAATCTATTGGATAGCAGACCAAATACATCATAATTTGTAAGAGAAAGGCACAAATCTTGAGTCCGGTAAAGTAAAGTTTACCCAAATTTTTTGCCCAATTCTGTTTGCAGTAAGCGACAGTTTGAACTTGGCTACTATGTTTTTTGGACTACATTTCTATTGGTTGTGTTTGCGTTTGTGGGGGTGAGTGTCTGTTTTCCTGATTGGCGTAGATATGGCTGTGGGTGTGGTCTGTATGGAACGTTGGAAGTGGAATGTTTATTGTTTTTTTGGATGTTATAAAATTTTGGGCTTACGATTTTTCGGTCGTACGGGTGTCTAACTGTCCAGCAAATTTTGGGAAATTGTTTTATGACGGATGGCCAAGGATCCGGCCAGATCCGACCCTTTTTCTGCCTTCTCGGGTTGCCAGGTCTGTTACGCGCGTGACACAATCAAGATCGTACGAGTTCTAGCATTCTCTACATATAATAGCAAGTCGTGTAATGTTCCAAAGAAATGTACAAAACAATACTTTTAATTTTGAAGTCGCTAACCTCTGATTTAAGTGTAATATCAGGATAAACAGCCTAGACTTTGTCAATTTTTTATAACACACAATAAACATTTTCCAAGTGGATTGCAAGAAATTGGAGCTGCATAAACAATTTGTTCTGCCTCTTAATCATTTTATTAAGCCACAGGCGATATAATCGTGTTTTACAAAATCGTCAGATATTTTCACTGTTTTGTGTTTCATCTGTGTTCATTTTTCTAATCAATGCATAAAGATCCGCAGTCTAATCATGAATCTTGCGAAGTAAGACTATAATTTCCGGAAGTAAACACATCCCGACGAACATTCTCTCGAATAGAGTCTTGGAATCGACCATGAAACGTGAATCGACACAGAACACGAGATTGCACGAGCGTTCTAATTACCTTCGAAACGAGCTAGCGAATTCGAATCGATCGGAGTTACGTTTATGGTTAATATCCCGCCGTCATTCTCGAGTAGAGTTCGCAAAGTTCTTCGGGCCGGGTTGCACCTTCGCCGCGAGCATAAATATAATAGCGTTGAAATTATACGGTAGCATGGAGAAGCATTTCACAAGTGGTTCAGAATCGCGAAAACGTGGGCAAAAGTGAATTTTTCAACTTTCTCAAAAATTAATGAAATCTCTGCAAATAGGTTTTTACACGTACTTAGTTTTAGCATAAATATAAATTGCTATAAGTGGTACATTATCTTTTGAGAGAAGTTTGAAGACAAGCGAAAACGCAAGTCCTAGAATGATCGCGAAACTTCCTGAAATTAACGTTCTTTGCCTCATCATACCTTTTTATGAGTACTCATTTCAGTGAAATTAGATATACAGCGTTGAAGAGCGTTCTTCCAGCTGCGTGCACAAATATAATAATTAATAGCATAGAAATATTTTAAAACTTTGAAAATTGTCTGTAGCGAAACGCATGTTTTTCTGCCACCTTTTTTTTTAATGATGATTACAAAGCGGAGTTCGAGAGAGTTCACGATGAATTTTGCATAGAAGTGTGGCGGCTTAATTTCCTACATGCGCCACAAGAGGGACAGGTAGTCGAAGACCTTTCCACCTTTCTCGCAAGTACTCGACCCCTCAATGATTTGTATATATGTATACCGTCCTCAACCGCCTTCCAACATCCAAGTTTAAGGCAGGGCCCGCTAGATAGCCTTACTGATGAGTTCTTTACCGTGGCCAAGGACGAAACGCTCCTTCCTTTTTCCTCCTCTCTTTCATATTGGTCGAGCCTCTTTCATTTATTCCATGCTCCCACTGAAGTATCTGTCAGAGCCCCCTTAAGATAGCTGAGTAAAAATTTTTTGCAAATGTAAAAGTTGCAACAATTTAACACAATTGTTTCAAGTTTAAAATGAGGGAAATTTCAAGCTTAACTTGAGGGTAATTTCAAGTTTAAATTTATTTTTAAAAATTAAGAGGAATTTTTATAATAAACTTGATTTAAGAGCTATTTTAACGTTTTAACTGGAAAATGAAACATTTCTTCCGAGTTAGAATAATTTTAAATTGATATTGCATAATACCTCATACAATACTTAAATGTTTAACAATTGTTTCAAGCTTAAATTGAGTAATTTCAAATTTAAACAGAAGAAAATTTCAAGTTTAAATTGAGGGGCAGTTTCAAGGTTAAATTCAAGGAAATTTCAAGTATAAATCGAGGGAAATGTCAAGCTTAAATTGCGGGAAATTTCAAGATTAAATGAAGGGAAATTTCAAGTTTAAATCGAGGGAAATTTCTAGTTAAAATCGGGGGAAATTTCAAGTTTAAATTGGTGGTAATTTTCAGTTGAAAATAATTTCAAAAAATTAAGATAAAATAGATTAGATACTGTTATATTTAAGGATCTATATTGAATAAGATTTCAAGAATAAATTGAGGGAAATTCAAGAATAAATAGGAGGAAATTTAAAGTTTAAATTGAGGGGTATGATGAGAAATGTAAAAGTTACAACAATAAATAAACGACATTTTCTCCAAGGGAGAACCTTTCCTCCTACCATTTTAAGCGTTGTTCTTAAGGATCCACTTGTTCGACTCTTCTGTTCTATCGTCCACCATTTTCTTTTACTACCTCTCAGCTGCGATGATCGCGGACTTACTACTTGTGAGATTCAGAAAAAGATCCCCCTACTTTCCTGTGAGGACCAACTTCATCTGAAAAATTCTTCTCAACTCTTTTATCTAACTGTTCTCGTCGAGGAGCTTCGGTCATCGAACGCTGAAGATCAGCCCCTCGGACTCGATCGTAGCTCGTTGTTTGTAATAGCTTCTCAAAGATCGATAGAATCCTATTAGGTAATGGGATATCGAGCCTTTTTCAGTTTGAATGCTACTGCAAGTAGCATTGTCGTGATTGCAATATTGAGCGAGTCGAAATCATTCCGAATATTTCTGGAATTATTATTTTTCTAGAATGGGTGATTCCACGCGGAAAGGGACACTTTTTCGAGAAAAATCTGCTGTACTACAGCATATTTAAATTGAAGGAAATTTCAACTTTAATTTCACAGAAATTTCAAGTTTAAATTTGGGGAAATTTCAAGTTTAAGTTGAGAGTAATATAAAGTTTTCAATTCAGGGAAATTTCAAGTTTTCAATACAGGAAAATTTCAAGTTTTCAATACAGGAAAATTTCAACTTTAAAGTGAGGGAAGTTTCAAGTTTAAATTGAGGGAAATTTCACGTTTAAGTTGAAAGTAATATCAAGTTTCCAATTCAGGGAAATTTCAAGTTTTTAATTCAGGGAAATTTCATCTTTAATATGAGGAAAATTTCAAGTTTTCAATTGAGGGAAATTTCAACTTTAAATTGAGGGAATTTCAACTTTAAGTTAAGGGAAATTTCAAGTTTAAGTTGAGAGTAATATCAAGTTTTCAATAGAGGGAAATTACAACTTTAAATTCAGGGATATTTCAATATTAAATTGAGGGATATTTCGAGTTTAAATTGAGGGAAATTTCAAGTTTTGTATTGAGGGGAATTTAAAGATTTAAGGAAAATCCAGATAAGAATCGAAGCGTTCGAAACGTTTCTGGTCATTTAAAGTCGTTCCACCGCGTGATTCTATCAAGCTAACTAAATAATCGCAATTTATGCGGTAACGTTTCAACAACAGTAATTGAATTAATCCTACAATTACCACGTCAAAAGCAATATTCACTTTACTACACTTATCTGATTGATTAATTCGTCGTTGAACTACGTGTTTGTTAATCATCCGTGAATTTGTGGCGCGATGGCCAACGACGACTAATTGCACGCCCTGATTCATTTGTTATCGCAGGGGAATGAAATGAGAAAGTGGACGGTGCGATTAAAAGTTACGAACGATAAATAGTGCGGGAGTCGGTCACAATTAAAAGTTTCGGACGCACGATGTTACACGATTTGGGTACTCATTGCCGTTACTCTGGTTTAGGAAAACTGAAGAACATTTTTAACTATAATTTATGAAATTATAGTCAGCCCTATCAAAATCTTTCATAATCAATTCGCTTCCTGCAATATTTGTATAGCTATAATACTATTATTGCAATGTTTTCCTTTAAAACAATGTCTACTGTCTTCTAGAATAAATTTAATTTTATAGTCTAATACAACATGTGAAAATTTACTCATTTGTTCATATGTTAATTTAGTATATTCCACAATCAGTAATGGTGGAAGCATCTTATCTGTAGCTTCTACGCTTTCAACATTAACACTGTAAAAGTAATAAATTGTATTATTTGTAAATGCTTATGTATGTAGCATATCGGGTTTTTGGTGATGCAACTCTCAACAATTGACGATTAACAAAATTTTTCAAGTGATTGTTTAAATATAAGAAAATGAAAAATATTAGAGCACAAAATTCAATCGAATTTGGTAAGATTTTAATTAATTTTGTATCTGCGAAGGTCGTTGGCACTGACAACAAGATTCTATTTGATTCCACTTTCTTGAATATTAACTATACATATTAAAAATTGCATGAACATCCGGAGTCTACTAATGAAGGAAATTTTAAGTTCAAATTAATTTCTAAAAATTAAGAAAAAAATTCTTATATATAATAAATCTTATTTAAGTTAACTTTTTTAAAAAATTCATTTAAGATTAAGATTGAGGGAAATTCCAAGTTTAAATTGAGGGAAATTTCAACTTTAAATTGAGGGAAATTCCATGTTCAAATTCAGGTAAATTTCAAGTTTAGAATTCTGGAAAATATCAAGTTTTTAATTCGGAGAAAAATTTTTCAAGTTTAAATTGAGGGAAATTTCAACTTTAAATTGTGGGAAATTGCTAGTTTTTAAACAGCGTATATTGGTCGAGGAGAGACTTAATTTCCAAATAAGTAGACAGCGGGTTCTAAATAAAAAAGGTGCATTCTTTCAATAAACGGTAAAACCAGTGGCCGCGGCCGGTTTTACCCATGCTTATCGGGCTATAGACTTTACGATTACATCTTTACCTTGCAGTTCGATCGATATTTACGAGCGCTTCCCCTATTTTACGAAAAAACGTTAATGTTCCTCCAGTAAAGCCGCTCATAAATAATAGGTCGTTAGCTGTCTAGCCGTATCGCATGCGCAAACACACAAGAGCCGAGACGTTGAAGAATTATCTACCTTCCAGCTGACCGATTTACGAAGATGCTGAGATAGCGATATTATCCAAAAAGCAATAGACAAAGAAATTGACAATATGATGAATCTAGTATATATGGTACACTGCCGCTGTGAAAAGTATCCGGACACTTGCGAAATGTGTAACAGCAACGCATAAAAGTGACTCAAGCATCTAAAACAGTGACTAAAATCGATCTTTATCGCTTTCTCATGGAACATCTAACTAGACTAAAATTAAATAAGAGACGAAATCGCGGCAATCTTTCTGTCAGCTTTTTATTCTACTAGTATTTCATTATTAGTATTCGCATCGAGAAATTCTCTGAACTCGCTCCGCACCTTAGAAACGAAACAAAGCGAAACTTGAAATCCTTCCGAGTACCGAGACCGTTCCACTAGATCTCGTATTTGCGGATAGAAATGATATTATCGCATTTTCATTATATTATTTATACAGAAAAATCAATTCTATCGTGCTATGATATCATAATATACGTTTTAATAATAATTACAAGCGATAAAATTCTCCTAAATATTTTTCCTACTAACTTAAACTATGTTTTGTAGAGAAACGGGAAGTTTATAACAAAAATGAGCAAGACCAATTTAAAAAAGTTTACAAGATAAGCGAATTTGGAAACACCAATGTATTATATTTTCAACCCACTAAAATTACTAAAGGAGGAATTAACTTTTTCCTTGGCTCCTGTTTCCTGAAATTGATGCCAGAATAATTTTATTTTGCATGAAGATCCGCAGTCTAGTAATAAAT
Source organism: Lasioglossum malachurum (assembly GCA_028455605.1). Classification (NCBI taxonomy): domain Eukaryota; kingdom Metazoa; phylum Arthropoda; class Insecta; order Hymenoptera; family Halictidae; genus Lasioglossum; species Lasioglossum malachurum. The sequence continues at coordinate 16,520,002 of CM052312.1, read as the reverse complement.
ATATATTATCGTATAAAACGTATAATCGCTAATTTCAAGTTTGAATTGAGGGAAATTTGAAGTTTTGAATTCAGGAGATTTCAAGTTTAAATCGAGGGAAATTGAAGGTTTTGAATTCAGGAGATTTCAGGTCTAAATTGATGGAAATTTCAAGTTCAAATTAAAGAAAATTTCAAGTTTAAATTGAAGGAAATTTCAATCATAAATTAATTTTTGAAAAAAAGAGGAATCACGTTTTTTTTTATAATTAATCTTAAAAAGAAAATTAAGAGAAATTCTCTTATTATAAATTCGTTCAATATAATTCGAATTTCAAGTTTAAATTAATATTAAAAAGAATTAAGAGGAATTCTTAAGGATACTTAATTTCAAATTTAAAAATTGAGGGAACTTTCAAGTGTAAATTAATTTTAAAAGGAATTAAGAGGAATTCTAATAGAAAATTAAATTCCAGCGACAAAATTCTTCTAAATATTTTTCCTGCTAACTTAAATTACGTTTCGTAGAGGAAAAGGAAGTGTCCGGATACTTTTGATACGGAATGAAATTCTTTTCAATTACAGATATAACTGGGTGAACACTGTCCACGGTAGCAAACATTAATGCTAGGAAAAATAACAACGAAACAGAGGGAAAGTCGTATTTTATTCAGTTGCCGGAGGACTTGCACGTTGCTGAAAATCGATTCTCTCAAAAATGGAACACGTACTGCGAAAGAATGAAATTTTTCACGATATATATCCCATGAATTTCCATCCTAAACTTTATCTGTATATTTTCCGAATAAAACTAAGAAAACAGAGTTGGAAAAATACGCGATGTGTTTGAAATTTAAAAGTCGTTCCACGAAATGTCGAATAGAAAAACGATATATCGAATCGATCCTAATTTATCACAATTCGCGATGGTATGTAATAACTACTAATAGAATATAGATTTTTATGTAATAATTGATTTATGAAGAAATTAGCTGGGCGAAATATAAAACATTAAATAGATTAGAACAATTCAAGAATATTATAACGTTGTTTTTAACGTAACAAAGTCGTTAAGGGATGACATCAATTTTTATTTTATTCCTGCTTCCCCCACGATCAATGCAGAATATTTTTATTTTGCATGAAGATCCGCAAACTAAAAATCAGTAACCTAAATTAATGCTAATCCAGATTTGTGTGTGTGTAATACTAAATTTCTTTAAAATCAGTAGACTCCGGATTTTTATACATTTATAAAGACACTAGTTGGGTGAAATATGTATAGAACAGTAAATAGATTTAAAAAATTTAAGAACATTGTAACGTTGTTTGTAACTTAACAAAATTAATGGATGAGATCAATTTTTATTTTATTATTATCATTAAGGGATGAAATCAATTTGTGTATTTTATTCTTGCTTTCCCCTGCATAAAGATCCGCAGTCTAGTTTTTATTATTAAGTATAATTATTATTAGACTGCGGATATTTATGCAATTTTTAGTTTTTCTAGATAAGCTTGTAGAAACTGGAATCAAATAGAATCTTACGTGTTTTAATATTTTTATTATTATTATCAGGTCGTTATAAGTATGAAACTTGACAAATAAAACACAAATATCAAACACATTTGTCAAATTTCATACTTAACGACCTGATACTATATTTATAGTTATTTATTTACTATATGTACGCTATTTACATAATATATTAGGTTGGACCGAAAGTTCGTTGCGTTTTTAAATGAAAATTCAAAGATAAAATTCAAATATTTATTCATAGGTTTATCGAATAACATGATAAGTCAAAAAGTAATAGAATCGAATGGAAAATATGTTATTGATCAAATCTATGTATAAATATCCTAATTTTATCTTTAAGTTCTAATTTAAAAACGCTACGAACTTTTGCGTTCCAACCTAATATACATGGTGAGGCACTATAAACAGGTCACCTGAATAACTCGCTTGCTTTTGAAGATACGTCAAATGTCTGAAGGACAAAGTTGAATGGTAAAATGGGGCCCATACGGTACCAAAAAGATTTTTGTTTTTATGTAATTTTTTTTAGAGATATGAAGGTCACCTTCATTTTTTTAAATAGAATGAGGTATTTTTTAATACATCAATCGATGCAGCTGGACATTCGTTATAAAAAAGTACTAACCTATGTATGTCGAAAAGTTAGTAGTTCAGGAGATATTTCAATTTAAATAACTCTAATATAATGAATATAACTCCAATAATGAAACACTAACCAATCAGAGCGCGACCTAGACGCGAGTTGGCGCAGCCGGCCCGGCGCAGCAACTGTCTATTGGCCGACTGTGTCAACTCGCGTCTAGGTCGCGGTCTGATTGGTCCGTGTTTTTCGTTAATAACTCGTAAACAAAGCCGCGGATAACATTTTTGCAAAGGAGAATGTTGCTTCAAATGGTCTCGGTAACCTCCCATTTCCGGCTGTTGACGGAATTTTGGGACACTCTGTATAAATATATTATAGTATTAATAGCAGTATACTTATCATTATTAATGTTGTTACATTAATACCGGGGCGTGTCGATGATAAAAGAAACTATCCAAAAGTTCTCTTCGTTGCAACATCATTTTTTTACCACGAAAATTGAATCGGTAAATGATTTAGGAGAAGAAAGTAGAGAGAGGAGAACAGCTTGATGACACTTGTGCAAATTACCCGGGTCCGGAAAAACTGAATTGAAAATGCTAAGAACGTACGGAACTCTGCGGAAAGATGTAACACACGGATTCTAAATTTCTAAGGCAGAGGTTTTGCAGCAGGTGCAACTAGGATGGATGCTAATTAGCGTAGAGGGTGGACGGAAAAGCGTAAGTGTCATAATCCGGAAGAGTTTAAGGGGATTAAATAATAAAACACGCTCGTTACACGAACAACCTTCGCATCTGGTTTTTCTGTCCACTATTTCTACGTACATAGAAAAAAATTCTTGTAAAATCGTTTTTCTCGAATATCATCTAAACTATTTACCGCGTCCAAAGATCTGTTGAACAAAAAATGTAGATCTGGACAGACTGCGTCTTTTATGTCCTATTACTTTTTTTCGTGGAGCGAACGGATTTCGATAAAATTGAGAAAATCGTCGGACCAAATGAATGTGACAGTAACATAGAATAATTCAATGCGAGTATAATTGTTTATCTCGAATATCTCCTAAATTATTGATTGTATCAAAAAATATGTTAAATGAAACCAGTATATCTGGACGGGATGCGTCTTTTATGTCGTATTACGTTTTTTCGTAAAGCAAACGGTCTTCGAGAAAATTGAGAAAAGCGTCAGCCACGTATCACTTGCGGATCGGCCAGGCAAGATAAATTACACGTCGCTGAGGTTTTTCTCAATTTTCTCAAAAACTGTTTGTTCTACGAGGAAAAGTAATACAACATAAAAGACGCAGCGTGCCCATATCTGCAGGTTTCGTTTAACATACTTTTCGACGCGGTTAATAGTTTCGAAGATATTCGAGAAAAACGACTTTATCAGTTTTCAATTAATAATTTTATTCTTTAATCCATTAGGTCCGACTTTTTGTCAATTTTCTCTCGGAAACCGTTTGTTCTATGAAAAAAAGTAATACAAGATAAAAGACGCATCTTGTCCAGATCTACAGGTTTCGTTCCACGTATTTTTCAACACGGTCAATAGTTTCGAAGATATATGTATTCGAGGAAAACGATTTTGCCATCATTCAATTAATCATTTTAATGTTTAATCCATTTGGGGCACGTTTTCCCGTTATCAGTGGCCGCTGAAACTTTGCACCGATTCTTTTTGAATTATTTGGAACAACTCTGGGAGGTTGCCATAATAGAAATTCAAAAGTGAAAAATAAGAGTCCCTCTAATGTATATATACATATAACGAAACATTCGAGAACCTTTATCGACGAACTGATATAACTCTCTCATGAATGAGTGGTCGTTGATTTAGTTATCTCAAGCCCGGTGACCGAATCTATTTGGTTCGCGTGTGCTCGTTTTTCCAAAGAAAAATAAAAACGAGAAACGGAACATCGTAAATATCAACCGAAAATGTTTCGTTTCATCAATCGCTAATTAAATTCGCTGCGCGGTACATGACCATTACACGTGTACCGTTCCGACGAGTATTTCTTCTCGGAATTATTCGCGTGCATAATATACACAAATATTCGATAAAAACTGTTCATTAAAATTACTCGTTATTCGCGGCGATTCTATGAAAAATATGTAACATACGGTATCGCGTATTTATTTAAGGCTGATTTTATATCTACACAGCGGATCTTTATGCAAAATAAAAATTTTCCGCCTGAATTGCAACAAACCGGAGCGACATAAAAATATTATTTTCAACCCATTGAACATATTAAGAGAGAAATTCCTTAAAAAACTTTCTAAAAAAATGTATGATTAGGATTTAACGTGTACCCTTCATATTAATTGTTTATTAATAATACAACGATGTGCATAATTATGAAACTAAAACTTGTAAAAAAAATTTCCCTGAATTCAAAACTTGAAATTCCCCCCTTTATTTAAAGTTGTAATTTTCCTGTATTCGAAACTCTCACAATTTTTAAATGTGAAATTATAATTTTCTATAAAAATTAACTAAAATCAAATTTTTTTATATTAGGTGAAGAGTAAAAAGTTCTGAGCGTTTTCCGCTAGATGTCTTTAGTGAGCCATATCTCACGATGTGCACATCGCATCGAGTCATAGTATACGGCGATTTCAAGGTGATATTACGCATCAAAAACGTTCTTTGTCTTAAACTTGATCTAAATCGAATAATCCTAAGTATGTTAATTTCATCGTCGAAATAAAGCGAAAAACGCTCAGAACTTTTTACTGCACCTAATATAATAATCTCTCTTTTAATTTCTAAAAAATAATTTAAACTTGAAATTTCTCTCAATTTAAAGTTGAAACTTCCCTCAGTTCAAAATCTTAAATTTCTCTCAACTCAAAACTTGAAATTTATAATGATTGATGATTCTTATCAGTACACAGTAGATCTCTATGTATACGAAATTAATAATTTTCCACCTGAATTGCAACAAACTGGAGCGACGTAGAAATTTATTTTCGCTTTTAATATATTCTCATTGGTTAAAAATAATATAACAGTATTTATAAATTTGTTTCCAATTATATAAATTAATGGTTCAAATTACATCTCTACTCATTTTCATCGTAAATGGATAAAACCGCTTCGATAGAGATATGTGTTTAATATTGAGCAGTAAACTAGCGCCTAAACAAAACATGAGAATGCGTTAACACCGTTACGATAAGTTTCCCTTGAAAGAAGATAAATTATTGCAACTGCGCCAAAGAAAAAAGTTTTAAGGGGGTCATTAAATTATTTCGGAATCTATAAAAGATGAAAGTCGTTTGGTTGCTCGTTTCGAGTGCGTACCATTGTTCGCCATTGTTTTATCCAAACTTTCAATGGTAGTTTTGGAAAATTAGTTGGCCATAACGTTCCTCGTTATACTCTGTATAGCAGAGCATCGAAGTACTCGAGTACCGGCAGTTGTACATGATCGTTGCACGTTTCGACTATACACAGTACCGCACATAATTGATCACACACACTTTAAATCAGAATAACTATTTTATGAATGGGCCAAACGACTTCAGTTTATCTTTAAAGGCTAGAAGGATTAGTTTAGTCAACGGCGTCTAATAAATATGTTGGAAAAATGCATCTGGTCGGAATTATGAAAACTAATAGTAAAAATTTATTTTTACTGCTTTTTTGGCTGGGACAATAACAAAAACTCCACAGGTATATGTTCTGAAAATTTCATTGAATTTTGGTAATCTGATGTAAACGATGAAAAGTGGTGAAAATAGCAGTTGTAAGTCGAAAATCCTGAAACATTATAATTTTTATCACTTTCGATCGTTTGTAATTCGTAAACCATTTAACCAATTCCAATGAAAAAAGCTTAAATTTAGAGAAATTTTTCAAGGTACAATCGAGGGAAATGTCAAGTTTAAATAGAGGGAAATTTCAAGTTTAAGTAGAGGGAAATTTGAAGTTCAAATTGAGGGAAATTTGAAGTTTAAATTGAGGGAAGTTTCAAGTTTAAATAGAGGGTAATTTCAAGTTTAAGTAGAGGGAAATTTGAAGTTTAAATTGAGGGAAGTTTCAAGTTTAAATTGAGGGAAATTCCAAGTAAAAATTGAGAGAAATTTCAAGTTTAAATAGAGGGAAATTTCAAGTTTAAATAGAGGGAAATTTCAAGTTTAAATAGAGGGAAATTTCAAGTTTAAGTAGAGGGAAATTTCAAGTTCAAATTGAGGGAAATTTCAAGTTTAAACAGAGGGAAATTTCAAGTTTAAATGGAGGAAAATTTCAAGTTTAAATAGAGTGAAATTTTTCAAGTTTAAATTGAGGGAAATTTCAAGTTTAAATTGAGGGGAGTTTCTAGCTTAAATTTAGGGAAGCTTCAAGTTTTGAATTGAGGGACAAGGTTTTTTATTCTGGGAAATTTCAAGTTTATAATTCATAAACCAGTTAACCAATTTCAATGAAATGTTCAGAACGCATATAATCTATACGAATTCACAAAACACACCTTTTCAATTCTCGTTATTGTCCCAGCTAAAAAAGTAGTAAAAATTAATTTTTACTATTGTTCTTCACAATTCCGATCAAATGCATTTTTCCAACAAATTTATTAGACGCCGTTTACTAAACTAATCCTTCTAGCCTTAAAGAGAAATTGAAGTCGCTTGGTCCATTCATAAAAAAGTTATTATTTATACGTAGTAGCTAGTTGAATCCACGACTTGATTCGCAAAAAGTCAAATATAACGAAGGCTGGAATATTAACATCTGGGATTCTCATACGCGGAGTGTCAATAACGTTTATCTGGGTCACTTTTGAATGGACCGAACAACGAGTTTGCAACGTATACATTCTGCGCGTACATACGTAATGCGCGTACGAAACAGGACAGCGATGGCTAACATTTCAACCGAACTAGAATATGTTGCTTATGCGCACGATGCAGTGACCAAATTTTCTGTTATTGTGCAACGGCACACATCCTGGCCAAATATGTACACGTTCCGTGGCAACTACGGAAATAACTGTCTCCGAGAACACGAGAGAGCTTAGAGCGACGTCCGAAAGGCGGATTCTGACAGCAAATGTTCGATATTTTGGGAGGAGCGAAATTTTTCGAAGTTGATGTATTATGAATTTATGACTAGACTGCGGATTTGATGTATTTATGACTAGACTGAGGAAAATGGATTGGTAAAAATACAAAATTAAAAGTACAATAGAAGAATTGAACGATGTTGGAATATTATTTTAGACTTCTTTAAATTATTAGACGAAGAATTACACTTTTTTAAAGGAAATGCACTACGACTAAACTGCGGATTTGATGCATTTATAACTAAAATGGATTGATCAAATACAAAATTAAAAAGACAATAGAAGAATTGAACGATGTTGGAATATTATTTTAGACTTCTTCAAATTATTATTTATGACTATATATAATAAATTTATGACTAGGCTGCGGATTTTGTAAGGATAATACAAGAATGAACGATATTTCAAATTATTCTCGACTTCTTCAACTTATTAGAACAGGAAATGCATATTTTTTATTCACATTCTGCTTTCTACATTCTACTAGAACAATTTTTATTTTGCATAAAGATCCGTAGTCTATTTATGACTCTCCTATACATATACCGACTGGGTTAGTAACCGGAAAAAATGAATCAATAAAGAAGCAGGGTGGATTATTTTATCGAAAGTTTTAAACAGATTCAGACCTTAAACGATCGATATGTTATGGTAAATGTAATACCTGCATCGAAACTTCTGAACATATTTGACGCCTCTAGTAAAGTATTGGTATTTTAACTTTAAAACACGTAGTTTAGCATAATGTCTTGATAAGTCGCAAAGTTTTCCGAACTATAAAGTTACGTACCATTGAAGGTCCCGAAGAATTTAAATCAGGTAGACTGACATTTTCCAGCCCACGTGTTTCCACATCAGTGACTTTAGACAAATATTTGCTTAATATTTGTTTGAAATAATGGAGAAATTTCTATTATTCGTATATGGGTACTATATGTCGTTCTTCGATTGTTGTATACCCCTACAGATTAAAAATTCCAACTTGAAAGCTTCACACATTTTGCTTGATCCTTTTCAATCATTTAGCTTTAGCTATATTCGCAATCGTCTAAAAATTAATTTGAAGTTGAAATTGCCCTCAATTTAAACTCGAAATTTCCCCTTAATTTAAACTTGAAACTTCCCTCACACAAGTTAAATTTGAAATTTCCCGAGATTTAACTTGAAATTTCCTTAGATTTAAACTTGGAATTTCCCTCAAAATTTGATATTTCCATCAATTTGTACTTGAAATTTTTGTCCATTTATATCTTAAATTAATTTTCCATAAAAGTTATATATACATTAAATCAAATTTATTATAAGAATTTCTCGTTATTTCTAAACATTAATTTAAACTTGAAATTTCCCTTATTTGAACTTGCAATTTCCCGCAATTTAAACTTAAAATGTTCCTCACTTTTAAATCTTGAACTAATTTGCTACAAAAGTAAACTTAAATCTAATTTATTATAAGAATTTCTCTTAATTTTTAAAAATTAATTTAAACTTGAAATTGCCTCAATTTAAACTTGCAATTTTCCACGATTTAAACTTGAAATTTCCCTCAATACAAAACTTGAAATTTCACTAAATTTAATCTTGAAATTTCTCGCAATTTAAACTTGAAATTTCCTCATAATTTAAAACTTCTAATTTCCCTCAATATAAGCTCGAAACACCCTCAATTCAAAATTTGAAATTTCTCTCAATTCAAAACATGAAATTTAATGATTAATGATTCTTATCAGTAGACAGCGGATCTTTATGCAACATAAAATATTTGCAAATTTATTTTCTCCCTTAGTACCTATGTTCATAGGGTTGAAAATAATGTAACAGTATTTTCCAATTCGTTTCAAATTGGATAAATTAATGTTTTAAATTAGACCTACACATTTTCATCATAATTGCATAAAAACAGCTTCGATATAAAAAATGTTTAATCGAGCAGTCGTTCTTCGATTAATTATCTACCCTACAGAGTAGAAATTCTAACTTGAGAGCTCCAAGCTTCACACATTTTGGTTGATCCTTTTCAATCATTTAGCTATTCGCAATGGTTTCCCTCGTCTTCTCATACAAGTTACACGTGGTTCTGTTTTGACAGCACCGATTTACTATTTCGGTTTCACGTTAATTCCCTCTGACGGCAACGGTAAACATTTTCGGTATCTCTACACGCTCCTGCGGAATTCTTTAACGGACTAAAGACCGTAATTTCAACTTATCTTTCCGCCTCGATCAAGTGACGCGCCGTATTCGTCTATTTTCGCCCCTGCATTTAGGTTTCAACCCTCCACCATTAGTTTCACAGGAGAAAGAACAATGCGGGAAGAACCTCCAGAGCCAACGAAAAATAAAGTAGACGGTAAATCACTGTGTTGGACTGTAAAACGTTCCGCAGCTTATTTTACCGTTTTACTTGTGAATCGAATGCGATGGATTTCTGTATTTATTTATATATTTATCACTCAAACTTTAAATCAGAATCACTTTTTCAATGGACCAAGTGACTTCAATTTCTCTGTAAGGCTAGATGGATTAGTTTAGTAAACGACGTCTAATAAATATGTTGAAAAAATGCATTTCGTTGGAATTGTGAAAATTGATTTTTATTACCTTTTTAGCTGGGACAATAACGAGAATTGAAAATATGTGTTTTGTGAATTCGTATAAATCATATATCAAAACTTCAAATCTCTCCAAACTTAATCTTGAAATTCCCCTCAATTCAAACCTTGAAATTTCCCTCAATTTAAACTTGTTTCTCCTCAATTCAAACCTTGAAATTTCTGACAATTTAAACTTGAAATTTCCCACAATTGAAACTTGAAATTTCCCTCAATTTAAACTTGAAATTATGTCTCAATTCAAAACTTGAAAAATTTTCTCTTAACTCAAAACTTTGAAAAATTTTCCTCTATTTAATCTTGAAATTTCGCGTTAATTTAAATTTGAAATTTTCTCTTAATTCAAAACTTGAAAAATTTCCATCTATTTAAACTTGAAACTTCCCTCAATTTAAACTTGAAATTTTTTCCCTCAATTTAAACTTGAAATATTCTCTCAATTTAAACTTGAAATCGCCCTATAATTAAACTTGAAACTTCCTTCAACTTACACCTGAAATTTTCTCTATTTAACCTGGAATTTTCCTCTATTTAAACTTGAAATTTCCCTCAACTTAAACTTGAAGTTTTCTCTCAATTCAAAACTTGAAAAATTTCGCTTTATTTAGATTTCCCTCAATTGAAACTGCTGTGAGGAGGAAAAACGTAGAAAAAGATTCAGTTTTTATTGTTTTTCACGATGATCTACCGCAACAAAAAATGTTAAAAAAATTGACGACACTGTCCATTATAGTACTTTATCAGGGAACTGAACAGTAGAATAGCATGTTTTTATATTTTCGAGAAATCTGCATTTTTCCGATTTTTTAAAATATTTTTCATGTTTCGAATGGTTAAAGAGGTTTTACGGTAATTTCTCCCTGGAATCTGGTGGCGTCGCCATGCATATAACATATATACAACTTCATCGAATTGAAATAATGCTTCGTACCCTAATTCTTATCGCGATTCCGTACAAGACACGGCGAAAATCTATGCAAATCTGAGGAATTCCGGGGAACATAGTAGAAGGAATAAGCCCTGAAGGAATAGCCTTGATAAAAGCTTTTAATTCGCAAGGGACGAAACTCGGGAACGATGCCACTGCGAAAAGGCGATCGAACAAGTTACTAGTTGCCAGCAAATTCAATTGCTAACATTTCAAAGACATTCTCTATTGAGGAAACCTGCATATATCGATAAACTCCTCGGAATCGAGAAACATGAACAACTTTCGGTATGTAATTGTTAGACTGCGGTTCTTTACGCGAATTAAAAATGTTCTGTATTGATCGTGGAAACAGAAGTAAAACAAAAATTTATTTTCTCCCCTAATAACTTTGTTACATTTAAAAACAATAGTACAATGTCCATAAATTTTTCTAGTCTTTTACTGTTCTATGTTTCACCGAACCAATTCTGTTTAATTGCATTATTAATATAAGCGAAACCTGCAAATACTTTTACTTATTACGATAATGGCTTATTTGGGGAAAAAATTCATCGCAGCAGTTTAAACTTCTTCCTTGATTCGAAAATTATTTCATAGAAAAGTTCAATTGTACGAGGTATCATATCACAATTGCGTATCCATAAAATCAAGGAATCATTTGCAACAGAATGACTCTAGGTCGCGCGCGCGCGCGAAAGAAATGTTGAATTTTCGTGTTAAAAATATGAGTCATAATACGAATTACAAAACACTTTTTATTTCTATAGTAACGTATAACACTAACACTAAACGAAGGGTCAAATGACCGATTTTAGATTTTTCATTTGACCATTATTGAAATTGTAAAGGTGTTTTCATATAATACGAAATATTATTATTTTTCGATGTAGAATAAGAATGTCAAATAAAAAATATGGATTTCCATTTGAAAAAAATGAAGTTGCCCTTCATCTGACCCTTAAAGGACCATTATGGAAGAATGTGCATAGCGCCATTAAATGTGACCCTTCATATGAAGAATATTTCATATAAAACATTTTTTCATATCCTTGCTGGTTACCGTAATAATTGACTGTCTGAAGATAAATGGACCACCTTGTATATGTTACTATAGGAATAAAAGTACACAATTATAATTCGTAATAGGACTTTTATTTTTGAAGCGTGAACCTTTTCATTGCGCCCGATCTTTTATCTAGCGTTTTTGACTACTGAGAAACCCCATTTTCGTATTATCGAGAAATGAGAACGCTAATCCCGCACCCTTGCAATCCTGGAAAAAAGGAGTCTACTCCCTTAACGACCTGATACTATTGAGGGGAAGCTGAATCGATCGTTCGGCCTCGTAGGAATATCGAATTCCTCTCGATCGATACTGGATAAAAAAATTTCACTTAGAGGCAGTGTGTGCGGACCTTGTGGTCTGCAGAGACTAGACGATGCGATTTGATGGAACGACGAGGAACTGGACATTCATGGGCGGAATTGCTTAGTGTTTACTGTGAACGTTGACTGCAGGCATCGAGATCAAAGTAGCCACATTATTGGCTCGAGTGTCATAGTCAAAACGTTTGCCTCTACTGATATCGCTACTGGAGCGCGTTAGACGAACGTAGAGGTATTAAAGGATCTAGCAGGATAAGCATGGTTCACGACAGTTTTTATTGAAATCTCGTGCAAAACAATGCTTTCAGGTTGAAAGATAATCCCCGAAAATTTGAAGTCGCTAACCCCTGATTTAAGGGTACTATGAGGGTGAACAGGCTAAACTTTATCATTTTTTTTCTCAGTTGATAATCAAGATATTAAGGTGAAAAAATAACGGAAATACTGGAACTTGCCTCTTGCATTTCACATATTTTTTTCAGAATTGTGAGCATATCATGAAGGATAAAAAAGAAATATTTATTTTCTTAAATAAATTATTTTATTTTCAAAAATTTCTGCATCAAATAAAATATTTTATTTTCAAAGTTGTACCCATACTTTAAAATAAATATGATTATTTACTTTACACTAGTTAAAATACCATTTTCCCCAGCTCTGCCCTAAATTTAAAGCTGAAATTTTCCTGAATTCAAAACTCAAAATATCACTCCATATAATCTTGAAAAATTTTCTTCAATTTAAACTCTTTCCTGAATTTGTCTGAATTTTTAAAAATTAATTGAAACTGGAAATTTCCCTGAATTCAATACGTGAAATATCCCTCAATTCAAAACTTGAAATTTCACTCAAATCAATCTTGAAATTTCCCTCATTTTATTAATATTTTATATTAAATAACATTATATATATACAATTATTAGAAGAATTCTCTTAATTTTTAAAAATTAATTTGAACTTGAAATTTCCCCTATTTTGTGTTGCACACGGTTTCAAAAAAATATGTCGTGGGAGCCACTGGGCTACTTTCCAATCCAGAATAAGCTGTCCAATGAAAATTGTCTAGAAATATACATATAAATGTGCGAACCAAGAATACAGGAGAAGATTTTGCACCGTTCTACAGTTTCAAAGATAGTATACTATGTATGTACTACTATAGCAGCGTTGTTATAGATACAATATTTACATACACGATCGCAAACACGGGAACTAGCCCGTAGCTATCGCGAGGAATACGAGTGCCGGAAAGGAAAAATGGATCGACCGACCAACAAACTGATCCCTCCTCGAGATCGTTGTCCCACTCGTATCCGGACAAACGTGAACATATGAATGATTTATCTCGCCGTTTGAAAGTCGTCCAACGGATCTTCGGAGAGCATTTTACGTCGATTTATCGCCACGTTGCGCTGCGAGAGCATTACTGCACATTTTTTTTTTTCAAAATGGTTAGTATGGCAAACATGAAAGTTGGAGCAACTCAATTCCATTATTAACTCAATCCTAATTCAATATTTATCCGCTTATTAGTTGTAAAGCATGAGCAAAATAAATGAGTTTGTCGACAAAAATTGGAAAATGCGTAAATATATTTATCGATAGAGTGGATCTTTATGCATTTATGGCTTGTAAAACTTTTTAAATATGCTGAAGGATTAAATTCGATAGAATTTTGTACGATTTTTATTTATTTTGAATCTACAAATGCTATTATACCCCCCCAATGAGAATAGAATTTTTTTTGGTCCCACTTTCTTCAAATTTCCCTACAAAATTTGACAATTGCATAAACATCATTCAATATTCAATATTTATTTGCTTATTAGTTACAAAGCATGAACAAAATAGATTAGCATAACAAAGCTTCTTTATTGTGGATTTTTATGCATTTATGGCTCATGAAAATTTGCAAAAAATGTTAGAATATTTTTATTCGTTTTGGATGTACAAAGGCAGCTCCCATCAAAAATAGGATTTTATTTCATGCCACTTTCTTCAAGTTTGTCGAGAAAAATTGGGGAAAATGTGTAAATATATTTATCGATAAATAGACTTTATGCATTATGGCTTGTAAAAATGTTCAAAAAATGCTGGAGGATTAAATTCAACAGAATCTAACACAATTTTTATTTGTTTTGGATCTCCAAAGGTTGTTCCCCTCCCCCCATTAAAAATAGGATTTTATGTCATCCCGCTTTCTTCAAATTTGTCTATAAAACTTGAAAATTGCAAAAACATCCGCAGTCTATAATGACTAGTATAGACCAAATCAAAATATAATTTGAATTACTTCAAACAGTACTTTTTTCTTATAAAATCTTCAAAGCGTGTCTATTTCTTTCGTAATAAGCCGGCATTTAATATCGGACGCTATCAAATAAGTTTCTTAATGAGCTACTTTAAATGCGTAAAGCACTGCGGGAGATTTCTTTGTAATAGCTAGTCTGCGAATACCTTTATTTAAATATAGATCTCCCGTCCATTGTTTTACGAAAACGAAACTTACCGAGAAATGAGGATTCTTTATTTTCAAAATTATACTGTGAAATACAGATTCTTTATTTTCAGAATTGATGAGAAATAAACACTCTTCATTTTCAGAATTACTGCGAATATTTCAGAATTATAATATTCTTTATATTCAAAATTACCGAGAAATAAAGATTCTTTATTTTTCAAATTACACTGAGAAATACAGATTCTTTATTTTCAAAACTACACTGAGAAATACAGATACTTTATTTTCAAAACTACACTGAGAAATACAGATTCCTTATTTTTTAAATTACACTGAGAAATACAGATACTGTATTTTCAAAGTTACACTGAGAAATAAAAATTCTTTATTTTCAAAATTACTGAGAATATTCCAGAATTGCTGTCGATGATACGTAATAAAGATTCTTTATATTCAGAATTACCGAGAAATAAAGATCCTTTAGTTTTAGAATTTTATTGACAAACGAAGGTTTTTTATTTTTAGAATTTTAGCGAGAAATAAAGATTCTTTATTTTTAGAATTTTACTGACAAATGAAGATTCTTTATTTTCAGAATTACTGAGAAATAAAGCGAAATAAATGCTTTTGATTTTCTATTTTATCTTCTGTCGATGATACGTAAATTCGAGAGAGAGAGAGAGAGAGAGAGAGAGAGAGAGAGAGAGAGACACTAAATATTTCCAGGGTAGTTGATAAAATGAATTCCAGTTTCAGACTGAAAATCAGCTTCGATGAAGACGCCACTTAGGCAACGGACTCGATACACAACAACCCACTTCGTTGCTTAAGCATGCCATATATCTTTCAGCTACTTGAAAGACACCGCGATAAACCGAGTATCTAGCCCATTCTGTTTACGAGAAGTGCACTTTTATCGCTGCATCGTCAAATTAAATCTCGAAATTCTCGTTTAAGAAACCTACCTCACTATCTGGATTACACTATACTTTATTTCTTCCGTTCTGCTCAAGAAAAAGTGACGAAAAAATTCATGAACATTCTACAAGGGGGAACGAACAACAGTGAATTATTTCAGAATTTTCGGTCGCAGCGTCGATTTTGAAAAAAATCACGAAGCATAAGATTCCGATAGAATCCCCAACCTTGCTACCAGGGTTAGACTACACGCGAATTATCCCCTGTTTCTTCTGTTCTGCACAACGAAAAATTACGAAAAAATTAATGAACGTTCTACCTATTAAGACAGACGTCTGAGAATTTTTTCAGAATTTTCGGCTGCGGCATCGATTTTGATAAAAATACGGAACATAAACTTGCGATAGGATCCCCAATCCCCAATCTCGCTATCTGGGTTCGACTACGAATTATCCTTTATTTCTTCCGTTTTGCTCGACAAACAATTACGAAAATATTCATGAACATTCTACTTAACAGCATACATAACAGTGAATTTTTTCAGAATTTTCGGTTGCGAAATGAATTTTTTAAAAAATCCGGAATCGTAAAATTGAGATAGAATCCTCAACCTCACTATCTGAGTTAGACTACACATGAATTATGCTATATCTCCTTTGTTTTGCCAAACAAAAAATTATGAAAAAATTCATGAACATTCTGCCTAGTGGCGCGTACAACAGTGAATTATTTCAGAATTTTTGGTTGCATACTCGATTTTTAAAAAAAACCGGAAGCATAACATTGTAATAGGACCCCTGACATCGCTATCTGCGTTACACTATGCTTTATTTCTACTGTTCTGCTGAACACAAAATTACGAAAAAATTTCTGAATATTCTACTGAATGGCATACATAACAGTGAATTATCTCAGAATTTTTGGTTGCGAAATGTGAATTTTTTAAAAAATCCGGAAGCGTAAAATTCAGATAGTAACACTATGCGAGGGAAAACTGTATAGCGAACGACAAGCAACGAAAATCAAAGGCCTGCGCATCTACAACGTATACTCAAAATGTATGGCACTGCCTTCGCCGGCGGCGTGCATCGTAATTACCAAGCAGAATTGATTTTCCGTCGGTTGAATGGAACGATATCCCAATTGTGCGCGTACACCGGAGCTAGCAGGCCGAGGTGTCGTTGTACACGTACAATGTATACACCCAGCGCCTTTTCAAAATAACGTGGGGACGTCGATCGATGCCACACGCGGGAACTACGGATTCCACTTGCGTCGCGTCGCGTCGGTTCATGTTCAACGAGTGTCCTGTTTTCGGCGGATAAACAACCTAACGAGAATCTCATCGTTTACGCCATTTTACGTACACATGTTACGTACACAAGGCGCATTTTAGAGAATTTTTCAGATTTTTCTGTTGCACACTGTGGTCGTGAAAAATGAAAAACCAACAAGTGTTTTCGTCCTCGCAGCAGAAACATTGAAATAATACGGTGTTTATTGCTTTTTGACGATGATCTCCCACAAGAAAAATTCATTACAAAATGTGACATATTTTGGATGCTAAAGTGCATTTTACGGAATTTTTTCAACTTTTTCTGTTACAAACTGTGCTCGTGAAAATTGGAAAACCAACAAGTGTAATTTTGTTACTCCTTACAGCAGACCCGTCGAGAAAAATCGGTTTTTATTGTTTTTTGATGATCTGAAAAATTCTGAAAAAATGTGACTTATTTTGGATCCTAAAGTGCATTTTAGGAAATTTTTTCCGGTCTTTCTGTTACGAATTGTAGTCGTGAAAAATAGAAAACCAAAAAGTGTAACTTTATCACTTCTTACAGCAAAAACGCAAAAAAATTTGGTTTTTAGTGTTTTTTGACAATGATCTCCAATAAGAAAAATTTTAATAATTTTAATAATTTTAATAATAAGGCGCATTCTAGAGGATTTTTCAGATTTTTCTGTTGCAAACTGTGCTCCTGAGAAATGAAATACCACGAAGTATAACTTGTCACTCCTCGCAGCAGCAACGTCGAGAAAATTCGGTTTTTATTGTTTTTCACAATGATGAAAAGAATTGACGACACTGCTCATTATGATACTTTATCAAGGAACTTAACAGTAGAATAGCGTGTTTTCATTTTTTCGATTCTTTTGGGGATTTTTAGGATCCAAAATATGTTCACATTCTTTCAGAATTTTTGTTGTGGGAGATTATTGTGAAAATACACTTGCTGGTTTTTCATTTTTCAAGTTAGAATTCCAACGATAAGTTATATTGTCGCGTCACAGGTGCATCCAAAGTGCAGAGTGTTAAAACGTAACTTCGGAGGAAACGTAAATTTCTAATGAACAAAAAATTCATCTTTCCTGTTGTACAGCGTCTCAAGCTCTCAAGAAAATTTGTTCTTGTTTAAACTTTAAACGTATGTCCCTCTGTCCCATAATAATAGTAGCAAAAGGAAATAAATATAGAACGCAACATTTATTATAAAAAAAACTAGATTACATTAAACAATAAATTAAAAATATCACTGTTAATTTTTATTTTGAGTATTCAGATAGAGAAGAATGGTTATAATTCATAATAATTAGGTTAACCTAAAAATTGAAAGATGTGTCGAAACAAATGACAGATGTCATGAAACATTGATTTCGATTGAAAGCCTCGCAATTTTGTGCTACAACATAACTTACAGCTGCATTCTCCAATAATTCCCGTTTAAATATTCACTTGCTACTATTATTATTGGATAGAGGGAGTATATCCTTCGAATATTATACATATATTCCTTCCATATTTCTTCTCTCGCACGTCATTAGCAAACACTGTGGGCCAGCCCACGCCGACGTAACTTCGGAAAACGACTAAATCACGATACTTCCGAAGCGAGAAATACTCAAAGCGCATAACGTCGGCCTTATATAAAAATTGCATATGTCTAGAAAATTATGAGAAATATTCAAAGCGCAAATATATCGTCCTCATATGAAAATTGCCTATGCCAGAATAAGTATTAGGAATACTTAAAGCGTATATCCTTGGTCCCATATGAAAATTGTCTAATTCCAGAAAAGTATGAGAAATACTCAAAGCGCATATATCAACGGCCTCATATGAAAACTGCTTAGGTCCAAAAAGTATGGGAAATACTCAAAGCGCAAATATATCGTCCTTGTATGAAAATTGCTCAGGTCCAAAAAAGTATGAGAAATACTCAAAGCGCATATATCGTCGGCCTCATGTGAAAATTGCCTAATACCAGAAATGATGAGAATTACTCAAAGAAAATTGCCTCATACAAAAATTGTAGATGTCCAAAAAAGTATGAGAAGTACTCCAAGCGCGTATCGTCGGCCTCATATGAAAATTGCGTAGGTCCAGAAAAGTATTAGAAATACTCAAAGCCCAAATATCGTTAGCGTCGTGTAAAAATGGCTTAGGTCCAAAAAAAAGTATGAGAAATACTCAAAGCGCATAACGTCGACCTTATATAAAAATTGCATATGTCCAGAGAAGTATGAGAAATATTCAAAGCGCAAATATATCGTCCTCATATGTTGATGTCAAAAAAAGTATGAGAAATACTCCAAGCGCGTGTCGTCGGCCTCATATGAAAATTGCGTAGGTCCAGAAAAGTATGAGAAATACTCAAAGCCCAAATACCGTTGGCCTCATATGAAAACTGCTTAGGTCCAGAAAAGTATGAGAAATACTCACAGCCTAAATATCGTTGGCCTCATATGAAAACTGCTTAGGTATAAAAAAGTATGAGAAACACTCAAAGCCCAAATATCGTTGTCCTCGTGTAAAAATTGCTTAGGTCCAAAAAAGTATGAGAAATACTCAAAGCGGATAACGTCGGCCATATATAAAAATTGCCTATGTCCAGAAAATTATGAGAAATATTCAAAGCGCAAATATATCGTCCTCATATGAAAATTGCTTAGGTCCAAAAAAGTATGAGAAATACTCAAAGCGCATAGTCCATATATTATATTTTCTCTACAGAGAGATTGTATCTTAGAATCTTGTCTCGGAGAACGCTGATTCGTTTCCTCTCGAGTGGCACTATACAGATTGCAAGCTATAGAGCTTGGAGTTCGGATTTTATTAAAAGCGCGGAAAATCGGCGAAGAACAAGCTCGTTAATTACGACACGGTCTTATCTTCCCAATGGCTCGAAAAGTCCCGAACCATTTTCCGGAGACCGAACCCGTCCCGAGATCGTGACATGAAAACCCAACAACTCCGACGCGACGCGACGGATAGTAGTTGTTTCTCGCGCTCAGACTCAAAAGGCACACCGTGTTTCCACCTAATCCTGCAGGAGTACGCCTAAAACCGTGACACGTGACCGTGCAACAAGGATGTATCAATATCGTTCATCGCGATGGTTCTCCACCTACCTAGGTAAGTGCTGTTGGTGATAACCCAGAAGAGTTTTAGCGGATCAACCATTAAACCACTTTCATCACATAAACAGCTCGCTGCAATGAGGAACCGTAGCTGTTGTGCGGTGCCAGTACGATGCGACGAGTCGACCGCGAAATGCCGTACAAATCGTGAACCGTGAACTGCGAATCGTCGTAAATCGTGAACCGTGAATCGTCGTGAATCGTGACCCGTGAACCGTGGACCCAGATATCACTGGACTGCTGGCAACGACACCGTAAAGATTCTTCCACTGGCGAAGCGTCAATCCTTTTCGACGAAATCACTGACACACGTTCACAATTTCACATCATCCACGATCGTCGGACCGCACCGAACTCGAAGGAGAGCCAGATCATCCGGTGCACGGCAACTATCCAGCAGAAAGAGAGGGAGAGACGGAAAGAAAGAGACAGAAAGGCGATAGACAGTAGGCCGGAGAGAAAGAAGGTACAATCGCACGTGTGAATATGGTTCCGACACGCAGAGTATTCCAAAGTGTTGCCGTGGGTCCCTCGAAGACAGTAAAGTAGTCGCGTACTCTTTGCGTTACATCGTCCACTGTGCACTAGCAGTGTGTCACCACTGTAACTGTAACAGTAACGATACCGGAGCTCGTTGTATTTCTTGAACAACGTTGTCTCGCGGATTAAGTCTTTGGGGGATTTCTGTATCGCGGAATGTTGTCTCGCTGTTTATGCCGCGGTGGACTTTCCTGTATCACAAAATGTTGTGTCGCAGCTTATTCCACGACGGATTCCTGTATCGCAGGATGTCGTCTCTCCCTTTTCGTTACATCGTCCACTGTGCACTAGCAGTGTGTCACCACCGTAACTGTAACAGTAACGATACCGGAGCTCGTTGTATTTGTTGAATAACGTTGTCTCGCCGCTTATTCTGTATCGCAGTATGTTGTCTCGCTGTTTATTCCGCGGTGGATTCCTGTATCGCAGAATGTTGTCCCTTTGCATTCACTGTCATCATCCACTGTTCACTATCAGTGTGTCGCCACTGTGACAGTAACGGCAATGCAGTTCGTTGTATTTCTTGAATAACGTTCAATCATGTTGTCTCGCACAAAATGTTGTTTTGCAGTTCATTCCGCGGCGGATTTTCCTGTATCGCAAAATTTTGTCTCGCAGTTCATTCCGCGGTGGATTTTCCTGTATCACAAAGCACTGTCCCTCGCAGCAGTTTATCCCACAGTGGATTTTCCTGTATCACAAAGCACTGTCCCTCGCAGTAGTTTATTCCACGGTGAATTTTACCGTATCACAAAATTTTGCCTCGCTGTTCGTTCCGCGGTGGGCTTTCTTGTATCACAAAATTTTGACTCGCTGCTCGTTCCGCGGCGGATTTTCCGGTATCACAAAATGTTGTTTTGCAGTTTATTCCGCGGCGGATTTTCCTGTATCACAAAATTTTGTCTGTCCTGTTTTACAAATTGTCACGAAATCGTCCCTTTCACCACTGTAAGAGCAACAACAACAGTAACAAAAATGTAGAATAACTCGAATAATGTTGTTTCTCAGTTTATTAGGCGGCGGGCTCCACTATCGCAGAATGCTGTCTCGCGACGGGCCGGTGCCGACGAATCAGTGCACCCTGCACGGCGCCTGTCATCGACATGTTTTTATCGCGGTAGATTTTCCACGGTGAACGAACGAACGAACGAACGAACGAGCGAGCGAGCTGGTGTGCGCGCCAGTGAATGTCCAAACTGAGAGAAAGTGGAAAGAGCAAGGGAAGGGTGAAGAGGAGGAGGAGTTGAGGGTGGGGGTGGAGGCAGCGACGCTGAGCGTCGGCGTCGGCGTTGGCGTCGGCGTAAGCCCGGTGCGTGGACCTATGAAAACTGGTACGGGATAAGGGCACAAGTATAAGGGTACGTACCCTTGTACGGTTTATATTGGCACGGGGGTGGACACTGCTAAGGGTACGAAACGAGCCACGAGGGGTACGAATGTACGACTAGGCCAGCGGGTATACTGAAGTTGCAGGTCGAGCCCCAGATTTGCGCAGCCGCGCAAATCAGTCGGGGGCGCAATCCACCCTCTCTCAGTCGATATACCGTGTCGCCACAGTGGCTCAGAATCGCGAAAACGTGGACAAAAATCGAAGACATACTCGAATTTTGTGGAAAATTGGCATTCCATGGATTTTCGGGCCGCTGATTATAAATCTGACTTAAGGGGTTACGTCACCCTGAGACTTTCAAAATATCGATTTTTGTTTTTGTAATTTTCCTTTAATTTAGAGTTCAGAGAATAATTTAAGCCCACATGGTAGATGCAACAGCTCCCAAAAATAGCGAAGTTACAGTGCTTAGAAGTTCGTGCGGCAGTCACCGTTTCCGAGCAGGTGGGTGGCATTTCGAAGTCACACTTCTCCTTCTTTTCGGTTTTTCTCGAAACTACATTTTTACTACTGGTGTAACTGAGATCTCGGCCACTATACGTCCGATTTAATTCAAATTTGATACACATAATTTTAATAACATTATCTATCGTGTAGCACTGGATTTTTTTTTATACGATATCCCAATTGTTTATAACAATCGTTTAAGTATTGATTTTTTGGGTAAAAATTGAATGTTCATTTTCATTTTCCTCGGTTTTCTACAAAAATGGTTTTTTCTTAAAATCCCTATGCTACACGATAGACAATTTATCTAGGAACAAGAAAATCATGAGTCTTTTAATTTCAGATAACCCTGGGAATCACTTTTTAATATTTTTTTGTGAAATTTTTACAGGATAACCTTCAATGTATGCCCTAATCATATATCATAATAAAATAATTGTCACAGTCATACTTCTTGAGATAAAAATTCGAAAACTTTGATGTCATTTCGGCCGCCTCGGGGTGGCGTTACTCCTTAAAAATATCAGAAATAATTGCAATATTGCAGATGTGTTACACGAAAAATTGTCAGATTACCTTAAAATTTAGTATTCCCATATTTTTTGGGTGGCTGAGTATGAGTTCGATTTGAAAATACCAAAAAACTAAATGGCGGATTCAATATTCAGCGACCCGAAATGGCCGGAGCGTTAATTTTTAAATAAATCACAGTACTCCTTTCCGCTGTGTTTTCACGGTTTCGATCGTCGCCAACGTGTTGTCCATTTATTGTTGTCACTTTTACGTTTGCAAGTGTTTGCAAGAAATTTTTACACAGCCATCTTAAGGAGGCTCTGATGAACACTTTTACGCAAAATTCATCGTGAACTCTCGCGAACTCCGCTTCGTAATCGCCATTTAATAAAAAAGAGACCGGAAAACAGGTGTTTCGCAAAAGACGATTTTCAAGGTTGTAAAATATTTCTATGCTATTAATTATTATATGTACACGCAACTGAAAGAACGCTCTTCAATGCTGTATATCTAGTTTCGCTGAAATGATTACTCCTAAAAAAGTATTATGAGCCAAACAACGTTAATTTCAGGAAGAAGCGCGGTCATTCTAGGACTAGCGTTTTTGCGTGTCTGCAAATTTCTCTCAATAGATAATGGGCGACTTATAGCAATTTATGTTTGTGCTAAAACTTAGTCTGCACGTGTAAGAACCTATTGGCAGAAATTTCATTCGTTTTTGAGAAAGCTGAAAAATTCACTGTGTTAAGTAACGCGACACCCGGTATAGAGCGTCGTGTCGATGAACGTTGACCGCCCCCGCACGCTTTTCATCCGCCTGTCACTCTACTGAAAGTCGGCGTCCGACTCGCAACATTGAAATTGTCGAATTTTTCAACTCGTGGTGCCACGCGGACGTGTTTGTCTTCCGGCGAAAAACTTTCATTCGGTCACGCGATCCGCAATTGTTAACGTACAAGTTCCAGCAAGTATGTATGTCAACATTTGTTTCAGAGTATCAGTTTATTGTCCGTAACTAACTACAAAGTTTGCAAGATAAAATCTGTAGTTGTAAGGAAAAGCGCTGCGCATGTCACAATACAATTTCAAAAAATTTCAGTTTACGCATTAGTCGAGCTCTTTACAGGATTTACGGATTTACGTGCTTACCAAAAAAAAATGTCGCGAAAACAAATTAGAAAGGCTCGCAAAATAATGCAATTTTACCAATGTTCTATGTCGAAGAATTAATAATAGATACACTACTGATCTTTATGCATTTATGGGAACATTGAGTAGATAAAATTGAAAATTGTTGGAAAATTGAAAATGGTTGGAAAATTGAAAATTGTTGGAAAATTGTAAATTGTTGGAAAATTGAGAAAATTGGGAAGATTTAAAATTGAGAAAATTGGAAATTGTTGGAAAATTGGGAAAATTGGAAATGGTTGGAAAATCGTGAAAATTTAAAAATTGAAAATTGTTGGAAAATTGGAAAAATTTAAAAAATTGAAAATTCTTGAAAAATTGAGAAAATTTGAAAATTGTTGGTAAATACCCACATATACAATATGATTCTTCTCTATTAAAATCATTAAGGCAAGAAACAACATTCTATTTCGTTTCTATTTCTTACAATCGGTGCAGACAATTTTTATTTTGCATAAAGATTCACTGTCTTGTGTAATCAAAACTTTAAGTAGCAATATCTCGAAAGCGAAAGTATATGCGACATTGAATGAATTGCGAAATTAATTCGCGATGTTATAAAACATTGCACTGCTGAGAAAATATTTGGCGATAGATTTGGAAATGAAAATATCACGCATGAATCTAAATGAATGTGTGTGAATGAATAGTTAATACCCTATGTACTCCCCTGTGAATAATAATGCATGGAGAATGTAATTCCGATGCAAATCGCCCTAAACCCTCGGAGAAGAAGCTGGCCAAAAATTAACGTGGATTCCAAGTTTGAACGACATCTTATTTCTCGTCGTCGGATCGTTCCAGTTCCCCAGAAACTGGAAAATCGACGAGAACGGTATTATGGTCAGCTTTGTTACCCCGGCTGTATCGTTCTCTGCGATACGATTGAAAATCGATCGCAGGTCGTTGAGTAAACGTTGCGAAAAAGCCCCAAGAGTCTATCCATCCATCTCAAGCCATCGCGAAAGTCAACCATGCTTTACTACGATACTCCCGTCTCCTGTTTACCTTCAATTCAATTTTAGTTAAAAAATTGTACGTACACTACCGCTGAAAACTATCCGGACACTTGCGAAATGTGTAACAGAGTAACAGCAACGCATACAAGCGACTCAAGCATCTAAAACAGTGACTAAAATTGATTTTTATCACTTCCTCCTGGAACATCTAACGTTTCAAGTGAAAAACTAACTATTAAGTATAAAGAAATGTCTGGTTTTGAATTCAGGAGACTTCAAGTTTGAATTGAAGGAAATTTCAAGTTTAAATGAAGGGTTTCAAGTTTAAATTGATGAAGATTTAAAGAATTCAATTCCAGGAAATTTTAAGTTTAAATTGAGGGAAATTTCAAGTTGAAAATAATTTTTTAAAATTGAGATAGAATAGATTAGATACTGATATATTTAAGAATGTAAATTGCCGACAATTTCAAGTCTACATTGAGGGAAATTTCCAGTTAAATGGAGAAAAGTTTCAAGTTTTTAAATTGTGGAAAATTTGAACTTCTGAATTCAGGAGATTTCAAGTTTGAATCGAGGGGAATTTGAAGTTCTAAATTCAGGAAATTTCAAGTTTAAATTGAGGTAAATTTCAAGTTTTGAATTAGAAAATTACATTTTAAGATTAAATTGTGGGAAATTTCAAGTTTAAATTGATGAAAACTTCAAGAATTAAATTCCAGGAAATTTTAAGTTTAAATTGAGGGAAATTTCAAGTTGAAAATAATTTTTAAAAACGAAGGTGGTATAAATTAGATACTGATATATTTAAGAATCTAAATTGCCGGCAATTTCAAGTCTAAATTGAAGGATATTTCAAGTTACATGGAGGGAAGTTTCAAGTTTAAGTTGAGGGAAAGTTTAAATGGAGGGAAATTTCAAGTTATGAATTCCGGAAAATTTCAAGTTTAAATTGAGGGAAATGATGAATTGAAAGCGATGAATTGTGCTACGGTTTGTAGAGGAAAAGGAAGTGTCCGGGTACTTTTGAGCGGTAGTGTACGTAAACAACGTTATGTTGTTGGACTATGGCGTGGAAGCTGACAACAGGGACAGCGACAACGCTGTGACAGGCAAGACGTCCCTATAGTCGGATGTCCCGTTACGCGGTCCGAGAACAATTTCATACACGACCACGAACCACGATCTACTGGAGCCGAGACACAGAATGGTTCTAGACAGTGCCCAGTGATTATCACATAAATCGCGGTGAAATGGATTGACTGGCGTATTTCCTGCGCACAGATTATGTCGAGTGTTGTTTCGCATTCTACGCTGCGTCGCGACGCCCAACACCGCGACGGTCCAATAGGAGATTGACCGGCCCAGATATATGTATTATATCTATGAATGTATGTATGTATGGAAGATGTATATATGTATGTATGTGAATATGGTATGTATGTTTATCGAATATTCTACATCAACGAAATTGGGAGCAGTTTTGACCGATTAAGAGGGTGAAAACTGCCCCTAGAGATTTTTCTTAAACTTGGAATTTCCCTCAACTTAAACCTGAAATTTCCCTCAAATTAAATTTGAAATTTCCATCAACTTAAACTTGAAATTTCCCACTACTTAAACTTGAGATCTTCCTCAATTTAAACTTGAAATATCCCTCAAATTAAACTTGAAATATCCCTCAATTTAA
>CM052312.1:16471183-16483104 GCA_028455605.1 Lasioglossum malachurum | reverse complement strand
TTTTTCTCAATTTTCTAGAAAATCGTTTGTCTTACGGAGAAAAGTAATACGACATAAAAGGCGCAGTCTGTCCAGACCTACAGGTTGCGTTTAACATATTTTTCGATGCGGTCAATAGTTCCGAAGATATTCCATGCATACCTTTACTCCAGGCGTTCCATGTAGTCCGTCATACCCAGGCTCCCCCTTCAGCCCTTGCAAACCATCATAGCCGTCGATCGCTGATCCAGGCTCACCAGGAAGCCCAGGTCTGCCATCCATACCAGGAGATCCAGGGTTCCCATGTTCTCCCATGTAACCAGGCTCTCCAAGTTCACCTTGCGGTCCGCTAAACGAATTTTCTCCCGGGGGCCCATCAGGCCCGTCTGGACCCCTGTCTCCCGACAAACCTTGGAATCCAATGCGACCCATCACCCCAGGAAACCCTGGCAATCCAGCATCTCCTAATTCTCCTTTAGCACCAGCCAGACCCGGAAGACCTTCCGCACCAGGCCAGCCTGGAGGACCAGTGTCACCCAACTCTCCAACGTCGCCATCTTCTCCTGGAGGACCAGACAGACCTGGAGAACCGCCTCGTCCCAAATATCCCATTGGTCCATCGTCGCCATCGTCACCTCGGCGTCCAATGAAACCCAGCTCTCCTTTCAGACCCTTCATGCCGTCGAATCCCGGAGGACCGTCCGGACCTAGACGTAACGATGATGAAATAGCGA
Organism: Lasioglossum malachurum; assembly: GCA_028455605.1. NCBI lineage: Eukaryota > Metazoa > Arthropoda > Insecta > Hymenoptera > Halictidae > Lasioglossum > Lasioglossum malachurum. The sequence continues at coordinate 16,482,391 of CM052312.1, read as the reverse complement.
CTCAAAAGCGGTAGATAAATGATCAATCCAGGCCGCAATCGACCTTGAAAATCCTATTTTTACGTTTACCAATTTCAACTATTCGCCAGCGTAATTTGCATTATTCGGAAGCGCATAGCTGCGGGTGTAGCTATTAAAAATGTCAAGATGGGACTCTCGGGGACTTTCTAGTTCCGCGTTGTGAAAGTCGATGCATGGGACTTCATTAGAATGGGACTGTACTGTAGCCGTTTTTATAAAACTGCGACAACTGTGTGCTACCGAATAATGCAAATTACGCCTGGTAAACGTAAAAATAGGACTTTCGAGGGCGACAGCGGTCTAGATTCATCTCTTATCTAGCGCTTTTCACTATTGAAGAGCCCCAATCCCTGAGATTACGTCACGTACCTTGGATACCAGCCTCTCCGATTCTTCCAGGCATTCCAGGTTGACCGGGGATCCCCGGGAACCCTCGAGAACCCTGCACACTGTCGCCCCGTTGGCCCTTGGCGCCCTATAGATCGATTTGATCCGTTAGATTCAAACACTTCACAGTTTGGTTCGTTTCTATTCGCGTATTACCTGAAGACCAGGCAGACCGGCTAAACCAGGGGCTCCCTTGCTACCCCTGACACCTTTAGACCCGTCGATTCCGGGCCTTCCACGCAATCCCATTGGTCCAGGATCACCATAATCTCCCTTCTCACCCCATAACCCTTGCTCTCCTATGTCGCCGTATGTCTGATTGGTTCCTGGGTCACCTCGTTCACCTTTGTTTCCTCCGCGACCCTAAAACCGAAACGATGATGGAAGGCAATTGCATTTTTATGATGAATTTTCATAGTTTCTGCACTTACCGGGTAACCGACGGGTCCTTGGTTTCCTGGAGTGCCAGGCGCGCCACGAAATCCTTGATCTCCCGGCATTCCCGGGTATCCTTTCAGTCCAACAGCACCCTGACGCGCTATTCCCGGGGATCCAGATAATCCTGGTGCACCCGGGTATCCCTCGTCGCCGGGACGGCCCTGTGCACCTTTTGCGCCGTCGTCTCCTGCAAGAATTCATATTCATTGTTTAGTCTCCACGAAGAAGTCTTACAGTTCTTTAAATACCCTAACTAACTCCCAACTGTTAGGTACCCCTGGCCAACCATAAATGTACCAGGCTGCAACACAGATTTTGCAAACAAAACAAGTAAATCCAAGGTGAAAGTCTTTTAACTGAAAGTTAGAACTCTAGGTGGCCTGCTCGTCTCATTTGAGTTTCCAGTTTAAAAGAAGCGGCGGCGTTTTCTGCAACCTCTCACCTGGAAGTCCGACTTCTCCCTTGAATCCCTTCTCCCCGTCTAGTTTCAGATCGTGCTGGGAGGATTCTCCTTCATCTCCTTTCCTCCCCCTTTCACCCATCGCACCCTTCATTCCCGGGAGACCTGCGATTCCTGGATCTCCTCTCAGAAATTCACGCGGAACCTGTGCGTCGTCACCTCTCTCGCCGGGAATTCCGTCCAATCCTGGAAGACCGTCCCGACCAGACGGTCCTGGAGGCCCATGATCACCCTAAACCCAAAATACTGCGAATATAGAAGCTGCTTGAAGTAACACATATATGTAATTCTATAAGTATTTCAGCAAGTAGAGAAGTACCCAGCAAGGATTCTGCTCTCGATTTGCTATGAATGTGTGTGCCAGCAAAGCTTAAATATTAAATTAAATACATACTGAATTAAATCAGGCCTGGGCGACGCTGGCTCGCGGAACAGATGTGACTCCTTCTTTTGCGGAGAAGATGAGAAGTGGCTGCTTCCCTCCCTCCCGAAGAGGAGTAGTAGCAACATCTGTTTTGCGAGCCAGCGTTGCCCAGGCCTGAATTAAATAATGAATCTATGAATTTTTCTTAATATAGAAAGTAGAAGAGTATGTCTGTATGTATGATCCACAATCGATACGATTCAATCTGACGATCGAACGCCGATTACCGAGCAGAGCCACTAGATGGCAGCACGGACAAAAGGATACGATTCAGGATGCTAACCATTTATGTATTATGGAATTGCCCATTATACTATAAGCAGAGAGAGGAGATGATGATGATGGAACTAAAAGTATTGAAGTGGGCTCCCCTCTATAATATTGATAATTTTCGTAAAAGTCTCAACATCAATGCGCTTAAAATAATTAATGATATTTGTAAGAAGTGCGATATTAATTTGTAAGTGTTTATGTAAGGAGGAGATTATTGTGTATTTAGGCAACTTAAGACATAAGTTGTATATTTTTGTATTTCAACAATGTATCTACGGGCCAATAATGGCCTTTTTTTGTTTGAGGGCGGTGGGGGAATGTCACTTACGCACACCCCCTCCTCAGATGACGTCTGGAGGGGGTAGTGTGGGACTCGGCACCCCCTAGGTGGAATTTGGAGGAAACGGGACTATAGGGACAATACCCCTACCCATACCCACTAAACCCCCACCGCCCAAGGCCTTTTGGGCCCGTCGCCTCAAGATCGTCCGCGGCTAACGGAGAGTGCGCGACCAGCTGTTCGCAATACAGCGCCCCACCTACCGCAGAGGTAACTATATTCCTGTTCTTGGCTTTTGGCTAATAATGGCCTAAGATGTTATTAATAAAAAAAAATAAAAAAAAAAACAAAAATCGCTACCACAGAGAAAATAACTCAGAAAATTGCGTATAAGCGTGATTTTATCAAAATTGGCCTAGCTGCGGAGGGCGTGACGTAGGCACGCCGCAAGCAGCTAGTTGTAAATATTGAAATGATTGAAAATGCATGGAGCTTGAAACGATACAATTTATTTAGAGAAAACTGTGATGGCAAATTCATACAAAGTACAGTGTTCCCGCGATTGTTGTGAGAACCTCGGGAGTATCGAGCCTCAGGAAACGAAATGGTACTACGTTTTTTTACATGTGCTGAACAAAGATTTCTTGGATAACTTTTCCAAGTGTAAACGACGATCCTGGGCAAACAACGGTGCTAAGCGGGAAATTGTTGTATTGTACTAATGCTATTCCATACCTGAGAATGATACATCAAGTATCATAAAACCCCAATTTAAACACCCTAATATCTTAATTTCTTTGTAGTGCGATCGACCACCCAAGGGGGAACCCCCTAGTAGTGCGGATAAGAAAGTCACATCATCCGCATACCCGAAAGTCACATCAATCGAGGGAACACTGTACTCGCAAAGTAATCACAAAGAAAAATCGTATGACAAACGTTCATCAAAGTTTGCGGGAAGCAGGATTGGCTGATCGAGTCTAAAGAGAATCGCTTTTAGAACTGCTATACGTTCTAGCATTGAAAATTGAAAGTTTGCTGGGCGCAGGATTGACTGATATGATCTAACGAGAATCGCTTTCAGAACTGCCATACTTCCTAGTTATTGAAAATTGAAATTAATCAATTTGTTTAACCTTTTCTCCCTTAGGTCCCGGCGGGCCCGTGTCACCAGAAAGACCATATTCGCCTTTGGGCCCCCTAGGCCCTTCCGGACCCGGATAACCCTTGTCTCCAATATCGCCAAATATTCCTTTCAATTGTCCTCGAGGAAGTATGATTTTCCCTCTTTCTCCTTTGGGTCCTTGGGACCCAGCGATTCCTGGTCGTCCACTGTCGCCTTCTAATCCCCTCGGTCCAATTATGCCAGGTTTTCCGTAAGCCCCTTTCTGCCCACGTGGTCCCGTTAGTCCAGGGAACCCAGGTGCTCCTGGGTAACCGTTCAGGCCGGAGTCACCGCGTTCACCCTTCTCACCAGGTAATCCTGTGCGAATTCATTATTATGTCATTATTAGGCAGCGGACTTTGTGAATTTATTAAATAGTAAAAATATTAGAAGAATCTAATAATACTGTTTTATATTATTTTCAACCTATCAAACATATTAAGGAACAAGATAAGTTTCTATTTCAATCCAGATTGTTGGAATTCAGTTGGAAAATTTTTATTTTGCCCTTTAAAATGAGCCCTTGAAAAACTTGAAAACTTTGAAGGTCTGCCATTTCTAAAAAAATTAGAAACCGGTAAAATGATGACTTAAACCTGCCCTAATTTTACATGGACTACAATATATTTCATTTATAACAAAGCCGACGATGGTGCCTGCAAAAAGTGATCGATTTGGCATGGAATGACCCATAACAAAGCGATTAAGGGATGAAAATCAATTTTTATTGTATTCCTGCTCTCCCCACAATCAATACAGAATATTTTTATTTTGCATAGAGATCCGCAGTCTAATCTGACTGCACAGGAATGCCAGATCGTCATTAGTCGCGCTAGTAAACCGATATTGTCTCGTCAATCGCAAATGGAGCGAAAACTTTAGGATAATGTATGTAACATCAGTAGACTGTGGATCTTTATGCAAAATCAAAATTGTCTGTATCTGCAAGATTGCCGATGAATTCGATATACCTGGTGTACAAACGCCACAATCGTCGCCCTTGAAGCCCCTCAGGCCTTGGAATCCTGGAGTACCGGGCCATCCGTCCGGACCCGGAAGTCCTGGCAATCCTGGCAGTCCTCGTTCGCCTTGTGGCCCTTGAATCCTAATACCTTTGCCAGGGAAACCTTTCGGACCTGTTCGTCACAGAAAAAAATAGATATTATTATTATATATCCATTTTTACATTAACATTCTCTTTACATAATACGACCAGTATTGCAATCGCGTTCATCGTTAATAGAAATATTTCCTATATTGCAAATATGAATAACTACAATCAGAGACAGTTCTGTTCAACTGAATAGTTTGTTGCTCGGGGCAGTGTTTAACGTTTAACTCGATACCCGTCCCTATTGTTAACGAACAATTCTTGTATAACAATGTAATAACGACATGAAAAAAGAATACTAAAAGAATACTTCTTTATTTAACACTAACTTGTACCAGGTACAAAATGTATCGTTTATACAGGGAGGGACACTATAAATAGGTCACCTGAATAACTCGCTCGCTTTTGAAGATAGAAGATAATGCATCAGACCAAATTTACTTGATATCGAGGCGCTCGTAATCTGATGTCATTAATTTTTTATAGGTGGAGAAGTCAAGGAGATATGAAGGTCAACTTAATTTTTTTAAATGGAATGAGGTGTTTTTTAATACATCAATCGACGCAGCTGGACATTCGTTATATAAAAGTACTAACCTATGTATGTCGAAAAGTTAGTAGTTCAGGAGACATTCCAATTTAAACAACTCTAAAACACCATTACTGTCGTACTTAACGTCTTAGTTATTTAAATTGAAATATCTCCTGAACTACTAACTTTTCGACATACATAGGTTAGTACCTTTTTATAACGAATGTCTAGCTGCATCGATTGATGTATTAAAAAACACCTCATTCCATTAAAAAAAATTAAGTTGACCTTCATATCTCTTTGACGTCTTTCTTCTATCTTCAAAAGCAAGCGATTATAGTGCCCCACCCTGTATATGTATTGTTTTATAAATATGACAAGACTGACTTCATTTAGATTCTTCACAATTTCTATAATAGTACGTGCTCGAATAAAGAGAAATTTATTGAATAATTCCTAATGGAAGTATATCTTCATAATTTCAATAATTAAACAATAAAGAATGTGAAAACGGTCATTTGTCTTAATAATTATATATATAAAATAATTATTACCAGCAATGCCAGGGTCACCGCGATCTCCAGCTGCACCTAAGCGACCATGTGTTCCATGCTTTCCGTCGATACCTGGCGGTCCGATAATTGTTACACCAGGGAAGCCTTTCGGCCCAAAATCTCCAGGGGGCCCAACTAAACCTGGGGGGCCTTGCGAGCCCATCTGGCCTGGTAGACCTAGCGTAATACAAATTCAAACATTTCTATAATCCGCAGCAATTCGCACATGTAAAGATCAGTGCCGGATTAAGCCAGCGTGGGGCCCGTAGCAAATGTTATGCCGAGGCCCTAGGCTTTGTATCAGGACCGCTGTGTGCAAATGTAGCGCACCTCTTCAACAAACACAATGATTGACATTTTTTTTTTTTAGCAAAAATATCTGTACCCCCTGGCATAGGCAGACGATAATGTATCGGCGCCTCTTCGATGAAGCGCCCGTGTGGGGCCCCTGTTTGTATGGCGCGGGGCCCGTAGCATTTGCTACTTCTGCTACGGGGCTTAATCCGGCTCTGAGTAAAGATTGAAGCGCTGATCTAAAGCAAAATCTCGGGCCCGTGCACTCTCTTAGATCTTACAGTTCTAGTATTTTTGTTTTCGTGACTGCGCCGAGCACAGAAAAGATTCAAATTATAGGATATTTAAATTATACCGTGTTCAACGGTTCAGTGTAATTTTAATTAGAAAAACGCCGCGAACAAGTTGGCGAAGGTCCCATAAAAAAGTAGTGAAAAATAAACAAGAGCCCTGTACTGGCGGGGGTCCTCGATTTGCTTAGATCGCACAGTTCGCCTTTTCTCAGATCAGGGCTTTACCGTATTATTAATAGACAGCGGATTTGATGCATTTCTGACAAAATTGAGCAGGTGCACAATTTGAAACAGTATAAATATTAGAAGAATTTGAAAATACTGTTTTATTTCACTTCAGCTTGTTGCAATTCAGGTGGATAATTTTAATTTTGCATAAGAATCCGCTGTCTAATTATTTATTAAATACGTACCATCGGACCCCGGCTCCCCTTTCACGGAAGTTCCCTTTGGTCCAGGCGATCCGGGAGGACCTGCAGGTCCTGGAGGGCCAGGTGGCCCGATGTAGCCTACTTTTCCAGGCGAGCCTGGCGTTCCTGATTGTCCCATTGGACCAGGAGGACCTAAATCAGATGAAATCATTGTTAAAAATATTTGAATTGCTTTTGGAGAATTGATTGACCGAAAAATTTAGAAAAATCTGATCTTCAGGATCAGGTACTCTAATAAATATTAACGAACCTAAATCTCCCTGAATTCCAACGTTTCCTTCGATTATCTCGTCGAGTTCCGGTATGTATTTTCCAGGCTCTCCGGCTGCTCCTTGTTTACCGGGAGCTCCTTGGTTTCCCGACTCTCCGGGCTCTCCCTAAAGATTTGCAATGATTTGATTATAATTTTCTTATAAGCAGGATTACAAGTAGTGTGATGCTTACGTCAAATCCGGGCGCTCCTAATTTACCCTCATAACCTGGAGCACCTTTTTCTCCCTTTTCGCCCGGAGGGCCGGTCGGTCCGTCTGCACCCTGTTTTCCTCTGGGCCCGTCGCCCCCTTGCTCTCCCTTCATGCCCTTAACGCCCAGAAACCCTGGACGACCCTGCACAATGATTTTACAATCTCTGAACACAACAATTTATAAGGAATTTCTCTGTATCATTTGGAAAAAAGGATATTTTTATAACCCTATTTTTTACACGTACATTAGGGTGTCTCTTATTTACTCTTGTCAACAATTTTTGTCAAAATTTCTTTTACTGGAAATTTTAAGTCCTGAAACTTTACACAGATTTTTTTTTAATTATTTCGAAGAACTGGGGGGTGGGTGGTCATAAAAGAAATTCAAAAGTCGAAAATAAGAGTCACTCCTAGTGTGTATAAAAGTACAGACAAGTGGGACCTACACTGAAAATGAGAGAATATTTTTGTAAAATCGTTTTTGCAACTTTCTAACTCATAATGTACTGTCCGTCCAATAAGAGTTGGCACAGAGAAACTCGTGGGTACCACGTGGTATGCCTACTCCGCGCTACACGTCCTCCGCGATTGGCCGAATCGCTTAACGAAGACAGCAAACGAGCGTCTTGAGTGCGACAGTAATAGAGCGATGTGGTGACGCCGAGCTCCTATGACGACCGTTCCCACCAGAACCTAAGCGCAAGAGTGGGGTCCGCAGCCGAGCGTCAGGAGTGGGGTCTCGCAGATCCCACTGCACCAGTGTCGCCACGTCGAGAAAATCGAGGGGAATACAGGTACCCCCTCTCTGATGGCCAGAGTTGTAATATGCGCAACTATGGTCTTAGTGGGGGACGTTGGAGTGTGCGCATGGTGCTGGAATGGGATAGTGGAAGGGGGAAATGAGGGGAATGTGTGAGCGCCGTTTGGCGCTCAATTGGCGACCAGCGTTACCATATTTTTCTCTCGCCGGGCCCCTTACCCTTTCGCCTCTCGCCCAGCTTCGCAGCGTAGCCCGCCTGTGCTTGCCCCACTCTTCCCATTTACGCTGACGCGTACCGTACGCCAGCGTTAGTGGGAAGAGTGCAAAGGCGAGCTACACTGCGAAGCTGGGCGAGAGGCGGAAGGGTAAGGGGCCTGGCGAGAGAAAATATGGTAACGCTGCTGGCGACACTGTCCTGCACCCCACTAGCAAAATCTGTGCCAACTCTCGTTGGACGGACAGTATGTTCTTGTAAAAATTATTTCCAGTCATGGAAGATAGCTTTTGAAGGTCAGTCAGTAGGAGGACTTTAAAGTAACATAATAAGTATGTGAAGGTGGAGGTGTCAGGATCTTCAACACTAAACCTACCGACCCTTAAAGACAAGATTGATTTTATTTAGACTCTTTGTGCAGCTCCTATTGTAAAATAGAATTAAAATAAAATTATTTTTATTATATCAATAATCGTAAAACGAAAAATCTGGAACCGGTCATTTTGACAGGTGATGGTAGGTTTAGTGTTAATAAAATCAGATTAGTCGATATAGCACTTACCAGAAGACCTTTAGCACCCAATTCACCCCTCCGTCCGCGTTCTCCGTAATCCCCTCGCATCCCTTTGTAGCCCTTGATTCCCTTGACAGGCGTGGATCCGGTTCTCTTGTTGTACTCGGTCCTACTAGACGGCCCAGGGTCACCCCTGTCTCCCTGTTCACCTGGCGCACCTTTCACGCCGTACACTGTGTCACCTGTTTCACCCTGCATCCCCGGCAACCCTCGTTCTCCCGCATAACCCTACGGTCAAAGATCAAACGATTATTCTCACCTATTTTGTACAGAATCAACCAAAGCAATTAATAGACTGCGGATTTTATGCATTTGTGACAAAAATGAACACGTGCAATCTAAAACAGTGGACGAATTGCGAAGATTTATGGACATCAGTGTATTCATTTCAGCTTAATAATATTATTAAAAGGAAAAAGAGATTTCTAGTTGACTTCTGTGTCTTATTTTGCATAATAAAAATTGTCTGCACTGATTTAAAGAAATAGAAACTAGCTTGAATGTTGTTTTTTTTTTTTAAATTTATTAGCAACAGAATGTTATTTCTTTTCTTAATGATTTGAATAGAGAAGAAATCATATATTATATATTGGTGGGTTCAATTTTTCAAATTTTCAATTTCATCTACTCAATTTTGCCGTAAATGCATGGAGATCCGCAGTATAATAATTAAAAAATACAACAGCGTTTCATGTGAACGTAAACAGCGTTTCACCTCGAAGCGTGACGAGTCAGACTCATTCACTGTTTTCACTTCAAAAACAACACATTTATTAAGACTATTGTAACGATTCGAGTTTCAGTGGTTAACTAGACCGCTTCTATTGGATTCTACGCTGTACATTAACCGAAGTCGTGATTCTCGAGATTTGAATTTATATTATACATAGGAGTTCATTAGCTGGCATAGCCTCCAGTGCAATTCCCCATTATTATTACTCTCCGTTATCGCGAGGTTTTACTCCTGAGAATACAGCGCTACGTGCCGAATTCAGAGTTCTACAGCCAACTTGCAACTTAACAATAAGGACTGATCGAAAGCGAACGACCACTATGCAGATTAACATGTTTTTATTTTTTTTATCTATCGAGCACCCAACCGTAAAATTTGAAAAAATTCAACATAAAAATCCGAAAAAATGCACGAACAATAACTAGAACATTATATCGATACTTTAAAAATATAAATGTGACCATTGTAGAAATTCCATGCGGAATCTGCATTTTTTAGATTTTTTTACGGTTTTTTATTTTTCACAAGCATGGTTTTCTAGTTACAAATCTGAAAAAATTCATGATTAATAATTATGACAATACATCGGTATTGTAAAAATATAGACGTGGTCACTCGAGAACTTCTATGTGGAATCTGCATTTTGTCGAATTTTTTGCGGTTTTTGAATTTTTACGAGCAGGATTTTCAATATAAAAATCTGAAATAAATTTCGGAGGATGTGTTCGGGTGCTCGACACGTCTCAGATTTTTCTCAGAATTTCTAAACATCGTTAACCAGGAAAGATTGATATATAAAGTTTAAATTTTGCACTACATTTTTAACATACGTGTTATCTTCTATAATAATAAAAAAATATATATAATAATAATATATAATATATAATATAATATTATATCTCGTCTTAGAGCAAAAATGAAGACAGCGAAATACGAGGGAGTTTGGTTGATATCCTTGATATCGTCTGACAGAGGATCCAAATTCTATCCAATTTCTCATGTTTTCCCGGACTAATCGCAAGTGAAAGCTACACGCGTGTATTCATCAGTTTGAAGCAGAGGTTTCGTGTTTCCTAGAAGTTGCCAATCTTCTTCTTCTTCTTTTTCTTCTTCTTCTCCTTCTTCTTCTTCTCGAGAGAGAGAAAGAGGGAAGACGACAGCTCGCGTTATCAGTGACAGTCGCGTCAGCGGATGCCAGCCAGAGCAGCTAGACGAATCGGATTTCAGCAGATGCTGGCTCATTTCGTGATTAATGATCGACACGTGGCACATCCTTTTGCTATTTCTAATACATACACCTCTGAATCGATGGACATTTGTAAAAGAAACTTGCCGCGAAATTGTTTACACCAAAGAAACTTCTTGTTAAAGTTTGTTTTTACATCGACACCCTCCACTCAATAATTATCGAGATATAAGCTGCTCAAGTTTTTGCAAAATTTCATTGTGTGGCGTTGTATGTACCCAGATAGCACACGACGTAATTAAAGCCGTCCATTTGATGTCTATTTTAGATCTGGAAGTCTTACGTCTTAAAAAGACGTCTTTAAGCCGTCTCAATGACCATAAACAGTATGGTTTTTATATATCCATAATCTAAAAGTATGAGTATTGGTATTATTTGTTCGAGTTAGTGTTTTTGTTGCAATTTCAATTTCAATTCCAATTCCAATTCCAATTCCAATTCCAATTCCAATTCCAATTCCAATTCCAATTCCAATTTCAATTCCAATTCCAATTCCAATTCCAATTTCAATTTCAATTCCAATACCAATTTAAATTCCGATTCCAATTCCAATT
>CM052312.1:16433159-16465582 GCA_028455605.1 Lasioglossum malachurum | reverse complement strand
ATTCTAGTCCTCAAAAAAATTAGACTATATGATTGTACCCTTCATACCGAACAATTTTTGTAAACAAATTTTTTTCGTAACTTCAGTGCGTCACAAGATATTTCCGTTATCAGATAAGCGAAACACCCAGTACAGCATACATTAGTCTAACTCTTTCTAAAAAATAATAAAGTATAGAAAAAATTAATATGAACAGCAGACGCTCTAAATCCTAATCTTATATTGTTTGTGGAAGTTAAATGTAAATATTAGCGCTGTACAATAAATAAATAAATATTAACGTCTCGTAAGCTTAGAAAATAATTAATATTGTAGGGAGGGTTGTATTTACGATTGAGAAGCACTTCAAACAAGTGTCCTCGATCTAAATCATATTCTGGACTTTTAGTTGAAATACCAGAGTCAAGACTTGATTTAAGAAAAACCCACGCGTCCTTGCTGTTTCTTAGATCCTGTGGTTATATCATTTCTTTGCGACCTCAATTAATAGAGGACATTTTTATATATCGTTTCGTTTGAAGAAACGCGATTACGAAAGTTAAAGTTTACGTGTAAAGAGACATTGTGCCGAGTGACAATAAATTAATTGCCGCCGTCTTGCATCTAATTGCTTATTCATCTCTTAACTGGGACGGCACGCGAATCGATTGAGTGAATGAATGAGTCACTCTGTGTTCTAGCTGGTCGTCATTCAAAGAATATCGTAAATAATAACTTCGTGCCAAGTGCTTATTAAGCTGGCTCTTGTTTACGATGTTTGAATTTCTTTTATGGCACCCCACAGAATTGTGTTACAAATAATTTTTAAAAAATCTGTGATAATTAAAATAAAATCGTTTTTCCTTTTCGATGTAAACTTGAAAAAAGAATTCCCCTAAAATTAAACTTGAATTTTCCCTCAATTCAGAACTTGAAATTTCCCTCGATTTAAACTTGAAATTTTTCTCAATTTAAGCTTGAAATTTCCCTGAATTTAAGTCGTGAAGTAATTTTCTATAAAAATAAATTTAAATCAAATTTTTGAAAGAATCTGTACTCTTAATTCTTAAAAATTAATTTAAAGTTGAAATTTCCCTCAATTCTTAAAACTTCAAATTTCCCTCAATTTAAACTTGAAACTTCTAACGATTCTTATCTCTATGCAAAATCAAAATTTTCCTAAATTTAAATACCTATATTACGTAACAAGTAAACAATTTTTTACGTGTAATTCGAATGGTAGCACGTGGTCAGTAATCCGCACGGGTAGTTTTCAAGGTCATCGATGTTTTCTTATCAAATAACTACATATACCTTCATGTTGCGTCCCGTAGCTAATAAGAAAATACATTCAAATATGAACTTTGAAACGACCTTCAGTAACCTTGAACTTCGAGGATGAAGGTCAAACTTAAATTTCATTTTTAAGGAGACAAGAAAGCGTCTTTCATGATCGATTTTGATATAATTCGAATATTATTATTATACATCGGATCTTTATGCACAATAAAAATGTTCTACCTGAATTGCAATAAACTGGAGTGAAATAGAAATTGAGTTTCTTTCTTCATATGTGTGGTTAATATAATTGGGTTCAAAATATTGTAATATAACAGTATTTTTAAAATTTTTTAATGTTTTCGCTGTTTTAAATTACACCTACTTAATTTTAGTTATAGATGGATCAAATCCGCTGGCTAATGATGATGTTTATGAAACATTGGGGCAAATGGATTCATTACATTGTTCGTTTCAGCTTTGTTTAAAGGGACAATATAAATTAGTAGGTATAGTAAATCCTCTATAAACGCCAAAATGCCGTACACGACAAACGCAAAAAAATATCCCCTCCACTGTAGTAATCTGATCTCGGCTCGGGTATATCGGTGTGAACCACTACTAATGCGACACGAAGAGTCGCAGTCGTCGGCACCATTATAAAATCTTTTTTATTATTACTTATTTTTTTATGAAACCTTCACCAATATATTTGTGGAATTTTTCTGATTAAAATAAGGCCAAACACGATATAATTTCAACTGTATTTAGTGGTTTAATTGACGATGAACGTTTCGGGCGCAAGGAAGGACAGCGTATGGGAAAGAAAGAGACGCGGAGAGAAAAGTGTAAAGACACGCGCTGCCCTTTTCTACGTTCGGCTCGGCCTTTGAAGCTAAAAAAAGTAGTACCCGTCTACGAAAAATACGAACGAATCTCCCCCGAGGCGTTTACGTTCATAGAAGATATAGTGTACATCTGATAGGATTGATCCTGGTTGGATGTTCCTTAGCAATATAATACACGCGAAGACGGGCAGACGGAAAGCGCCTAAGAGCTATTTAGCGATGCTATAGGTTTTCCATGTAACGTTTAACTCGAGTAGTGTAAGTGAATGCAATTTACTGTGAGTGCTATCGACTCGAACTACTAATTAGAAAGTTTAATGTGCTCGGAGCAACGTTCTTGTTGCTGAGAAATTTCATTCGACGGTGTAAATTCAAGTTTCGTAACGCTTGAATTAATCGAATTGAATTCCTTTGCTCTTGAATCAGTTTTTCACGATGAAATTTCCTAAAAAGAAAGGACTACTGAGGAGTATAACCGTTTTCAGAGAAAAGGAGAGGTTTATTTAAATAATCAGGAAATGGTGGTGTTATCTTCCCCTTTTTTCGTCAGGGAGGAAGGAAATTACGATACTTATCGCGATAACAATCATCTAAACGATTACCACGGTAAGAACTCTCATTACCGTTCGCCCAAGAACCAATTTCTTTTTATACAATCATCTGATAGCTTCTTCGCTGCCTCCTACGGTCGTCAAGGGGCGGAATAAAATCTTGTGGGGCGAATAAAGAAGCCGCAACTTTCGGATCGTTAGGTTTTTACGTGGTCGCAATTGCATTTACTTTAAACGGTTGCCATTTTTGTGGAATTCTTCCCCCGGAAAACACAATACACATTACTAGAAAGATAGTGTTTCTTTTTTATCTGGGTTACACTATGATTTATTTCTTTTGTTCCGCTTGAGAAAAAGTGACGGAAAAATTCATGGACGTTCTACAAGGGAAAACAAACAACGGTGAATTATTTCAAAATTTTCGGTCGCAGCGCCGATTTTGAAAAAAATTCTGAAGCATAAAATAGTGATAATGTCCCCGACCTTACTATCTTGGTGAGACTACACACGTATGACCCTCCATTTCTTGTTCTGCTCAACAAACAATTACAAAAAAATTCATGAACGTTCTACCTAATAACGCAGACGTCTGTGAATTTTTTCAGATTTTTCGGCTGCATCGTCGATTTTGAAAAAAATCCGAAACATAAATTTGCGATAGGATCTCCAATCTCGCTACCTGGGTTAGACTACACACGAAGTATCCTCTGTTTCTCCTCGAAAAATTACGAAAAAATTCATGAACGTTCTAACTAATAACAGAGACATCTGTAAATTTTTTCATAATTTTCGGCCGTATCGTCAATTTTGAAAAAAATCCAGAACATAAACTTACGATAGGATACCCAACCTGGGTTAGACTACGCACGAATTATTCTTTATTTTTTCCGTTCTGCTCGACAAATAATTACGAAAAAATTCATGAACGTTCTACTTAATAGCATAGTTTACAGTGAATTATTTCAGAATATTTCGTTGCGAAACCGAGTTTTCGAAAAATCCGTGAGTCTTCGGGGTACCGGGAAATCGGCAATTTTGTGCTTCCGGATTTTTTAAAAATGGATTTTTCGTTATTTTTTCTCGAGCAAATAACTCGTAAACAGACCTGTTTACTTTACTACTTCGAAGTAGTTACAGAGTGAGTACGGTTCCATGAATTATGTTTTATTCCTTCTGTTCTATGAGAGAAACAATTACGAAAAAATTCACGAACGTTCTACCTAGTGGCACACACGACAGTGAATTATTTCAGAATTTTTGACTGGCTAGATATTGAAACAAATTAGGGTACGCGTCCACACGCGTCGAAGGGTGCAACGGAGATTTATGGGGGACGTTTCCTGGACCGATCTGCGGTACGCGCGATCGACAACAATGGACAGCAGGGGTGGCGGACAATGAGTCGAAGAGTCGAACTGGGAATTGTTACTCGCGAGGGTGCCGCTGCAATTTCGTAAATAGGGAATAGTCGGATTATTCTAAGCAACGATGATTCAATCCCGAGCAGCCTGGCAGCTGCGCCGTTCTGTTGGGGTTAAAGTTACGCATCGTCCGAAACCATTGGGTTGTTAGTATAGTACGTTCGACATGGACATTCCATAAACTGATCATTTATCATTGGATCATGCGGGTCCGTGCGATGAACCAACGTGAGAGAACAATCACCCCCTCCTCTCGATCCCTCGAACGTAGTTCCCCTTTTTATAGCATTTTGAATACTGGCTTTACAGAGGTCCAGAAATCAGGGACCCTAACTGTTATAACCAAAAAGAAAAAAGTCATGGAATAACAAGTATTTCATCGACTAAAATCGTATTGATTACAAATAAGGATTATAAGTAACCGAAAATTTGTTCTCTTGTTGGTAAATAATATCGTCGTGTGAGAGAAATTCATTTCGATCATTTATAACAGTTATCAACGAGAGAAATCTATTTCGATCGCTCATAACAGTTATTGATGAATGAAATTTGTAATAGTTATTATTAAATTGTACAACTTTCAAATGGTAGACAATCAATTATTTCAGAAATTTTTTATTCATAAAATTAATTGTTACAATCAAAATTTAATGTGACAAACATGAGCTTTTGCAAATTTTTTCCTGACAAATTACATCGCCAATCATCTAGCGTTAATTTTAAAGCAGAAAAGGCTCGTTCAACGCTAATCTGAGTTGCGGGCACAGCGTGAATTATGCATGCTGGTTTTTATAGATACTAATATAGATATTAATTCGTCTTGTAGTACGAAACCTTCTCCAAGAATTGATATGAACTTCTCTCATTGATAACTTTATGGGAGATCGAAATAAAGTTCTCTCATTGATAACTGCTTTGAGCAATCGAAACAGTTTTTCTTCATCGATAACAGTTTTCGCTGGACATAACGAATGTCCAGCTGCATCGATTGATGTATTAAAAAATACCTCATTCCGTTTTAAAAAATGAAGGTGACCTTCATATCTCTAAAAAAAATTACATAAAAACAAAAATTTTTTTGGTATCGTATATGATTTACCATTCAACTTTGTCCTTCAGGCATTGGACGTATCTTTAAAAACAACAAAGATATTCAAAGTGGTCAAGTTAGGTGAAATACCCTGTATATTTTCTGCCAGTAATTCTGCGAGCATATGTTCCAATTTGCTCTTTAATTAAATTTAAGTAGCCAGCGCTATTCATGCGGCCTTGAATAAATTTTAATTCCATTTTTCCTCTATAGCCGATTCCTCCACATATAATTACTGTACCGCCATCACATTGTCGACGACTCAAAACCTTTTGTTCCTTTCTTAAATCATGGAAATAGTACTTGTATCCATCTGGACCATCCAAATTTAGTTTCTGTATCCGTGAATATAATTCGTTTCCACTGTGAGATTTCCCGACATATACATGAAATTTTGTGTGTGTACAACGGTGCCTTATCATTTTGTCCACCAGTGTATAGATAAAAATCAGCTATATCGGAAAACCCGGACCACGGGTACAAACGGACCGCGTCTATTTGGAGAATATTGCGGTGCGACGACCTCGAGATTATAAATACATACATATATTTGTGCCGCATGAAATACGCTGAATAGTCTGAATAACTCTAAAACGTCTTATTGAGAGGCGACTCTTTCTTTCCGTGTATTCACGTCGTCGCGTCGCAACGAAAGAAAGGGTTAACTTGTGCCGCGACGAGGCGCGAATACTGAATTTTCAAAGAGAAATGTCGACGCGACGACGCGACGGCGACGACACACAGTGGTTCAGTATCGCCAAAACATGGGCAAAAGTGATTTTTTCATCTTTTTCAAAAATGAATGAAATTTCTGCCAATAGGTTCTTACATGTACAGACTAAGTTTCAGCATAAATATAAATTGCTGTAAGTCGCATATTATCTTTTGAGAGAAGTTTGAAGACAAGCAGAAACGCAAATCCTGGAATGATCGCGATTCTTCCTGAAATTAACGTTGTTCGCCTCGTCATAGTTTTTTTATGAGCAATCATTTCAGCAAAACTAGATATACAGGGTGTTCGGTAACTGGTGGTACAAGCAAAAAGGGATGATTCTGCATGAAAAAATAAGTCTATAGGTAGTCATAAGTCATAAGTGTATATATATATATAAATTAACATTGTTGTATACAAATTAAAATTGTAAAATTAACAATGGTGAATCTAGTATAGAAGACATTTCATGAAGACAATATACATGTATATATATATATATATATATACCATTGTTAATTTTACAATTTTAATTTGATATTCGAAATAAGCGACCCCAAAAACATACATTAGACTAGCAATATTCAAAAAATTTCATTCAGTATTCACTGAATTATCGATTTTTGTACACGTCTTCCGGATTCCGCTAGGTTGCATCAGCAATTTTGAATTCCATAATTTCGAATACAAATTCAAAATCAGCATCCCCAATAACTCATATATATCAATTTTCAAAAACATCCATTCAATTTTGATTTTTTGGTCCGCCATATTGAATCGACCATTTTGAATTTGGTCATTTTGATTAAAAATTTGAAATCTATGTCCAAAACAACCTAGAGAGATACCAATTTTCTAAAAAGTCCATTCAGTTTTGATTTTTCGGTCCGCCATATTGAATCGACCATTTTGAATTTGATCATTTTTATTAAAAATTTGAAATCTACGTCCAAAACAACCTAGAGATAACAATTTTCTAAAAATTTACTGCAGGTTTCACTGATTGTGAGTTATCGAATTTTCTCTATTTCAACCGGATTTCGTCCAGCGGCAACTCATGTCGGGCGAAGATATTTTGCTTTCTGGTTTGAAAAAACGTCGACGTTGCAAACTTCGTCCTTGCAAAGGGTGGTTTCTCAAGATAAAATTCTGCTCTATCGCGTGACACAGTTAGATTTTACGCTGGACCCTTATTTTTTTAAGATAAACTGAAAAATATCCTCAACAATTGGTCCAAAAGTTGTTTAAACATGTTTAAACATTCGTGCTATATTAATATTGGATGTCACTGTATTCGGGAAAGTCTACAGAATCTTTTGCTGGGCAAAGGACGATCCAATATCTTTTATAATAACATCACAATATTGGTTTAAAGTTGAAAAATATGTATTTATTTCTTAAATCAAATTCCTCAAAAACTGTGCGTCTAGGGGAAGAATTAAGGGCAGATTCGGAATCAGCGCAAAAAACTTTAAAAGAATCATCGAACAGTAATTGTTGAACAAATTTGTTGTTGAACAGTGTAAATCGAATCGGTAACTTTCTTCCAGCTGTTCTATTAATCGGAAACTTTATTCAGTGAAACATTTTGTTTATTTTCTCATTTCTTTGTTATAATAAATGGAGGCTTGTGTTATTTTGTTGTTTTCCATTCCTCATTAAGCCCCTTTTCATTTCCCATCAGTTTTAACTCCATAAAGTAATATTTTATACTTCTAAATTGTGAATGTTTTCTCTAAACTCCGTATCAATGCCTCCGAACGGAAACATTCTGCCAGGGGGTGTACATTAATTTCACAGGGTGCTATCTTTTCGTCCCGGAGTGTACGTATGTACAGGTATTTCGTATCGCAGCACGCGTTCGCATAATCACGGAACAGGGCGCACGAGCTGCAAGCATCACGCATGCTCGTGTCACGGCTACTACTACTATAATATTGGTCACGCCATATGGCGTCGATAGAGCGTAAAGGGTCGCCGGTCCTCAAGCTCTCCTGAAAGCAGTTCGCTTACCAGTCCTTCACCTTGGCTCTCTCTCCCTCTGAAGAGAGAGAGAGAGAGGTCGCCATTACAAGGAGATCCCGCCCTTTTGTTCCAGCCACATCGCTCCGGTGCGGTGTGTTTCGCGCGCATTCTCATTTTGCGCATACGTGCTCTCGCGACGCGTCGAAAGATCTTCAACCTCGTCCTCGCTCCCCTGGGCAATTAACGCTTTTCTCCCTAACCCTCCGCCGAAGGGTTCATGTAAATGAACGGTAAACGACCGGCTACTGCGGGAAATATCGACCACGTGACCCCTTCGCGCTTCTTGCCACGTCGACAAGCAAAAAAACACAACATTCCGACGATTTTTCAAAAATTCCATCTTCCATTATTGAATTTATTACCGGGGACCAAAAATAACAGTTATTCTAAAATTTTCCACGATAAAAATCAAAAGTTGATTATTATTCATGTTTAAGATAATCTACACGAAATATAAAGAAAAAACATCGAAGAACAAAATGGTTAAAAAATATCGATTTTTATACTTTTTGGTTACAAGTAACAGTTATCAATGAGAGAAATTTATTTCGATCGTTCATAACAGTTATCGATGAGAGAATTTCTTTTCACTTGTTCGTAATAATTATTGACGAGAGAAATTTACTACGGTTACTTATTTAATTATTGAGTTGTCTACTCTTTTTCGGATGGAGCAAGCCTGTGAAATTCATTGAGAAGGTTTCGTACAACAAGACACATCAACAGACCATAAGAACAACACAAAATCTGTTTGTTGACTGTCTTTGTACATTGACGACTCTGTTCCACTCGTACATGGATGTAGAACTGTTTTATGAATAAACAATTTATGAAATAATTGATTGTCTGCCATTTGAAAGTTGTACTATTTAATAATAACTATTATAAATTTCCTTCATCAATAACTGTTATGAGCAATCGAAATAAATTTCTCTCATCGATAATTGTTATGGGCGATCGAAATAAATTTCTCTTATCGATAATTGTTATGAGCTATCGAAATAAATTTCTTGTATCGATAATTGTTATGAGCTATCGAAATAAATTTCTTGTATCGATGCTTGTTATTCCATGACTTTTTTTCATTTTGGTTATAACAGTTAGGGTCCCTGTTTATTACAGTATGACCCCTCGATTAACATGTTCAATGCGGTTCAGTTCTGCAACTGACAAACGGACCTAGCGATTTGCGCTCAAAATTTTTGAGAAAAAAATGTATTTATTTCATAAAAGTGATTTCCAGAGAGGTAATAGATTTCACAAAAAAAAATAATATTTAAAAAAGTTCGCGTTGAGCTAGTGTTACATCGTCAAAAACGCATTGAAAGTGTGAACCGGATCCCGATTCTAAACAAATATGCGTTTAAATATGATCATATAAAGGGAAATAAATTTTAAAAAATAAACAATTTATTTTGAAATATAATGTATATTTTAATTATGTCCCTCGAGTTTCGATTATCCATCGGGCCTTAATTTATCCGGGCTGCTTGTCTCCCGATCAAGCCGGATAATCGAGGTCCTACTGTACATACAGTGAGTGTAAAAAGTATTCGTGTGCGCCCCTTAAACTAGAATAACTTTTTTATAATTGTACCAAACGACCTGATCTTTTAAAAGATTTTTAAAATAATTATAATTTACAAGGTTACATTGAAAAGTAAAAAAGGCATTTGTTAAAACTTTTTTATTTGGGCCCTTAGTGAAAATTTAAAATATGTCTACTTTAAAGGGCGTACGAATACTTTTTACACTCACTGTATATTAGATGTATTATCTGACCAGTGAAGAATTGAGTAATTACTAGATTGCGGAATTGATGCATTTACGGCAAAAATGGGTAGTTGCAATTTAAAACAGTGGACAAATGGAAAACATTTAAGAACATCAATGTATCAGTTGCAGCTGAAGAACATTATTGAAGAATGAAAGAAAATATTACTTGGCCCACTTGTTTGTTGCAGTTGATGCAAACAATTTTTATTTCTCATACAGTTCCGCCGTCTAGTAATGAGTCTTTGTTTAAATATTTACTTCCATTATTCGATGTATTCAGATAATACTGTACTATACAAATTCACACACGCAGGTAATACTATACAGATAGATTTAAAGAGATTCTTCCATTATTAGATGTATTATTTGAACAGTGAAAAAATTGAATAATTAGGAAACTATCGTAACATGCACATTTATCAAGTCTTTGTTTAAATACTGATTTCCATTATTAGGTTGTTGCATATGAAATGCCAGATTTTAGAATGCAATTCTTAGAAAACGTTTCCATAAAGAAATGCTATTATAGTCTATATGTTTATTATACTAAAACTTTGATGTATGAAGCTAATCCTTAACATTAAACGCACCACAACCGGTTCTAGATTTTTTATTTCACAATTAATGAAATTATAAAAAAAAATAAATTAAGTAATAAAATTAATTCTCTTGTCATTTTTGTAAAGCTACCACGTGCCTGTTGCTCTTATAGATTTCTATTTTTTTTTATTGAAAGCTTAAGTGGAACTCCCCATAGGGGGTTATAAAGCTATACATTAGGATTAACATATTGTTGTATAATTTTACTTTTAACATGCGTTCCTAACTTATCGACGATAGCATTATGTTATTTTTAGTGAAAATCTGGTGATTAATTAACGTACTAGCCGTTGATGGTAAAAAGAACTACAAAATCAAGACAACGATCTTGTAAATGAAAAATATATACTAAAAATAGGATACATTCGCTACAAAATTACGATTGCTTAATGTCACTGCTAAAAATCGAACATTTTATATGCAACAACCTATTAGTATACAGATATACTATACTATATTATACAAATACAGATAATGCTATACAAATTTGTACTATACAAATATGTACTATACAAATAAATTTAAAGGCTTATTTCCATTATTAAATTTTATACTTTGATACGCTAGAGAGTACAAAACGAGTGGAGAAACGAAAAGCTAGTTTTTATTTATCGTTATCCTCCGCGAATGTTCTCGGCAATAAGTGTGGAACTTTCTCTAGCGTGGAAAATATTAAATCATATTTATTAAAAGAGAGAGAATTCCACTTAATTTATAAAAATTAATTTAAACTTGAAATTACCTTCAATTTAAGCTTGTAATTCCCCCAATTTAAACTTGTAATTTCCCTCAACTTAAACTTCCTAAATTTAATCTTGAAATATATATTTCAACCTAAACTCAATATAAACTTGAAATTTCCCACAATTCAGTCCTGAAATTTCCCTTAATTCAATCTTGAAATTTCCCTGAATTTATACTTGAGATTTCCTTGAATTTAAACTTGAAATTTCCCTCAATATGAATCTTAAATTAATTTTCTATATAAATTAAATTAGATTATATAAATCAAATTTTTTATAACAAATCCTCTTAATTCTCAAAACTTAATTAAAAATTGAATTTCCCTCGATTTAAACTTGAAACAATTGTTTAACATTGAAGTATTGTATGAGGTATTATACATATATCAATTTAAAATTAATCCAGCTCGGAAGAGAAATGTTTTATTTTCCAGTTAAATCAGCTCTTAAATCAAATGTATTATATGAATTCCTTATTATATGAAATATGATAAATGTATACAAAATTTGCTTTCTATAGTATATTCCCCAGTGGAATGGGTTGGATCCGTCTCCTCCACCGGACTTAGAATGGGACACTACTGTACTTACTCTCGATCTTTTGTTTAAATATTTACTTCCAATATTATACATATGTATCGTCTGACAACTGAAAATTGAATAATTAATAAACCATGCTAAATTATACTTTGACATGCTACACAGTAGAAAAAGAAGGGAGAAATGAAAAGCAAGTTTTTATTTATCGTAATCCTCCGCGAATGTTCGCGCCAATAAATGTAGGAGTTTCTCAAGCGTGGAAAATATTCACTCCGACAAAGACCAGTCTCAAAGCTGACCCTTCAAAGGGTTGAACGGCAGAATAACAGGACGTGAACGCAATCAACGACGAATACGCGACGTAAAAGGCGTCAGACACAATGACGCAGTGGACACAGCTCTGCTTCGATATTGTTTTCCTTTGATCCCCGACTAGGATGGTTAATTATTAAAAGAACCAATTTACGTTATGTTGAAAAACCGAGAATCTCAGCTGGAAAATCCTTTGGGAACGCGAACAAATGCAATTATTAAATACGGAACATTTTTTAACCATGTCCAACGATTCTCATCTGTTTCGCTATACGTAGATTGTTTCATTTCAGTAAATTGAAATTTGCAAGACAGTAATGAAGTTTTAATCTTGTATACATGAGCCGTTCATTTTGAAAGTGACCTAAGTCCATTTGTCAATAGTTTTTTGGTGACTGCAGTAACGTGTACAACTTAAAGTTAGCTGTCATAAACAACATTTTGCGGTTAAGTATATTCAGAGAGCATACGATAATTTTTGACCCATAAATTTTCGCAGTTATTTCAATCATTAAAAAGATTACTTTGAAAGTGGCCTAAGTCCAATCCATTATTGATAAAATACGAAAGTTCGGATTATCAAATTCCCGAAGGCGGTGATGAATGTAATTTTAATTAATTAGCATTAATTAATATTTAAAAAGTTAACCTCACTTTTTGGACAGCTGCTTCGGTTGAATAATCGGTACGTTTACTTAATGCAGTGAAAAAAATCTCACGCAATACACATTTACAATTGAACATAAGGCTGCTCTTTACTTCACCGGACTCAAAATGTGTGCCTGCCTCCTATAAATCATGATGTATTTGGTATGTAATCCAGTAGATTTGTACACGGGGCGGCTGCAGATCGAAGTTTCGATCCCGTAGGGTCAATGGTTCCGGAGTTATGCTTGCTTAAAGTTGAGCAATCTGCAGTGTTTTTGGCAAGTAAGGGCGTCGCCATATTGGTTTGTAGTGTTGACCGCGAGTCGCTTACCGAGCAGAACCGCCGGTCCTTGCCCCCCTCCCTGTCCTAATCACCAACCAAGTCGGTAAGCGGCGCATGACCGTTACTACTAACCAATATGGCGGCGTCAAAAACACTGCAGATCGCTCAACTTTAAGTAAGCATAACTACTGAACCATTGATCCTACAGGGTCGAAACTTCTTAAATAATTTATAGGAGAAAGGCACAAATTTTGATTCCGGTAAAGTAAAGAGCAGCCAAATATAAAATAAATTGAGTATTGCTTTCCAATCTGCACATTTTATACTATGTCGAATGGACATAGTAAATACATAATAAATGTAGTTGTTAATTTGGAAAGTGGCTTAACACCATTTGTGGTTAGAAAATACATATTATTCACTTAATAATTGCTATTATTTTAATAGGAATTGTAAATTTGACTCTCTTAGATACGCTTATATTTTATGTGCTACACGTATATTTTTTATTTTATTGAAACGCAAACTCTTAAATATCTCAATATAAATGGATTTAGGTCGCTTTCAAAATAAACGGCTCACATATACATATAATGTAGTCTGAAACTATTTAATCATTAAACAGGTCACTCTCTACAGCGGATCTTCATGCAAAATGAAAATGTTCTGCATTTGTTGTGGGAAGTAGGAATAAAGTAAAAATAATTTCATCCTTTAATCCCTTGCCGTGTTTTAACGAGTTACACTCGCCATGAAGATTTTAAACAAAGTCTAACAAATACGAATGTTACTCGTTTCATTTTAGATGAAATAAAATTTGACTCGCATGTAATCAGTATATCAGCATTCAAATAAAGGTAGCCATTCAAAAAATATAAATTTTCTTTTCTCTTCTACGATATTTTTCGGGATAAAGACTTTCTAGCGACTGTAACTGTAAAAAAAATGATATGGCAAGGGGTTAATGACTTCGTTACATTCAAAATTACAGTGTTCTGAAATTTTTCTAATCGTTTACTGTGTTTCACATTTCACCCGCCCAATTTCTTTGTAAATGCATAAAGATCCGCAATAATTCAGATCTACTATTATAATTAATCGAAGCAACCTGTAGTATTTTCCTCTTTCAAGGGAGCACAATATTTTTGGGACACCTATTGGGTTGGCAAGAATTTTAATGACTAAGATATTCTCCCTTTTGTCCGATGATCTTTTGCCAAAAAGAATAAATAAGAAAATATTTTATTGATTAAAGTCCACTGCTTGAATAAAGAAATTCGGTTTTATTTCACCTTAAAATACCGAAATTACTTTCTTGCCAACCTAATATGTAGCTCATTTTAGACTTCAGCCAGTCTACTTCGTCTAATTATAGACAGCGTAATCACGTTTCAGCTGTTCGTCGCATGTGCGTCCAGCGTCGGACGTCCAACGTCCGGCATCCCGAAAATTTGAACGCGACAAAGGTGCCAGGTGCACAACAACATCCGGAAACTTTGTAGACTAACTGCCCCTAACAATAACTGCTAGAATAGTAACGGTAGAGGTAGGAGGAGACGGCGAGAGTGGCTTTAGGCGCATAGAGCCGTTATCGATTGACAAGCACGCTTCGTCCCGCCTGCCACACCACCATAGTAGTCACCGTAGTAGTAGTCGGAGTCGCGGAACCAGCGCGCACCAGCCACTCTCGCCCTTTCTCTCAATCAATTCGAGTGTCTCCCTCTTCTTTCTCGCCCGTTCGTGTCTGCCTCTAGCTAAGGCTGCCTTCCTTCTTCTTTCTCCTATCTTCTCTCTTCTTTCTTGTTCTCTTTCTTGCTCGTTCGTATTCTGTCTCTTGCTGAGGCTGCCTTCTTTCTTCGTTCTCATTCCTTGAATTGAATTTGAATTGACAGTAATTTCAAGTTTAAATTAAGGGCAAATTTCAAGTTTTGAATTGAGAGAAATTTCAAGTTTACATCAAGAAAAATTTCAAGATTAAATGTGGGAAATTCCAAGTATTGAATTGATGGAAATTTCAAGTTTTCAATTCAGGGAAATTTCAAGATTTAATTGTGGGAATTTACAAGTTTTGAATTCTGGAACAAGTTTCGAATGGAGGGAAATTTCAAGTTTAAGTCGAGGGAAATTTCAAGTTTAAATTGAGGGAATTTTCAAGTTTAAATCTAGGGAAATTTCAAGTTTAAATTAAGGGAAATTTCAAGATTAAATTGTGGGAATTTTCAACTTTTGAATTCAGGGACAAGTTTTGAATTGAGAGAAATGTCAAGTTTAAATCGAGGGAAATTTCAAGTTTTGTATTGAGGGAAATTTCAAGTTTAAATTGAGGGAAATTTCAAGTTTAAATCGAGGGAAATTTCAAGTTTAAATTAAGGAAAATTTCAAGATTAAATTTTGAGGGAAATTTCAAGTTTTGAATTGAGGATAATTTCAAGTTTGGCTGCCTTCTTTTATCTTTCGTCTATCTTTTTTCTTCGTCCTCATTTTTTCGTTCACTTTCTTGCACGTTCGTATTCTATTTCTAGGTGAGGCTGTCTTCCTTCTTCGTTCTTTCTTCTATCTTCTTTCTCATTTCTTCGTTCTCTTTCTCGCTCGTTCATATTCCGTCTCTAGCTGTGGCTGGCGTTTCCCTCCGCCCTTGTATATTTCCACCCTCCACCCTCCACTCTCCGCCCTTCGCTCTTCTTTCTTCGTTATCTTTCTTGCTCGTCCGTGTCTGTCTGTAGCTGTGGCTGGAGTTTCCCTTCACCCTTCGCTTTAGATTCTAGAGTCTGGAACGTCTGCAGCGTCTCCTTCCTCGTTCTCTTCCGCGGTGAAATTCCACGAACATATTCTGTGCTCCCCTCTTCCTGTTCTCTCCCGTGTTCTTTGAGCTCTCTTCCTTTCTTCTATGTCTTTTTTATTCCGCCTTTGAACGTCTCCCCGGTACAGTACTGTTTAACTGTCTCCCCCATCTGACTCTTTCTTGCTCCAACGTCTCCACGGTGGTTCAGAATCGTCAAAACATGGCCAAAAATCGAAGACAAACTCAAATATTCAAAAAACTATATGCTGGATTCAATATTGCAGATGTGTTACTCGAAAAATTGTCAGAGTACCTTGGAATCTAGTCTTCCCATATATAATATTTCGGGTCGCTAATTATGAATCAGATTTGAAAATTTCAAAACACTAAATGGTGGATTAAATATTGCAGATGTGTTACTCGAAAAATTGTCAGATTTCCTTGGAATCTAGTATTCCCATATTTTTCGGTTCGCTGAACATGAATTTGATTTGAAAATTTCAAAAAACTAAACGACGGATTCAATATTCAGCGACTCGAAATCGCCGGAGTATTAATTTTTAAATAAATTAGAGTGCTTCTCTTGTGTTTTCCCCATGTTTTCACGATTTCGGTCGTTACCAGCTCGTTGCCTATTTATTGTTGTAACTTTTACATTTGCAAGTATTCGCAAGAAATATTTACGCAGCCATCTTAAGGAGGCTCTGACAAATAGTTGTATGCAAAATTCATCGTGAACTCTCGAGCACTCCGCTTCGTAATAGTCATTAAAGAAAAAGGAGACAGGAAAATAGGTGTTTCGCGAAAGACATTTTTCAAAGTTTTAAAATACCGGGTGGGGCACGTAACGTGGCCACCTCAAATATCTTTGTTGTTTTTAAAGATACGTCAAAGGTCTGAAAGACAAAGTTGAATGGTAAAATGGGGCTCATACGATACCAAAAAAATGGTTGTTTTTATGTAATTTTTTTTTAGAGCTGTGAAGGTCACCTTCATTTTTTTTTTAAATGGAATTATTTTTTAATACATCAATCGATGCAGCTGTACATTCGTTATAAAAAAGTACTAACCTATATATATCGAAAAGTTAGTAGTTCAGGAGATATTTGAATTTACATAACTCTAAAACACCATTGCTGGAATTTTATTAAATTGAAATATCTCCTGAACTACTAACTTTTCGACATACATAGGCTAGTACTTTTTTATAACGAATATCCAGCTGCATCGATTGATCTATTAAAAAGTACCTCATTCCATTTAAAAAAATTGAAGGCGACCTTCATATTTCTAAAAAAAATTACATAGAAACAAAAATTTTTTCGGTATCATTTGAGTCGCATTTTACCATTCAACTTTGTCCTTCAGACATTTGACGTGTCTTTAAAAACAACAAAGATATTTGAGGTGGCCACGTTAGGTGCCCCACCCTGTATTTCTATGCTATTAATTATTTCATATACTCGCAGCTGAAAGAACGCTCTTGAATGCTGTATTCTAGTTTCGCTGAAATTATTACTCATAAAAATGTGTAATGAAGCAAACAACGTTAATTCCAAAAGATAATGTGCGACTTGTAGCAATTTATATTTGTACTAAAACCGAGTCTGCAGATGGAAGAACCTATTGGCAGAAGTTTCGTTCGTTTTTGAGACAGTTGAAAAATTCACTTTTTGCCCACGTTTCGGCGATTCTGAAACACTGTGATCGTCGCTGCCTTCGCACTCAGCGTTTTCCTAGCGTTGCCAAAGAACCTCCTTCAATCCTTTCCCTGAAACGAAGCCTCTTTTCCTCTCACCGCAACTTCCTCCCTCACTCTCCCTTCCTCCCCTAACCCTAGGTCTCTCTCTTTTTCGACGTTCACCCCCTTCCTGGCTCAAGAGTTTGTCGTCCTCCGCGTCTCGCTTGGCTCTTCGCTGCGGGATTTCTTCCGTGAACCCCGACACGAGGGCTCCCCTTACGTCGAGAGGCGACACACAGACGTAGAAACAAGATGGGGGAGACACATAATCGAGCAAGGAACGTCGTCGCGTCGTGCGACGCGAAAGAAGGAGGAAGAGAACTGGGGAAAAAAGAAGACAGACAAATGGCGT
Organism: Lasioglossum malachurum; assembly: GCA_028455605.1. Taxonomy (NCBI): domain Eukaryota; kingdom Metazoa; phylum Arthropoda; class Insecta; order Hymenoptera; family Halictidae; genus Lasioglossum; species Lasioglossum malachurum. Next base: position 16,447,901 of record CM052312.1, on the reverse strand, counting down.
CGGCGTCCTCCAATCAGGATCGTCCGAAATATTTCACGAGCTAAACTGCACCGGCGGCGGATTCTCCACGTCCGACAGTGTTGCGATCAATGCTAATTACCTAGACAGAACTGACAACGTAATTCCCTAAAAAATAGATGCTGGTCGTATGAAGTAGTGTCTAGAGTCTAGATAGAGTAAGAATATTAACACTTCTCTGTCGGTGAAACTCCCAAAGTCCTTTTTGTCGACGGAACTGTGTAAGCATTTTCGATTGATATTTTCCTACATTTTGCAAGGAGGTCCATAAAAGCTCTTGGTATATATGAATGAAATACCAAGTGATATTTTTCAAATACATTTTAGATTGGGTTGAAAAGAAAGTTCGCAGCGTTTTCAAATTGACCTTCCGGCGGGCGCGCATGTGCGCGGAGTGCACGTCGGTCGGTTTTATGGAGGTAATGCAAGTAAAACCCCATCTAACAGTTTCGGGACTTTTGGGTATTCTTATAGACTTGTTTTGTCTTTCAAAGGGTAAACTTTACTTTACCGGACTCAAAATTTGTTCCTTGCTCCTATAAATTATTATGTACTTGGTATGTAATACAGTAGATTTGTACCCGAGGCGGCTGCAGATCGAAGTGTCGAATCTGTAGGATTAATGGTTCAGGAGTTATGCTGGTTTAAAGTTGAGCAATCTTCACTGTTTTTGAGAGGTAAGGACGTCGGCATATTGGTTTGTAGTAACGGTCGCGAGCCGCTTACCGAGCAGAACCACCGGTCCTTGCCCCCCCCCCCGACCTAATCACCAATCAACTCGGTAAGCGGCACGCGGCCGTTACTACAAACCAATATGGCGGCGCCCTCACCTGTCAAAAACACTGCAGATTGCTCAAGTTTAAGCAATCATAACTCCTGAACCATTGATCCTACAGGATCGAAACTTCCATGTACAAGTTTCTCCGGGTACAAATCTACTGGATTACATACCAAATACATTATAATTTATAGCAGAAGGGCACAAATTTTGAGTCCGGTAAAGTAAAGTTTGCCCCCAATTTTTGTCGACAAACTTGAAGAAGGTGGAATGAAGTAAAATCATATTTTTAATGGAGAACAGCTTTTGTAGATGGAAAACAAATGGAAATTCTACAAAATTCTATCGAACTTTATATTCCAGCCTTTCTTCAACATTTTCACAAGCCATAAGAATCCATAAACATCCGGAGTCTAGTAATCATAAAGAAGGTTTTGTCCAGCTAGCAGCTCGAATCGCAGCACTGTGCGTCCGCGTCGGTGATTCCCCAGCATTGCCCGTTCGATAGCCTGTTACCGGAGAAAGTGCAGCCTCTTGACCGTAAGCCGGGAAAAGGGAATTTTCGATTTCCGATTATCTCGAAAGCGCAAGCCTGTGGGCCGTTGTCGCGTCGCGTCGCGTCGACCCCATTACACCTTCCGACAGCTCGCGACCGGAACTCTAGGCGATCGTGGAAGAGGCCGTAACGAGGCGTGTCTCTCGTCAAGAAACTGGGTTAAGCAGCGAGAAAACCAGGCGGAGGCGGAAAAACGTAATTTTCGGTAGCTCTTTCTCTGAAAATATTCTTCCCTGGCGGTTTTGCCGACATTTATTTTCTTTCTTAACACTTTATATATCTACCGGTAGCCAGTCAATAGGCTTTTCAATAATTGTGCTGCGCCATATGAAAGCTTGAAAATATTTTTTTACACAATCTTAATCCCGGAAGGAAATTATTGGATTTTATTATTGAGGCTGAGTTGTTGGTTTATGATTAAAATTGCTGTTGCCATTCAAGGATTCTTTTAAAAAATCCTCAGCCATGAACTATAGACTTTCAACAATTAATGATGGGATAATCACCGGTAGGTGATATGTTAATAGTAATTTGATCAACGCGATCGCGCTCTCTCTCTCTCTGAACTCTTGAAATCTGATGTCGCAATGTTCTATTTCTGATCCTCGGTGTCACTGAAAATTAGCGTCCCGTATGCAAAACGAGTCCGACGGAATTGAGCTGTGCGATGGAAATGTCACTTAGAATAAATTGAGCGCCGCTGCTGTTAAGAGCGGACAGGCGAATTACGTTTGTTTCAACTTAAACGCGGAAGATTAAAACAGCTAAAGTCGCGAGACAGCTAAATTGCTTTCGACCAGAGTCGAGTGCCCATCGCTATCCTCGGGTGTCTGATTTTCGAGCATCGATTCTCGCGGACACGGCGGCGAACTCGGCCGAAATCGTGGTCAAAATTTATATCACCAAATCTATGATGAATCACATATTAAAATAAATGACAATGGTATGACTTTATAAAGGACAATACTGTACTTTTTTTATGAAAAATATTAAATTTGTATATACAGGGTGTGTCCGTTAAGTTATGTCACCATTTTTTTAGGCATTTCCGGTAGTGTAATTAAAAAATGTTTTAGACAAAAGTTTCTCAGTACTTGGTGAGCTACATGTTCGCATATTCTTAAATCTGAAAAAATGCTTTTTACGTAAAAAACTAAAGGTCACCTTGACTTTTTTAAATGGCACCATATCTTTTGGACGTCACAGGATTATTGTTGATGTCGAGACGAATGCAACAGTGTATTATACTATGACCTTGGGATGACCTCAAACTCAAAAATGTTGTTTGGTGTGGTATTTTAAATGGTCACTTAATCGGACCATATTTCTTCGGAGAAAATTTGACAGCTGCTCGATATCTTAACTTTTTGGAAGAAAAACTTCCACACTTATTGCAAGACATTTCACTGAACATTAGGAACGATATGTACCTTCAACAAGACGGGTGTTCTGCCCACAATGCTATTATAATTAGGGGATATCTTAATAACAAGTTTAGAAATCGTTGGATAGGAACGTATGGTCTAATTCGTTGGCCACCACGTTCTCCGGATCTGTCTCCGTCGGATTTTTATCTGTGGGGATATCTGCAATCTGTTGTATACGACACAACAATCAATAATGTTCAAGAACTTCGGAATCGTATAACAAACTGCATGTAATAACATAAACCAAGACGCCCTAATTATGGCGACAATGAAAAGTCTAATACAAAGAGCGGAGCTCTGTATCGTAGAAGATGCGGATCGCAGTTCGAACATCTAATGTAACTTGGTTTGTTTTGTAAGAAATAATTTTTCATTAAAGTTACGTTTGCACAAAAATTTTTGTGTTTGAGGTCACATTTCAAGGTCATGGTGTAATACACTGTTGAATTCGTCTCGACGTTAGCAACAACCTTATGACGTCCAAAACATATGGTGCCGTTTAAAAAAGTCAAGGTGACCTTTACTTTTTTACGTAAAAAGCATTTTTTCAGATTTAAGAATATGCGAACATGTAGCTCACCAAGTACTGAGAAACTTTTGTCTAAAACATTTTTTAATTACACTACCGGAAATGCCTAAAAAAATGGTGACATAACTTAACGGACACACCCTGTATACAACTTGTTAAAAAGTAATACAGTAAATACTCTAACGACGCAAAACCCTTGGGGAGGTTCGTTTGCATCGATCGCAGAGCGATACTATTTTTTTGAGGTTCAAAGGCCGAGCCGAACATAGAGAAGGACCGCGTGTGTAGGTAAAGAGAGACCGCATGCGGCCGCAGCGACTGAGACTCTCCGCGTCTCTTCCTTTCCCATACGCTGTCCTTCTTTGCGCCCGAAATGTTCATCGTCGATTAAACCATAGATACAGTTGAAATGATATCGTGTTTGGTGTCGTTTTAGTCAAAAAAATGCCAGAAATAAGTTAGTGAAAGTCCCATACCAAATAATGAAGAATAAGGTTGTAATTCGATTAGTTCACACACCGATATACCCGAGCCGAGATCAATCATTGCCGCCCTCAGGCGTTGGCCGGCAGTGAAGTTGGTTAGCACTGAATACATTCTGGGTTGAAGGTCGCAGGAAAACTATCGAGAATTTACCGTAGTAGCCATTTTAGGTCTGAAATAAATGAAACTCGTACTCAATTCTGTCATATTTTGGATCCCACCATTTTTTTTAAATTTGTGGACGACATAATTGCATAAAAGTCCACAGTCTACCAGGAATTGAGAAACATCTGTAGGATACTCTTCTTCTTTCTTGCAGCATGTTGTTCAGTAAGCTTCAAAGTTTCTTTTAAAACAAAAATTACTGCCTGACCTGGATTGATGGACAATTATTTCCTTGGAGAAGCATAGGACTTTATATTTTAGCATTCTTTTCAACATTTTCATAAGCCGTAAATGCATAAAGATCCGCATTCTATACATATACTATATCTCAAAGGAAGACCGATGATAATATTGTATCACAAAGTTTATCGGAATTCTTTAATTAGACAAAAGTGAACGACACTATTTCTATTAATACCGCGATCTTCTTCGAAATAGTTCCTTTGTGCAACTAAGTACTTTGATTGAGCTATTTTCGCGTATCAATTTCTTCGTCCATTTTCTCGCAGATAAACAACAATTACGTAGATAGACGCGATCGAACATTGCAGAAAAATTTTTCAGATTGCGAATATTGTAACGCATGTGATGAAATAAACTTGAAGATTCTCTCAATTTAAACTTGAAATTTCCCTGCTTTCAAAACTTGAAATTTCCCTCAATACAAAACTTTAAATTTCTCTCAATTTAAACTTGAAATTTTTCTAAATACAAAACTTGAAATTTCCATCAATTCATAACTTCAAATTTCTCTTAATTTAAACTTGATCCCTTAACTTAAACTTGAAATTTGCCTTAATTTAAACTTGAAGTTTCCCTAAATTTAAACTTGAAATTTCCCTCAATGCCCTCAATTGACTCAATTCCCTCAATTCAAAACTTGAAATTTCTCTTAATTTAAACTTGAAATTTTCCTTAATTTAAACTTGAAATTTCTCTTAATGTAAACTTGAAATTTTCCTTAATTTAAACTTGAAATTTTCCTTAATTTAAACTTGAAATTTCCCTTAATTTAAATTTGAAATTTCCCTTAATTTAAACTTGAAGTTTTCCTAAAAAAACTTGAAATTCCCTTTAATTTAAACTCAAAATTTCCCTCAATGTAAAACTTGAAATTTAGAATTGCTCGTAAAACAAATGGTTAACGCATGTAAGGAAATATATTGAAGCGTGGACCAATTGGGGTCCCGCCCTGGTTAGAACAGGCCGCCTATTCACAGGAAAAGTGTGGGGGAACAAAGGTGGGTGTCGTTAATGCAGATAGCGTTTGTCTTCGCCGAGAGAAAAGCTAGGGCTCGTTCCAGTTGTATTATCGAGCGTACCTCAAAATAGTGTCGTTCAAGTTCGTATATTAGTTGATTCGAAGAATTGAACTTCAGAGAACGCTGCACAATGCACGCGACGAGGTTTTTCTGTAGTGGAAAGCGCTAGATAAACGATCAATCTAGGCCGCTGTCGCCCTCGATAATCCTATTTTCAAGTTTACCAGGAGTAATTTGCATTACTCGGCTGCACGTAGCTGTCGCAGCTTTACGAAAACAGTTACAGTAAAGTCCCATTCTAACGAAGTCCCATGCATGGACTTTAACAACGTGGAACTAGAAGGTCTGGAAGAGTCCCATCTTGAAATTTTCATTGCATCAAGTTCAAACTATTTAGAAGGAATTCTGACAAGAATCAGCTACGACAATGCGCTACCCTGCGGATCGCATTTTTTTAAGTTACGATGAAACTTTCACGGTGCATATACAGTAAGGTCGCGATTCTTGTCAAACAGCCTGTGTTCCACACGGACAACTATCGCATACCGACATTCCTTTTTTATGACTGCGTCTACCGCGCCGACCCCGTCGAGAGTTCAAACGAAAGCCGAACGTAGTTTTTACTATTTTTCTATGGAACTTTCGCCAAGTTATTTCTGGCATTCTTCTGATTAAAATAGCACCAAACACGATATAATTTCAACTGTATTTAGTAGTTTAATCGACGATGAAAGTTTCGAGTGCAAGGAAGGGCAGCGAACGCGCGGGGCTTTGAACTGTGCCGGCGACGACGACTGTCCGCCGCTCGTACTTTCCCATATGCTGTCCTTCCTTGCGCCCGAAGCTGTCATCGTCAATTGAACCACTAAATACAGTTGAAATGATATCATGTTTGGTGTCGTTTTAGTCAAAAAAATGCCAGAAATAAGTTAGTGAAAGTCCCATACCAAATAATGAAAAATAAGGTTGTAATTCGATTAGTTCACACACCGATATACCCGAGCCGAGATCAATCATCGCCGCTCTGTGGCGTTGGTCGGCAGTGGAGTGGGTAGGCACTTAGGCACCTGACAACTATCGCGTAAGCGTTCGTTGACAAATATCGCGGCTTTACTGTAATCGACACAGTTTCCTATGCCGTTTAGTTGACTTTAACAACGCGGAACTGGAAAGTCCCAAAGAGTCCCATCTCGAAATTTTCATTGCATCAAGTTCAAGCTATTTAGAAGGAACTCCGACAAGAATCAGCTGCAACAATGTGCCACCCTGCCCCTCACAATTTTTTAAAGTTACGATGGAACTTTCGCGATGCATATAATTGACACAGTTTTTTTATGACAGTTTAGTTGACTTGAACAACGCGGAACTAGAGGGTCCCGAAGAGTCCCATCTTGAAATTTTTAATAGCTACACGCGTAGCTGTGTGTTCTGAATAATGCAAATTATCCTGGCGAATAGTGGAAATTATGTCTGGTAAACGTAGAAATCGGACTTTAGAGGGCGGTCGCGGCCTAGATTGGTCTTTTATCTAGCGTCCTGTGTTGCTACAAGATTTGATCGATTACGTGCAGCAACATACGACTATAGTGAAATACAATATTTGCCAGGCCAACGAACTCGAAACGTCAATATTGTGCAGGATACCTATAGTATAGGGAGTCGGCTGTTATTTCAGGAGGAAGGAATCGATCGCGCGTGCCTGGTCCGATGATCCTTGTCTCCCTCGTTCGGTGAACGTTGCGACCTGCGCCGCAACCCCTCATTAACCCCTTTCAACGATTCGAGTAATAACCCCTCTGTTATTACCGGTTTTTTCGCCCTTCCTTCTCCGTTGTCCGTTAAACGGGCAATTTTGCCGGCGAGACACGGCCACGTCACTTTCTTAGAAAACATTCGGCACGACTCGTTAGTATGCGAAGCTACATCCTTCTAATTGGCTTAATTAAACGGGGAGTTTTTATTGCTAATCACCGACACGCCGCCACTTCATACCCCCTTGAGTTTCTACACTTTCCCGGGGACTTCCTGAGGCGTGCAACAACTTCACTTATCACGTTTTTCTTGAATATCTTCTAAACTATTTACCGTGTCGAAAAATATATTAGACAAAACCTGTGGATCTAGACAGGCTGCGTCTTTTATGTCCTATCACTTTTTTTCGTGAAACAAACGGTTTTCGAGAAAATTGTAAAACACGTCGGACCAGATGAATGAAATATTGAAATAATCAATTAAAATAAAATCGTATTTCTCTAATATCTTCGAAATTATTCACTGCATCGAAAAATATGTTAGACGAATCCTGTGGATCTGAACAGGCTGCGTCTTTTTTGTCGTATCGCTTTTTTCGTGAAACGAACGGATTTCGATAAAATTGAGAAAATGACAGCCACGTATCACTTGCGGGTCGGCCGGGCGAGATACGTGACGCGTCGCTGACGTTTTTCTCAACTATCTCAAAAACCGTTCGTTTTACGAGAAAATGGAATACGACATAAAAGACGCAGAATATCCTGATCTACAAGTTTCGTCTGACATATTTTTCGATACGGTCAGTAATTTAGACGATAGTCGAGAAGAACGATTTTACCAGCATTAAATTAATTATTTCAATATTTACTTAATTTGATTCGACGTTTTACTCAATTTTCTCGAAAACCGTTTGTTCTACGAAAAAAAGTAATTCAGCATAAAAGACGCGGCCTGTCCAGATCTGCAGGTTTCGTCTAACAAATTTTTCGATGCTGTGAATAATTTCGAAGATATTCAAGAAGAACGATTTTGTATGCCCAAAGTTCCTTTTAATTATTTGGAACAACCCTGGGGGTGCGGCAAAAGAAATTCAAAAGTCGAAAATAAGAGCCACCCAAATACACATGTATAAATTGTCGTTAAGTCGATAAGCGGACTTTTTACGTTCCACGAAGACGATACACACAATAAAATAGAGGTCTATCAAGAGAAACCGCGACCGGTCAATCGTCCGAAGCCATCGAAAAATTTTCAACACGGAAGACAATGGCGAGAGACTGGTTTCTCACGACGAAGTAATCTTCTTACGCGGGGCATTACGAGACCTGGCCTGTAACCTGTTTCTTCGATGGCATCGTCCCGAATGCGAGTTCCTCATATTAAACCGTGACATAAGCCTATTAACCGAAGGAGATTTATCATCGAACAAGTACACTCCGCGGGGGTCTTGTACGCCCACGCGATTTCACGGCGCCTAAACCCGAATGATTTTCTAAATGTCGAAAGGCACAGAGTCATTCTCTCTTGGCGTAGCATATTCAATAAGTAATTCTAAAAAAGGTGACTCGCCGTGTATTTTTATCCAGACTCTTCCTCGATTGTTAACGCCGACGCACCCCTCGTGTTTTCTAAATATTTTTAAATCGCCCTTGCGTTTCCTCGAGGCTTGCGGATTAATCGATATCGTTTCCCCAGCCGATGCAGCATTAAATTAATACGTGACGTGACGTAACAGCCGAAAGAGTCCCCGTAACGATACAGATCCGGCAATTAAATCGTCGAAAATCGGTAACAACGATATCGAAAAAGGGTTATCAGCGAATTCGAAGGATATACGCGGAATGAGTTGCCGGCAAATTGCCACGATATACATGTATGGCTGGCGGAGCTGGTCGTGCAGCAGAAATCGACAGATCGTTCGTTAGCGTCAGTATCAATTTTCAGATTGGACGCCGAGCGCTGCCGGTTATACAACGGCGGCGCGGCGGCCACGTTACGAAAACTATTGAAACAGACTCGTTCACCGATGCACAAGCACCACGAACGAACCCATCATCGTCGCGGTTTAAATGTGATAGAATTCAAGAGAGCCAGTCGCGGGCTCTGATTATTTCGTAATTAAGAATTTCAACCGGATATCGAATATTGGATATCCGACGCGGAACACTGCCGTGCCGCACCGCAACGGGAAAATCAATCGGGCTCTTATTTTCAACTTTTGAATTTCTTTTACAAAGATTAAATATTTAAAAAATTAATTTAATACTCATAAGATCGTCTTCCTCGAATATCTTCTAAATTATTCACCGTATCGAAAAATATGTTACACGAAACCTGCAGATCTGGGCAGGCCGCGTCTTTTATGTCGTATCACTTTTTTTCGTAGAACGAACGGTTTTCGAGAAAATTCAGAAAAACGTCAGCGACGCGTCACTTATCTCGTCCGGCCAACCAGCGAGTGATAGGTGGCTGACATTTTCTCAATTTTCTCGAGAACCTTTTTTTTTCACGGAAAAAGTGATACGACATAAAAGACGCGGTCTGTCCAGATCTACAGATTTGCTCTAATATATTTTTCGACACGGTGAATGGTTTCAAAGATATTTGAGAAAAACTATTTTTTACAATCATTGAATTAATTATTTTGATGTTTACTTCATTGTGTCGGCATTTTCTTCGATTTTTTGGAAAACCGTTCGTTCCACGAAGAAAAGTGATACGACATAAAAGACGGAGTCAGTCCGGACCTACATATTTTGTCTAACATATTTTTTGACGCGGTGAATAATTTCGAAGATATTCGAGGAAAACGATTTTACCAGCTCTATATTGGTTATTTCAATATTGCATTCATTTGGTCCGACGTTTTTCTCAACTTTCTCGAAAACCGTTCGTTTTACGAGAAAATGGAATACGACATAAAAAAAGCAGAATATTCTGATCTACAAGTTTCGTCTGACATATTTTTCGACGCGGTAAATAGTTCGGAAGATGTAACATCATCTTCAATTTTGAATGACTTTCTTTTAGCTACCGTATCATATATCAATCATAATATCTCGACGAATTCCGAGACCCTCCGAAGTCTAGACGTTTCAAGATCCCCCGAGCGTCTTAAAACGTCCACACCCTTTCTAAGACGTACGGTACACTTTCAGTGACACCATCTAACCCTTTCGGTCCCTTCTTCGACGTTAGCACATATCGAATTCGAGTCTCACGCTCCCGCTACTGTAGAATGAGCTGAGTTTTTTAGAGGACGTGGGGCTACAGCCCAATGTATCGTTTTTCTTGCTCGAGACCCACTGGTACTAGTCCAAGCGAAAGGAAGTCATTTAATACGTTCCAAGAGGGATTGGGTGTCACATTTCAAACGGACTTAACCGTGTACGATTCTCTTTCTGACCCAGGATCAAAAAGGGGTATAGGTACAATTTCAAATGGAACAAAGATTAAGAGAATTTAAAAACATGAAATTACGTTTTTGAACGTATAAAATGATTAAAGGATCAAGGAATTTTTTACAAATCTTTATAATTTTTTTTATAAATCTTTATAATATTACAATTGTAATGTTGATATAATGGTATTACAATTAATATTTATTCGTCTACAGTTAAAATTGACTACTTTTCAAACGAATTTTTGTAGAAATATCGTCTAGATGTCTTTTATGGTTCAAAAGTTGTAACTTGACTGCGGATTTTTCTATAATATTGCAATTTTAATATCAATGTAGTAGTATTACAATTAATATTTATTCGTCTACAGTTATAATTGACTATCTTTTAAATAATAAATTTTAGTACAAATTTATCCAGATATCTCTTATGGTTCAAAAGTTATAACTAGAGACTGTAGATCTTTTTATAATATTACCATTTTAATATTGATGTAATAGTATTACAATTAATATTTATTCGTCTACAGTTAAAATTGACTACTTTTTAAACGAATTTGAGTACAAATTTCTCCAGATATCTTCTATGGTACATCTTCTATGTAACAATACACGAACTTCAACACGAACATCCGAACTATACGTGTACACGTGGATTACAGGTACACGTGAAATCGAGATCTCTAGTAGCTACTCTCTGCACTCCTTACTATTATCTTGCGCCCACGTTTTTCGTTTTAAATCTTACAAGTATTTTTATGGCTATTAAAAATTCACAATCTGTATGGGGTTAGGAGCCTGTATGGGGCGAGGAAAAATTATTTTATATATTTTAGTCCGTTTGTTAAGCAAGATATTATTTAAAAAATTTATTTCGATCCAAATTATTTTATACTTTCCAGTCCGCTTTAAAAACATGGTATTTTTTTTTAAATTTATTTTTATTTCCGATAAGTGCATAAAATCCGTAGTATAATGATCAGACGTGCAAGGAAGTAAAAGCATCTTTTCTACGCGGAGAGATTTATCCAGAGGAACGACGCGACGCAATGAACAATGTCCACTACGTTGCACCGGAAATAAGAACCGGCGCGTACGAGTTGACCATTGTCATTTAGTAACCCCCCCTGTTCCATTTGATTCTATTCACGCCTCGGGAGAACCGGACGTGAGGTCAGCCGCGGCTCGTTTAAGTTCAAAACTACCGCAACGAAAAAAAAGACCCACGAACGACCAAACTTTTTCGCGACGCAACGTTGTTTCGCATTCGAGCTGCATTCAAACTTTTTCTACGAGCTTTCGATTTCTAGAAGTCGGATGTAATTAAGCTGTTCTTTGTTAGTCACTCTGATCAAAATGGTGTTTTAATTACCTCTCTTTGTACGAGCTTTCGTTCACCAGCATGTTGATTATCTAACAGTGTCAAAATTCGTAATAGATATTTTTTCGGCCATTGTTTTGTAATGGACTAGCGCGACGTTGCGGCGCATTTCCCAAACTTCAGAAAAAATGTTTGCACTTCGGCCGAAGTTTTTCTTCAATTTTTTCTAAAACCGTTTGTTCTACGAGGAAAAGTGATACGACATAAAAGACACAGCCTCTTTAAATCTACAGGTTTTGTTGAACACATTTTTCGACATGGTGAATAGTTTCGAAGATATTTGAGGAAAACGATGTTTTACAAGCATTAAATTAATTATTTTGATGTTCAATTCACTGTGTCGAAGTTAACTTCGATTTTTTGGAAAACCGTCTGTTTTACGAGAAAAAGTAATACGACATAAAATACGCAGAATATCCAGATCTACAGGTTTAGTTTAAAACATTTTCGGACCTGGTGAATAGTTTCGAAGATATTCGAGAAAAACCATCTTATGAATTATTTTGATGTTTCATCCATTTGATTCGACGTTCTTCTCAATTTTTTTCGGAAACCGATCAATTTACGAAGGAAAGCGATAGGACATAAAAGACTCAGCTCGTCCAGATCTACAGGTTTCGTCTAACGTATTTTTCGACGCGCTCAATAGTTTATAAAATATTCGAGAAAAACGACTTTGTTATATCGGCATTCAATCAATTATTTCAAAATTTTATTCATTTGGTCCGACGTTTCTCTCATTTTTTCGAAAACCGTTCGTTCTACGAGAAAAAGTGATAGAACATAAAAAACGTAATCTGTCCAGATCTACGAAAGGTATTCGAAGAAATACGATTTTATGAGCATTAAATTAATTACGTTAATGTTTAATGCATTTGGGACACGATTTTCCCGTTACCCGATCGAACGCTAACTTTGCACAGATTTTTTTCAAATTATTTGTGACTACTTATTGTGTGTGTGTGTGTGCTGCACGGATCGTAAAACTGTAAACAGAATAAACCAAAGGAAATTGAATCAGAAACTTTCACAGGAAGAACGCGTTAATGATGTTCCGGAAGCTTGCCTGCAAACGTGTTTCTCATTTCGTGCAAATTCATTTGCTTTTCGTTCCCCATGGGACGAACCATAATCAAGAGGTTTTGAATGTTTACAGTGAACCCCGCGAAAGTATATGTACGCACTTTAAAAGCATTATAACTTTTTTATGATCGCGCGCGCGAACCAAACGACATGACATTTTTTTTTAGCATTTAGAAGAATTTATTTACCAAATGACACGCAAAAGAGATTTTGAAAAAATTGCAATTTGTAAGAATTACATGAGAAAGTAAAAAAGGTACCATTTATAACCTTTTTTATTAGAGCCCGTAATGAAAATTTAAAATATGCGTTTTGTAGATGTATGTTAGTTATATGTACACATTCTGAAAATTTCATCGAAATCGGTTAACGCAGAAAAAACGACATGCATCGAAAGATGTAAGAATCTGTGGATTTTATGCAGAAACTGACCAAAAGTAAAATGACAAAAAAGAACTATGATTTTCACCGCATTTAACCACTTGTAGCTCTTGGGTATGTTAATTGATTTTTATGAAATTTTCAGCATTATAAATAACATAGATCTACAAAACATATATTTTAAATTTTCACTAAGGACCCAAATAAAAAAAATTTTTAAACTGCTTTTTTTATTTTTGCATGCAATCTTGTAAATTGTAATTTTTTGAAAATCTTTTTTGCAGATCATTTAGTAAACCAATGCTTCTAATTGCTTACAAAACATCAGGTCGTTTAGTACAATTATAAAAATATTATAGTGTTTAGAAGTGCGTTCAAATACTTTCGTTGCTCACTGTATGTACATTTGTGTGGGTTGCGTTGTGTACGCGCGCTCTGTTTAAAGGGAGACATAAATTCGAATCAGGGACACAAATTACACTTGTCGAAATAATTCATCGTCAGTTCAATGCTACCAGTGTCTGCGATGCAGTTTTGCCGAACGATCAGCCTGGGAACGTGGCAGATTACTTTCAGAATTAGGCATTATTCTCGAAACCACACAGTTTCAATCAATTTTTACGCAAATAATGTAAAAATAATTTAGGGGGCACATTTAACTCAATCACCTTGCACATGTATAGGTTTCATAACTAACAAATGAACAATTTTAAATTTCATTTTAAGACAACAAAATTTAAACAATTAATTAAAAAATGGTTATAAAAATATATATGTATTACGAGAACTATCAGTGGATAAGAATCATTTTATATTGAAATTTGGTACAAAATTATAGAATTTATTATATATATATTTCACACATGTTTAAATTGAAGGAAATTTCACGATTAAATTGAGAGAAATTTGAAGTTTAAATTGAGGGAAATTGCAAGTTTAAATAGAGGGAAAATATCATTGATTTTCGAAAGAATTAAGAGGAATTCATATAATAAATTTGTTTTAAGACAATTCTTATCGGAAATTAATTTTAAATTTAAAAAGTGAGGGAAATTTCAAGTCTCAATCGAGTGAAATTTCAAGTTTTGAATTCAGGGAAATTTCAAGTATTGATTTGAGGGAAATTTCAAGTGTAAATTGTGAGAAATTTCAAGTTTTGAATTCAGGGAAATTTCAAGTTTAAATCGAGGGAAATTCCAAGTTAATGTCGAGGGAAATGTCAAGTTTAAATCGAAGGAAAATCTCATTAATTTTAAAATGAATTAAGAGGAATTCTTATAATAAATTTATTTTAAGATAATTCTTATAGAAAATTAATTAAAATTCAAGAGAATTTCAAGTTTAAATCGAGGGGAAGAATTAAAATTTAAATTTGATTTTACTTAATGTTTCGAGGAAATTATGATTTAAGAATTAAATTGAGGGAAATTTCAAGTTTAAATCGAGGGAAAGAATTAGAATTTAAATTACCCTATTCTTATAGAAAATTATGATTCAAGATTAAAATTAAGGGAAATTTCAAGTATT
>CM052312.1:16283476-16432659 GCA_028455605.1 Lasioglossum malachurum | reverse complement strand
CAGCATGTGTGTAACTACTATTGAAATTAAATTATTTGAAGGATTTAAATACACTATTATATATTATTTTCAACGTGTTAAACATATTCAGCAAGAAATTCAATATTCATTTCATCCCAACTTTTTACAATTCGAGTAGAATATTTTTGTGTTTTGCATAAAAATCCGCAATTTAATATAATTAGATTGTTAATTTTATATTGTATACAGGTTATCTTGTATCTGTTATTGCTATAAAAAGTACGAGATACGTTTTTTGAATTGAATTGAATTTTTAATTATTAGATTGAATTATTCAATTTTTATATGAATCTTTGATGAATTTCGCTCAATTTTATGCGGTCTACTTTACACAGTTAATAATAATTGCAAAATTGTGAAATTAAAAATTGTAAAGTAAAATGGTGAAATTCTAAAGTTGTATAGTTGTAGAATTGTAAAATTCTAATTTATACATACAGTTAATAATAATTCATTAGACTTCGGATCTTTATGCATTCATGGCTTACGAAAATGTTTAAAAAACGCTAGGATATAAAGTTCGACAGAATTTTGTAAAATTTTTATTTGTATGAATCTACAAAGGCTGTGTGTGTGTGCTCCCATTAAAAATAAGGTTTTACTTCATTCCACTTTCCTGAAAGTCTAGAATAATTGGAAAATGCAAGAATTATTGTCTTGAGAAGACGGATCAAGTAAAAGACGAATTAAGACGGATCAAATTCAAGACGAATTAAGACAGATCAAATTCAAGACGAATTAAGACGGATCAAATTCAAGACGAATCAATTAGAAGATCAATTAAATTGTACAATTTGGCTGTATTAGAATGAATTATACTTGCAACAAAGTGTCCACATACTTCTGAGCGAATACGATGAGCGTGTATGATCGCGAAATAATTTCGCAAAGTAATGTAGCAGAGTTGAGAGAAAAAACGAAATAATAATCGAATTCGTTTCCAATTAAATATAGTTTTTCCATATCCGTAATCAAGCTTACATTCTTTACACGAATGGTGTATATGTACCCATACTTTTTTTTCTTTCTTCAAGTTTTCCTGTATTCTCGTTTCTACGTCGGCTGAAAAATAATTAAACTCTTCCAGTTATTGCCCTGAAAGGAACGGAACGAGGGTGGGGAATAACACTCGCCCTATTCCCAAGGACACTATACATTCACAATAATACACAAGCTTTAATTATTATCTCTGGGCAACGGTGTTCCGAGTTGTTTATACCAAGCTTGAGAGATGAAGTTCTAAAAAAAAGGAGGCGACGAGCTACCGCTGTACTAACGTAAGAATACGCCCTTAATTGCAGTGAAAATCCGTTCGAACCCAGATGCGAAAGGTTACACGTACAGACTAAGTTTTAGGATAAATATACCTACAGTCGCCGCGGGAAGTATGTTGGCACGTCCCAAAAATGCATATTTTCTATTTTAAATCAATAATTTAGAAATTAATCGAAAATATACAGGGTGCGGCATTTATCCTGGCCACCTGGAATATCCCGATAACTAAATTCCAGAGAAAAAAATATTTCAAATAAAAAGTTTAAGTCAAGGAGGGGCTTATGCAGCAGTTGTATCCATTTTAAATTCTCATTATGTTTTCAAGATCATTTCAAGGTCAACTTTATTGTTTTGAATGGAACGTCCCATTTTTTATACCATAGATCGATAGAGTATCAAATTCTGAGTATAAATGAATTGACCTTCATATGTCCTAAACCTAATATTTTTTTTTATTTAAATATTATCCAAAAAAAAAAAAGAAAGAAAATCGTTTCGATAATATCTCGTGAACTATTAGATTTAGGACATATGGAGGTCAATACATTCTTACTCAGAATTCGATACTCTATCGATCTATGGTATAAAAAATAGAACATTCCATTTGAAAAAATAAAGTTGACCTTGTAATGACCTTGAGAATATGACGAAAATTTAACTTGATGAAATTTGGTTATTGAAACTGGGTCGGATTCGTGAGTACATATTGAACTTGATCCCATCCCTACCCACAGGTGATCAATTAAATTCAAATCGGGACTTTGAGGGGGCCATGGTATTTAACAATTGAATATCATTTTCACTGAAACATTTCATCGCTAGTTTGCCTAACCTAACCGAACCTTCATCCGCGTAAAATATTGGTGTCTGTACACATATGGTGGTCAGCAAAAGGTTATTGTACATTATGAATTATCAAAAAAATGGTGAAACCATAAAAGCAGATAAATACTGTCAGGAAATTGACATAATGTACGAAAAACTGCGTGTTCAACAGCCGGCATAGGTCGTAGACGTGGTGTAATATTGCTTCACGATAATGCTCGGCCACATATTGCGAAACAAACTGTAAAAAAATTAGCAGAGTTAAACTGTGAAGTTCTCCTCAACCTCCATATTCGCCCGACCTGTCACCTACTGATTACCATTTTTCAAGCACCTACACGGCTTTTTGAATGGAAAAATATTCAAAGAAGAACGTGCTGTAAAAACTGCATTTGATGAATTTATCGCCTCACGTTTATTAGATTTCTACCAGAAAGGCATTGAGGCACTTGTATCACGACGGAAGAAGGGCATTGATGTCGATGGAAATTACTTCGATGAATGGAATATGAATAAAGCTTGTAAAATAAAAGTTTATGTTAAAGATTCAAAACGGCCATTTCATTTGCCGCAACCTAATAGTATGTTTAAATGTTTCTAATATTTTTGCTATTTTAAATCACATCTACTCGTTTTCGTTATAAATGCATAAAATCCGCAGTCCATTTATGAGTAATCATTTCAGTGAAACTAGATATACAGCGTTGAAGAGCGTTCTATCAGCTGTGTGTACATATAATAATTAATAGCATAGAAATATTCTAAAACTTCGAAAATTGTCTTTCACGAAACACCTGTTCTCCTGTCTCTTTTTTCTTCAATGACGATTACAAAGCGGAGTTCGCGAAAGTTCACGATGAATTTTAAGATGGCTGCATAAAAATTTCTTGCAAACACTTGCAAATGTAAAAGTTACAACAATAAATAGACAACACGTTGGCAACGACCGAAATCGTGAAAACATGGCGAATACACAAGGAGCATTCTTATTTATTTAAAAATTAACACACTCTCCGGCGATTTCGTGTCGCTGAATATTGAATCCGCCATTTAGTTTTTTGAAATTTTCAAATCACATTCATATTCAGCGACCGAAACAATATGGGAATACTAGATTTCAAGGTAATCCGACAGTTTTTCTAGTAACACCTCTGCAATATTGAATTCGCTATTTTGTTTTTTGGAATTTTCCAGTCAGATTCATAATCAGCGACTCGAAAACCCTCGGAATACCGATTTCCAACAAAACTCGAGCATGTCTTTGATTTTTGTCCACGTTTTCGTGATTCTGAACCACTGTGCGTCGCGTCGCGTCGCCGGAGTTCGAAAAGAAAAGCGACGAGTCGTCGGACCGTGGCGATCGGGATCGAAGGTTTCTCGCTTCGGAACTGAGTTCCGTCGCTATAAAAGCGGGAAAGTTACTTGGCTTAAAAGCCGCCGCCACTGCCGCTGCCCGGAAAAACGAATGACAAACCGATCCAATGGTAAAAATCGCTGGGGAGAACTTTCTCAGTACATAATTCACCGCATAAGTTGCCGGACCATCAAACTCTCCGAAAAATAGGTCGCGGGAACAAATATCCAAAAACACTTCCATCTTTTACGATGGCCGGTCCCTGGTCGTGGGGTTCACGTAAACAGGAGACCAAAGGTTGCGGAGATTGTTATGCAAATTCATACTCATACACCCATACACGCGCGGCCATGTCCGGATAAAATAATTTCAAAGCTTGAAAAGGAATTAAAGAGCGAGTCACGACAAAGCGTTTCCCGTTGGAAACGTTGATCCTCGGAAAAAACGACAGACAGAAGAGTTCTCTTCTCCGCGACGCAGCTGCCAAGCTGGAATGTTTTCTGTCTATCCTTTCGTCCTTTCTACCTTCTTTCTTGTTATTAACTGCAGACAGTTGCTTCAATTTTCATTTACCGTCCTTTGTCGGTTTCTTGCGAGCGACTCGTCACGATAACTGAAGTGCTCTTTGCAAGAAGTTCTATCCGGAAATCAGGAATATATTGTTTTTGCTGGCCTGAGCGCCATCGTATGAGCATACATAAAATTTTTCATTTAAAGATATTGTTGATCCTTTATTAAATGAAGCGACTAATAATATTAAATCTTTTATATAATTAATTATTTCTCCATAGTAATTTAATGCTACTCCTCAATAATATCAAATTTAATATTAACAATTCAATATTACTCTTCAATAATATTAAATTTGGCTGCTCTTTGCTTTACCGAATTCAAAATTTGTGCCTTTTTCCTATAAATTATGATGTATTTGGTACGTAATTCAGTAGTAAACTAAGCCGTAAAATTGTGTAATTGTAAAATGGTGAAATTCCAAAGTTGTCAAATTCTAAAGTCGTAGAATTGTAAAGTTGTAGAATTGTAAAATTTTAAAATTGTGAAATTAAAAATTGTAAAGTTGTAAAATTGTAAAAATGTAAACTTGTGAAAGTGTAAAATTGCAAAATTGTGCAATTGTAAAATGGCGAAATTCTAAAGTTGTCAAATTCTAAAGTCGTATATAAATATTATAATTATAGTATATATATAGTATTAATTATAATACTATAAATTATTATGTATTTGGTATGTAATTCAGTAGAGTTGTATCCGCGCACGCGAGGCGGTTGCAGGTCGAAGTTTCGATCCTGTACAATCAATGGTTCAGGAGTTATGCTTGTTTAAAGTTGAGCATTTTTCAGTGTTTTTGACAGGCAAGGGTGCCGCCATATTGGTTTGTAGTGACGATCGCGTGCCGCATACTGAGCAGAACCGCTAGATGGCAGCACGGGCACGCGTTAATGCTGATCATATCTGGTCTGGGTTAGGTTTTTGTAAATATTTTTCATGATATTTCTTCTCTAACATTTTCTGAGATATTTTCTCTACGTTAATGAGATATTATTATATTATTGTTAACGATATTACGTGCTGCAATCCAGCGATTCTGCTCGGTAAGCGGCTCGCGATCGTCACATCAAACCAATATAGCTCTTATCTGTCAAAAACACTGAAGATTCCTCAGCTTTAAGTAAGCATAACTCCTGAACCATTGATCCTACAGGATCGAAACTGCGATCTACAGCCTCCCCGGGTACAAATCTACTGGATTACATACAGTTCAAGTTTCAATTTATGTTTACTGTGTTCCATATCGTTTCAACGAAAAACTCATTTCATTAGTTTTCCTCAGAAAAATCGATTGTCTGCAAAATTCTCAGTTGGTAGACAAATTTTACGGGCAGATTTGAAATCAACGAGATGAAATCTACAGGAAACGATGCATAAACTAAAATTATCTTAAAATTCTGCAAGTTTGACACAGATTTTCAAGGTTCAAAAACGTGCGTACCATAGTCCCTCTATTTTCACCATATTCTGCAATATTTCAGCTTTAATTTCAAAAACAAGATCATCGTACTATCTAATTTCTATGAAATGTTCTTTGATTTTCAGATAGAATTCGTCGGTTTGTCCCACTGTGCATCGCGTCGAAAGATGACTCGTTCCACGAGCAGCGTAACAGCGAGATAATATTATCCTTGAACATTGCGCGAGGGAAGAAGTTAAAGTTTCCTATGGATCCTTTTTCTCTCGAGCATACTCTCCCATTCTTCGTACGGAAATTCACCGGGCATGTTCGACTGCAATAACCTCGCGACTGCACTCTAAAAGTTATTACGTTGAATTACATGTTACACTCGTAATCTCGGGGATAATGTAGGGAAGTAGCGTGAAAAGCAAATAGAAAAAGACCAGACAGACAACCAGAAGAAGTAATGCGCTGCATTTTCCTCATTAAATTTGAATTTCTAATCAAAAAGGACCAGACACAACCAGAAGAAAAAATGCGCTGCATTTTGCGCATTAAATTTGAATTACAAAGCAGAACGAGCATTTTTAACATAGACTATAGAATCTTTTAACAAGCTTGCAGCACTAAATTTGAATTCGTGTTGAATTTGTATTGAGTGTTATAATCAGAGACCAAAAATAACAGTTATTTTCAAATTTTCTGCGATAAAAATCATTAATAAAAAGTTAATTAAAGAAAAAATATCGAGGAACAAAATGATTAAAAAATATCGATTTTTATACTTCTTGGTTACAAATAACAGTTAGTGTACAAAAATTGGATCCTCCTCGATAACTCTTATCGATGAAGAAAAACTGTTTCGATTGCTCAAAGCAGTTATCGATGAGAGAAGTTCATTTCGATCACTATAACAGTTATCAATGAGAGAAGCTCATTTCGATAACTCATGACAGTTATCAATGAGAAATATTTATTTATATCGCCCATAATAGTTATTAATGAGAGAAAGTTATTACGATTGCTCATAACAGTTATCAATGAGGTTTACAAGATTTACCAACAAGAGAAAAAATTTTCGGTTACTTATAATCCTTATTTGTAACCAATTTGTAACCGTTAGTATTCTATGACTTTCTTTTCTTTCTGATTATAACACGCAGTTATGGTCCCTGGTTATAACGAAGACTACAGAATCTTTTAACAAGCTCCTAATATTCCAATGAAATCAGCAACATCTTCATTTGGAAAATTTTCAATTTTGCATCGCCTCCGAAAAAATCGTATTGTATTTAAAAGTTCGTGTGTGTATGAATTAAATGGAAATTATTTCATACTTTTTAGTGCATTTTTTATTCCGTTTTTTCAGTTTAATCTTTTAATTTTTTCATCAGTTTAATTTTTTAACATGTCCACTGCTTTAAATTTTACGAGGCCATTTTTGTTATAAATACATAAAATTCGCAGTCTATTGATTATCTATGATTCATTATTTTTACTATCTGTAATTAATGATTTTAACAAAATTTGTAATGAAGTAACAGAAAGCTTTTGGACTCCAATAAGTGGAGGAAATAAAGTATTTCGGCAACAAACTCCGCATTTTTTCAGTAACCGAGACTTTCTACTGTTTCGCGAACGGAACACGGACATCGTTGGCAGGAAAACATTGTTTACCTTGTTAACGGCGGTGTGATACAAGTTTTTTTCTTCACACGGGTTACCTGTTAATCCGGTTACCCGATTCTATTCTCGATAAACGCGTTGCAAGTGCTAACACGCCATTGGGATAAGCCAAGGTTGGTCACGTATACAAAAGTTCCGCACCCAAGGAAATTTTCGAAGCTACATTTTCAGAGGATTCTTCGCCCAGCGGAGATTACGCTACCTGGTAATATCATTGCCGGCTTTGCAACCGCAATTTAGAAGTCTGGACGTGCGATTATTTGTTTAAGGTAGAACGCGGAACTTTTTAGCAGTTTCCTCCAACTATTTTTCACTTTTTTACCAACATTTTTAAGGCTTTCTCTATTATACATATGTAACTGGACTATTCCATGGCGAATGAATCTTGTAGGATGGGAATGACACGATACTTCATTTTTGATAAGCACAGTTCGCAACAGAAAAATATGAAAAAATTCTCTAAAACGCATCTCTTACGATCCACACATTGTCAAATTTTTTTCAGATTTTTTTCTTGTGCCAGATTATTGTGATAAAACAATAGAAACCGAATTTTCTCGACGTTCCTGCTGTAAGGAGTGATAAGTTATACTTGGTGGTTTTTCGTTTTTCACGAGCACAGTTTGCAACAGAAAAATCTGAGAAAATTCTGTAAAACGCGCCTTGGGATCCAAAATAAGACACATTTTTTTCCGAATTTTTCTTGTGGAAGATCATTTCCAAAAAACACTAGAAACATAATGTACGTTTCTGCTGAGAGGAGTTGTCACACCTCAGTTACACTTGTTGGTTTTTCATTTTTCACGACCGCAGTTTGCAAGAAAAAAAACCTGAGGAAATTCTATAAAATGCGCCTAAGGATCCAAATGGCTCACATTTTTTGCAGAATTTTAGAGAGTATCGGAGACCGAAAATTTACCCGGTAACTACCCTCACGGTCAAGCTATAAGGCTGAAATTTTCCTCAGAGGAGCTTTTTCTTGGTCAGCTTTCGAATGGTTCAATATTAATTGAAAAACCTGTGAGGGCAGTTTTTTCACCATCTGAATCAGCTAGGCCATTCTGTCTGTATCTTTAGCGGGAAGGAAGAGTTCCTCGGAGGAAAGTTCTAACGTGAGAGCACACGGTTCGAAACCAATTCCAATAATGTCGAATGGAACCGGGAAGGCGAAGTTGATCGGAGAAGCCAAGGGCCGTAGAATGTCATCAAATTACAGCGTACACCTTAACTCACGCGAGAGGGCAGGGAATGAAACCGCCATTCTCTATTTTAACAAGTTGTTTCCACTATTACACGATAACGTAGAGCCCGTTACGAGAAAACATACGATCGGCAACTCGTTGTCTCCGGAAACCGGCCTTAAGCCACTTTTATTTCGATCGATCTTTTCATCCTCCGTAATGAATACGATTGAGAACTGTTTTCAAAGAAGAATTTATGTGGCATTTAGCGAAAAAGTCGACTTCCTCATTATCGATCTCTAATAAATTTATGTTGCTTCCAAAATCTCCATCAACATCGACGCTGAAAAAGAAGATTAATGATAAATAATAAAAAAATGATAAAAAAATTTCTTGTTTCCTCCGAGGTATCATGATTACGATATTTAATATTTCTTCCGCCTTGTTTTCTGTAAATGGAACACGAACGAGTAAAAGGTCATGTTGATTTTTCCATTTTACAGTCACTTGTTAATAACCTGGTATCCAATGAAGCGAGTTTTTGCACAAGTTTACGTTTTAAACAAAGAATAACGTATGTTAACGTGTTCTCTTCGTAACGAAACACCCGAATTAATTAATGAAATAATTAATTACGAAGTTTTATTTATAATTTATATATTCTACGCACGTTTGTTGTTGCGTTTAATGTAAGTAGACCAGGAAGTATTTCTGAGATATAATTGTAATTAAAAGATTATTCATTATAATTCAATATGATTATGTTGAATTATTGATGTAGTTGAAATTAATACGTAATTGTAGTTACATGACACGATACTGAATACCACATCAGCATAATTAGTTCTGATCCATAGATTCATGTCACTCGATTTACCAGACCGCAATATTTTTAAACTGAATTTAGGTATATACATTTATTAACCGAATATATCGGTTTGCCATTAGTCAATATGGATTAAAATTAATTAATTTAGTTCATTAAAGGATCAAGCAGGATAAGCATGGCCCAGCGAACCCACGACATTTTTTATTGAAATAAATTAGATTTAAGTCAACTTTTATAGAAAATTACACGTCAAGATTAAATTGAGGGAAATTTTAAGTTTTAAATTCAGGAAAATTTTAAGTTTAAATTCAGGGAAATTTCAAGTTGCAAATAATTTCTAAAAATTAAGATAGAATATATTAGATACTGATATATTTAAGAATCTAAATTGAGGGAAATTTCAAGTTTACATGTATTCTGTCAACACAGTGTGTGTAGATTGTTAGTTTGTTTATATTGTGGTAGAGAATGGAAGATATCAAAAATTAAATTAATGTTCAGACTGCGGATCTTGATGCAAAATAAAAAATGTTTGCATCCATTGCAGAACCCAGGAGCCCCAAATATAAAATTAATTTGTTGCAATTCAGGTAGAAAATTTTGATTTTCCATAGAGATCCACTGTCTATTGATAAGAATCAATAATTAAATTTCAAGTTTTTAGTTGAGTGAAATTTCAAGTTTAAATCGAGGGAAAAATTTCAAGTTCTGAATTCAGGGATATTTCAAGTCTTGAATTCAGGGAAGTTTCAAGTTTAAAATGAGGGAAATTTTAAGTTTAAATTTAGGGAAAAATTTCTAGTTTAAATTGAGTTAAATTTCAAGTGTAGAGAATTGAGGGAAATTTCAAGATTAAATTGTGTGGAACTTTAAGTATAGAATTGAGTGAAATTTCAAGATTAAGTTGAGTGAAACTTCAAGTGTAGAATTGAGGGAAATTTCAAGTGTTTAAAGAGTGATCATTGGTCAAGAAGAGACTGAATTTCCCGATAAATAGACAACGGATTGTATGCATTTATAAGAAAAATTAGTAGATGCAATTTGAAACACTCAAAACATTAGAAGGATTTCAAAATACTGTTCCATTATTTTCAACCTGATGGACGTATGAAGAAAGAAAATAAATGCCTATTTCACTCCAGTTTGTTGCGATTTTGGTAAGAAGTTTTGATTTTGCATAGAGATCCATTGTCTATTGATAAGAACCATTAATCATTAAATTTAAAGTTTTGAATTGAGGGAAGAAGTTTCAAGTTTAAATTGAGGTAAGATTAAATTAAGCGTATTTACCGCACATGTCAGGCATTCGAATGAATAGTAAACATTTATAAGTAACGTTCGCAAATATGCACAGAGGATGTTACCGTACCGTCTACAAAAAACAAAGATCTGGCCGGCAGTAATCCACAAAAAACGCACTAATGAAAAACAAGATTTTAATTCGCTGTTGCTGGGTTGCGCAAGAAACACGTTGACGCGACAGAAAGACAAGCCAGCCTCAATCTCTGGGAACGATCGCAGCGTAATATTTTTCTTCCTGCATCCGCATCCCCGGAATTAAATGGACTATCTCTTTACATGTTGTTCGTCGGACACGTCTGTATTTAATCAGTTTCCACCGTATACAACTAAACGTCGCTGATCGCACGTTAAAAATCAAGAAGGAAATAGTCGACGGAGACATTAACAAATTACCGACCGGTGATTATTGCATAATTTTGAAATATCTATGGTACATGGTTAAACACTTTCTAATGGAATATTCAACAGCAAAAGTTTTTAATGAAACCTCCAAGATTTCAAGTTCAAACTGAGGGAATTTCAAGCTTAAATTAATTTTTGAAAAAATTAAGTGGTATGGTACATGGATAAACACTTTTTAATGGAACCTTCAATAGGACAATTTCAAGTTTAAATTGAGGGAAATTTCAAGTTTAAATTTAGGGGAATTTTATTTTTATCGGTTTGATAGTTCTACACTTATGATTCTATGAAAAAAGGGTGACAAATAATTAATTACAAACTAAAATAGTTGTTTTATCGAATCTCGATATCGAACGATATTAAATTTAGAGAAAATATAGGGAAATTTCAAGTTTAAATTGAAAGTAATATCAAGTTTAATACCTCATAACAAAATACTTAAGTGTTTAACAATTGTTTAAAATTTAAATTGAAGGAAATTTCAAGTTTAGATTGACGGTAATTTCAAGTTTGAATTGAGGGAAATTTCAAGTTTTTAATTGAGGGAAATTTCCAGTTTAAATTGAGGGAAATTTCCAGTTTAAATCGAGGGTAATTTCAGTCTAAATTAATTTTTGAAAATTAAGAGTAATATTGTTATAATCTTGATTTATGAGCTGGTTCAACTGGAAAATTAAACATTTCTTCCGAGCTAGAGTAATTTCAAATTGATATACATATAATATCACATGCAATAGTTAAATGTTTAACAATTGTTTCATGTTTAAATTAAGGGAAATTTCAAGTTTAAATCGAAGGAAATTTCAAGTACTGAATTCAGGGAAATTTCAAGTTTAAATTTAGGGAAATTTTATTTTTATCGGTTTGATAGTTCTACACTTATGATTCAATGAAAAAAGTGGTGATAAATAATTCATTACAGCTGAAATAGTTGTTTTAATCACTGTATACAACTTAAACGCTTAAAGTACAACTTAAAAGTAGCTTATCGCGTGTTAGAAATCAAGAGGGAAAATACCTGACGAAGATATTAACGACGGAACATCAAGTTTTCCTTTAATTATATGTTAATATTCTATATTGCTGGCATTTTTCATAATAACTTGAAAAAACTCGGTTAGTCATAATTTTAATTAAGGTTTGTAACGTCGGTACATCTAGTATACTACTTCAACTACAAATCACCAAACTTAATAAAATTACTTATGACATGATGGGATTTGTTTATTTTGAATACAATTTGCCTGTTAGAAAGTCCTGCATCTTTATATATACATATAAGCCTTTATCTTAATCCGCTCCTCCACATTTAATAATTTACCCCGTGGCATGTTAAGAAAAATCGATATAACCGAAAAATATTATATACTATTTTATAAAAACAAAAGTAACATCTCTCAAGTAAGTATATTTTTCATACTGTACACAGTACCCACACTGTTAAAGATAAAGCAATATATCAGCTGGAACTATGGTAAATAATTGCACAGGAGAATTTTCAATAAAATATCAAATATCACTGTGTAATAATTAGACTATATACGGATTTCTATGCATTCGGGAAAGCACATATAGGAACTATAAAAATATAAATAAAATTTAGAAAATAAAAAAGTAAATATAAAATATAAAACTCGTTATGTTGTTTTCAACATGAAAAGACTGTTAAGGAATAAAATGAATTTTTATTTAACTGCTGCTTCTTCCACAACCGACGCAGAATATTTTTTTATTTTGCATGAAAGATCCGCAGTCTAGGAATAATCGAAGGTGTACCACCTCTGGAAATATTCGATGTGCCATTTTAAAGTGTGGTGCCCAAGGTGGTTCGGAAACCACCTTATAAAAACTGTGGGTCCCTTATTAACTGTTTTAGTGATTATTAGCTGTAGGCAGTTAAAAAAGCGACATGAAATATATTAAAAAGTAAAGAAATACCAATCAAGAAATCAATTGTAATCGAAGAAGTAATCACGCTTGGTCGTAACAATGATGAAAAACTCGGTCGATAACTATGAAAAACAGGAGAATTTTTAGTGGAGCTACGAAAATTTCGACCACTGGAGTTTCCCGTTAGCGTGCATTCCTCTTTTCCCAACAAAACGTATTCGACCGGCGCGGCGTTCTCTACAAATTTTCCGATACATATATGTATGTATTCAACGCGGAAGCGAGAGTATAATCGGCTTTGAACTCTTTAATCTGCGGCAGCTCGCGTCTCTGAATATGAACCACCGAAGAATCGAAAGCCTTGTGGAGAGGATCGCCGTAGACAGACGCGAGAATTCATCGATTTCGAAATAGTAGGATAAACGTTACACCCGATAGGGTAGCAATCCGCGCATTATCCGGAAACATGCGTACGAAGGTAGTATGTATCTCTGTGCAACCATCTATCGCCCTCTTTTCTTCGTCTGTCACTCCCCAGTGATCGGCATCGATATTGTCGCCGGAATTTATGGATTTCTAGGTCAATACGCGGTGACAGGAAGTACGTGCAATAAGAGGAATAGTGCCCGCGGCCCATCTCCCCGGAAATCAGTGAAACCGGAGAGAGAACGTCGCTCTGCAATTGCTTCGCGTCGACAGACAACGCCGGAGCTCGGTAATCGCGGGCTGAATTAATTCCTGATTTTCTGTGCCGATCGAAAACTGGGCCACAGCTTGTTGTACCGCGTGTAACACGATGTTCTGATTCGCTGCTTATGCGATTCACACAACCACCGACAAAGCAATGCTTTCTGTTACGTGAGGGTGTATAAAAAGGAATGGAGATCCGTCGTAGGGGTGAATCTATACTGAACTGGTGGACATTTGTAAGAGACATTTGCCGCGGGATTGTTTATACCAAAGAAAATTCTTGTTAGAGTTTGTTTTTACATCGACACCTTCCACTCGTCTAGAATAGAATCAGTTTGAAAGAAACCGTATGTCGCGAACAAATTATAGTTATCGAGATATAAGCTGCTAAAGTTTTTGCAAAATTTCATCGTGTGGAGTTGTACGTGTACATAGACGGAAGACTACTACTACAGTCCACCTGACCGTGTCGATGTGACGGAACATGATCGTGTGCGTACTTCGAGACAAACGAAATTTAAAAGGTCATTTGTCGCCAAGCCCGTATCGAGTTATCATATCCCTGCCTGCTCAGATCGTGAATTTGAAGTTGCAAAATGTGAGAGAATACCCTGTATTCATCGTTATACGTAAGAGTACTGATCCTACATTGTAAAATAGTAGTGTAAAGTACACTTGTACATTTTTCAGGGTCTTCTGTTCCGATCTTACAATTACACTACTTTACAACTTTACAATTCTAGAATTTTACAACTTTACAATTTTAGAATTTTACAACTTTACAATTCCAGAATTTTACAACTTTACAATTCTAGAATTTTACAACATTACAATTGCACGATTCTGCAATTTTACAACTCCAAAACTTTACAATTTCGACGTCTTACAACTTTAGAATTTTACAAATTTATAATTTCACAGCGTTACAATTTCACAGCTTTACGACATTAGCATTTTACAATTTTACCACTTCAGGACTTTAGAATTTTAAAATGTTACAATTTCACAATTCTATAACTATACAACTTCAGAATTTTGCAACTTTGAAATTTCAAAATTTTTCAATTGTACAATTCTACAATTTTACAACTTTAAAACTTTACAATTTTAACTTTTTACAACTTTAGAATTTTTCAATTTCACAAGTTTACAACTTTAGGATTTTACAATTGTACAATTTCAAAACTTTACAACCTCAGAATGTTACAATTTTTGAAAATTTCAGATAGTAAATTTGAAATTGCAAATTATGAAGCTAAACCTTATATCCATTGTTATACTAAAAGAATAGTAATCCTACATTATGAAATACCAACGTAAAGCATACTTGCAGATTTCGCAGAGTCTGACAATTTTACAAAGTCGTAAAAGTGTATTCTAAAGTCACAAAGTTATAAAATTGTGAAATTGTAACATTGCATAATTCTAAAGTCACAAAGTTATAAAATTGTAAACTTTTAATGTCGTAAAGTCGTAAAATTGTAAAATGGTGGGATTGGAAAATTATAAAATTCTAAAGTTGTAAAATAGCGAAATTTTAAATTTCTAAAGTTGTAAAATGGCGAAATTTTAAATTTCTAAAGTCGTAAAATTGTAAAATTTGAATGTCTTTGTGTTTGAGACTTGTGAAATTGGAAAATGGTGAAATTTTAAACTTGTAAAATTGGAAAGTTGTGAAATATTAAAGTTGTAAAATTCTAAAGTTGTATAATTGTAGAATTGTGGAATTGTAACATTGTAAAATTCCAGTCACAAAGTGGTAAAATTGTAAAATTCCATTGTCGTTAAGTTGTAAACTTGTGTAATTGTAGTAGAAAGTTGTTAAATTCTAATGTCGTAAAGTTGTAAAATTGTGATATTTTAAACATGTGAAATTGGAAATTGGTGATATTAGAAAATTGGATAATTCTAAAGTTGTAAAATAGCGGAATTGTAGAATTCTAAAGTCGCAAAGTTGTGAAATTGGAAAATTGTGAAATCCTAAAATTGTAAATCTAAAGTTGTGCTATTGTAAAATCGAAACGGAGGACCCTGAAAAATTGATAAGAATATTTTCCATTAGTATTTTATAAATGTAGGATTAGTGCTCTTACGTGTAACAATGAATTGTTGTTTCTCGCGATTATAATTTCGTTTGTAGAAGAATTTTCGAATGTCCGACTTCTCGTTGAGTTGTACTACTGAATTTTCGAGAAATTCTCAGGCGTCTGGATTATCGTTGACTTATACTACTGATTTTTTCTGCTACCTCTCGCGCCATCGTATTCGCCTAATACAAAAACCAATTTTCGGAATGTGATGCAATATTAAATGCACTTCAAACGCAGAAATGACCGTGTTAATCCGGCGAACGCGTCAACCGGTTTCGTTTACCACAATTCCGTTCCCGAAAGAAAGATCTTCTGTCGGTTTAATTCAAAGTGTTGATAGAATTGGAAATAAAGCACCTGGGGTACTGGACACCTCACTGATTCCCACTGTTTCACGTGTTTCAAGATTGAATTCCTCGTTCGCTAAAATCGCAGAGAATTCCCAGCGTCGAGTCACGCGCGTTCGCGACACGAATAAATAAAATGAAACTCGAAGGCACCGGCTGGTGAATTCGATTCTAGCCTCCGAAGCAGCTAAACAGAAATGAACTCGGGCGTGCAGTCGATTTGCTTCCGGCTTTTCTACGTTGAAGCCTTCACAGAGAACATCCCAAAATATATCCTCAACTCGGTGGTCCATTCGGAAAGTCTGTCGTTGAGGTCTCTTCCCGCAATTTTGTCCGCAATCTTTAGCAGATGACGCGGACAAGTATAAAACGCTACTATGTAGCTCCTTCCCGGAAACGTCAGAGCTTAAAAAATTGAAAAATCACAGCGTGTCCGGAGTTGGGAAAATTGAGTTTCACGATTTAAACGATGGAACGCTATTGGGTCATTCGGTTTTGTTGAAATTTAAATACGTTGTAGTCTTTAGTGAGCTATGAATGAATCTCGAAGGATTTTTCGAAATCTTAAAAATTGTTGATGTTACAGACGTGTGAAAAAACGTCATTTCATTGAATTGTAAGCGTAGAACTATCAAACCGATGGAAATGACATTTCCCTACATTTAAACATGAAATTTCCCTCAATTCCAAATTTAAACTTTCCCTCAATTCAATACTTGAAATTTCCATAAATTTTAACTTGAAATTTCCCTCGATATCAAGTTGAAATTAAAAACTTGAAATATACCTCAATTTATTGTTGAAATATCCCTCGATTTAAATTTGAAATTAATTTTCTATATGAATTCCTTTTAATTCTTTTTAAAATTAATTTAAATTTGAATTTCCACAGAATTTAAAAATTAATTTTTTATAACAAAATTCCTCTTAATTATTTTTAAAATTAATTTACACACACACACTTGAAATTTCCCTCAATTTTTTAATTTGCAACTAAATTTCTATAATAATTCCTCTCTCTCTCTTAATTCTTCTTAAAATTAAATTAAACTTGAAGTTTCCCTGAATTTATATATATAAACTTGAAATTTCCTTCAATTAAAACTTGAAATATATGACAAATTTATAACACAGCCAGTTAGAGGTTCTTAAACAACTGAGTTTATAAAAAAAATGTGTCAAATATCTTGAGAGAGTTTGTTGTATACACGAAGAAAATTGGAAATGAAAAAGTTTTTATATTTTTTGAGATCATTTTTCAATATAGCTTAAATTCTGTTGTCTAAAAATTAAATTTAAAATTGTTCATTTGTTATTTATTTAGTGGTTTCTTGGATAACTTAAATCACCGATGTGTTTGGTTATTTTCTCTGTATTTCCTGAAATATTCGTAATATGAAGAGTAAATGTCATTATGTAGTATTACTCTGCTCGCAGGCCTGGCGAAGAATGAACGTTCAACTCGAAAATTCATTATCGTCGGTTCATACCGTCGCGTCGGCTGTTTATATGGATTTCGTCGTAAATTGCAACAAATGAACCGTGCGCGGTAGGAAAGTCGGCGACCCGCGCCCGATCACTCAACTATTTAACTCATTTTGACCGCGATTGGTAGGTAATGAGTTTCGTCGGTGCAATAACAGGACAAAGTGTGACATCCCTGAATTCGTTGCTTAACGAGAATAATTGTTTCCGAGCGTCGTTACTGGAATTCGCATCATAAAATATCACCGCGTTTATCATGTTCAAAATATCCGCGAACGGATCCGTCGCCGCAGTCGTTCAGAATTGCCAAAACGTGGACAAAAGTGAATTTTCCAACTTTCTCAAAAACGAATGAAATGCCAATAGATACTTACACGTACAGACTAAGTTTTAGCTTAAATATAAATTGCTATAAGTGGCGCATTATCTTTTGAGAGAAGTTTGAAGACAAGTAAAAACGCAAGTCCTAGAATACACTGTCCAACACCAAATTTCTTCCCAATATATTGTTGGGTCCTTCTTACAGAGCTTTTTGCGCTGATTCCGAATCTGTCTTTAATTTTTCTCCTATACGCACAGTTTTTGAGGAACATGGCTTTGAAAAATAACATATTTTTCAACTTTAAACAAATATTGTGTTGTTTTTATAAAAGATATTGCATTATTCTTTACAGCAAAAGATTCTGCAGACTTTCCCGA
Organism: Lasioglossum malachurum; assembly: GCA_028455605.1. Classification (NCBI taxonomy): domain Eukaryota; kingdom Metazoa; phylum Arthropoda; class Insecta; order Hymenoptera; family Halictidae; genus Lasioglossum; species Lasioglossum malachurum. Next base: position 16,414,614 of record CM052312.1, on the reverse strand, counting down.
ATTCAGTGATATCCAATATTAATACATTATGACTGTTTAAACATGTTTAAACACGGGAAGGTCTACAGAATCTTTTGCTGTAAAGAACAATTCAATATATTTTATAATAACATCACAATATTTGTTAAAAGTTGAAGAATGTGTTGTTTTTCAAAGCCATGTTCCTCAAAAGCTGTGCGTATAGGAGAAAAATTAAGGGCAGATTCGGAATCAGCGCAAAAATCTCTATAAGAAGGACCCAACGGTGATTTGCTGTAACTTAAACTTGAAATTTCCCTCAATTTAAGCTCGAAATTTCGCTTTTAAACTTGATATGTCCCTCGATTTAAGCTTGAAATTTCCCTCAATTCAAAGTTGAAATTTTCCTCAATTTAAAGTTGAAATTTTCCTCAACTTAAACTTGTAATTTCCCTCAATTTATGTTCGAAACTTCCCTAAATTTAAACTTGATATTTCCCTCAATTTAATCATGAAATTTCTTTCAATTTAGTTTCCAGTTCGAAGAAAACGTCGACATTCCAAAAAGGGGAAAGGGTTTCTCAAGATAAAAGTCTGCTCTATCGCGTGGTATATAAAAATATGCTCAAAAATTGATGCAAAAGTGGTGTCTCTCCGTCTTGAATGATTGTTTAAACATGCTCAAACAATCATTATGCATTGATATTGGATATCACTGGATGCAGGAAAGTCTACAGAATCTTTTGCTGTAAAGAACAATTCAATATATTTTATAATAACATCGCAATATTTGTTTAAAGTTGAAAAATATGTTGTTTTTTTTTCAAAGTCATGTTCATGAAAAATTAAGGGCAGATTTGGAATCAGAGCAAAAATCTCTACAAGAAGAACCCAACAGTAATTTGGGAACATAAAAAAGGTTGTTGAACAGTGTAATCGAATCAAATCAATTACAATAGCCTTACTCCACCTTGAAATACACAGGATTTCGCATAAACGCGTGCGATTGCCTCGGAAAAACTGAGTGTCCTAACGAGAAACGTTCGAGTTCGCGTTTTATCGATCGCGAGTATGATTTATAGTGGCGGCTGGCGATAGAAAATCCGAAAACGTCGACAACAGCGGAAAGAATTTGCTCGGAACGAAACGTCGCCGGAGTACATCGTACGTCTACATTCTCCCTTTTCTACCGGTAATATTTATCGCAACGATAAATTCGATTTTGAGACGTTCCACGCTCGAGCTGGAGCGTGTAATAAACTGGAGAGCGAACGACGTTCGTCGATTCCACGTATGTACATAATACGTCAGACCTTATACATACACTACCGACCAAAAGTTCGGAATCACTTGCATAAAAGCAGAGCCATCCCAATGGTGATTTTACATAAATGATTATTCGGCTGCGGACCTTTATGCGAAATAAAAAATATTTGCACTGATTGTAAGACACGGGAAGCAAATAAAAAATTTTAATCAACCTTAATTTTCTTATCAAGCTGAAACTAATACACTGATGTCCTTAAATCTTTCTAATATGTTCACTGCTTCAAACTATACGAACTCATTTTTGTCATAAACGTATCAAATTTACAGTCTAATGACTTAGGCTCCGGATGTTTATGCAAAATAAAAAGTTTCTGCATCAATTGCAAGATGTAGGAGCTAAATATAAATTTATATTCTTCATTAATCAGTTTATAACCTGTGATGAAAATAATATATTAATACTCTCAAAATATTTTAATATTTTCACTGTTTTAAAAATCGCACTTGCTCATTTTTGTTATAAATGCATCAAATCCGCTGTCTAATGATTATTAATTATCTTTCCCTAGTATTATTCCATCGGGATCGAGCGATCATCAACAATCGACGAAATTTAATGAAAGATCAATTCGAAGAAAAATACGCATTCCTTGACGAAAAAAGAAATAATACAAAATGTAAAACATACTGCTCGTAAGTTTTTCGACGGGTTCATCTTGCTCGGTTGTTCCAAAGGCATTCGGTTCTTCTTAGAAACCTTCTGTTTCTCTGAATTCACGCCGTGATTCCAAACTTTTGGCCGATAGTGTATGTACACGCTGGATTTCGGGAAATCATACAGTCGCTGCTTCTCGGGAATTGAACCGAGCCTTGAATGAGCTCTCCAACTCATTAGGCCTAATCCGCAGCTAACGCAAACTTACACGGGCAAACACCACGCATTGTCAATAACGTGATCCATCAGCGAAGAACCTCCGATCGATATAATCAAAGCTTATCCTTTCCTAGAGAAACCAATCAATTCCTAGAACCCTCTGGAACGATTCTATTTTTGAATTATTGTTAATCGTCAATTGTTGTACACAATTGTATATATCGCATAACATACATTTTCAATAAAGCAGGAAATCTAGCAGGATTAGCATTGTATTGAAACAGAGTGCAGAGAAATGCTTCTTGATCAATGAAACTTGAAATTTCTCTTAACTTAAACTTGAAATTTCGCTCAATTTATACTTGAAATATTCCTCAACTTAGCTTGAAAACCTCAATTCAAAACTTGAAATCTCCTTGAATTCAAAACCTGTAATTTCCCTCAATTAAAAGTTGAAATTTCCCTCAACTTAAACTTGAAATTTCCCTCAATTTTAACTTGAAATTTCCTTCAACTTAAACTTTAAATTTCCCTCAATTTAAACTTGAAATTTCCCTCAACTTAAACTTGAAATTTCCCTCAACTTAAACTTGAAATTTCCATAAATTTAAATTTGATATTTACCTCAATTTGAGCTTGAAATCTCCCTGAATTTTAACTTGAAATTTCGCTCAACTTAAACTTGAAATTTCCATAAATTTAAATTTGATATTTACCTCAATTTGAGCTTGAAATTTCCTTGAATTTAAACTTGAAATTTCCCTCAATTTAAAGTTGAAATCTTCCTTAACTTAGACTTGATATTTCCCTCAATTGATGCTTGAAATTCCCCTCAATTCCAAACTTGAAATTCCCCTCAATTTAAACTTGAAATATTCCTGAACTTAAATTTGAAATTTTCCTCTATTAAAAATTTGAAATTTCCCTGAATTCAAAACCTGAAATCTCCCTTAATTCAAAACTTGAAATTTCCCTCAATTCTCAAAGTTGAAATTTTCCTCAATTTAAGTTTGAAATTTCATTGAATTCGAAACTTGAAATTTCCCTCAATTTAAGCCTGAAATTTCCCTCAATTTAAACTTGAAATTTCCTTAAAAAATGTCGAAATTTTCGAGGTGACAGTGTATATAAACTGAAAGCGTGAATTGCTATGTATCACGGGGCCTTTCGCGAATGCTTGGATGCTGGCTAGAAAGTTTTCTTCCTCCTGGTTTCGCATGCACCCCCTCATCGGTGATCCTGTGACCTAAATTTTTTGCTAGAGTCGCGTCCGGAAAACGACGTTAAAAAAACCTGAAGAAGACTCCAAAAAGTCCAAAGATTCAAACGATTGGCTGCAATGAGACTTTCCCACAGCGAGAGCCATTTCAATTGCAATTAGGAACGTGTGGAAGCAATTAAATCGAAGGAGGAAATTATAGATTCATTAGAGAAACCAAGTAAGTTCTCCATTTTGCTCGAAGTCAATCTATAGTTTGAAAGTGCCACAGCTTTTCTTAGCGTCTTATGGTTCTACTTTATACTTTTCATATACGAGTTCAATTGTTTCTTAAATGATCATTATTAGACTGCGGATGTTTATGTAATATTTCATTTTTCATGACAAATTTTAAGAAAGTGGAATCTTGTAAAATGTTATTTTCAGTGGTAATTGTCTTTGTGTGTAGATCTGAAATAATTAAAATCGTACTAAATTGTGAGGAATTTTATTTTCTAGCACTTTTCAACATTCTTTAAAAATGTAAATAAATAAAGATCCGCAGTCTAATCATTATGGATCTGTGTTTACTCGAATACAATGACAAAAATATCAATTTGAATGTTCATCTCTTTCCAACCACTTGATTGCTGAATAATTACGAATCAGGAATTTCCTTTGTTGATTCATTCGTTCTTCCAGACTCCTTTACCGTTCGATCGTACAAATTGCATATTAATTGTAATATGAATATTTATACTGAATCTTCCAGGTTAACTTCGATTTATGTAACTCGGTGGAAAAGTATATGCAAGCCTATACAGCTTGGCTCAAAAAATATGGAGAATACTGAACCCCGCAGAGTTGTTCGAAATAATAAAAAAAAGATCTTTGCAAAGTTTCAGCGTCCACAGATAACGGGAAAACGTGCTCCGAATGAATTAAACATTAAAATAATGAATGAAATGCTGATAAAATTGTTTTTCTCGAATATCTTCGAAACTATTTACCAAGTTAAAAAATGTGTTAGACGAAACCTGTATATCTAGACAGGCTGCGTATTTTATGTCGTATGACTTTTTCTCGTAGAACAAACGGTTTTCGAGAAAATTGAGAAAAAGGCGGACCTAATGGATTAAACATTAAAGTGACTAATGTAATGCTGATAATAATCGTTTTTTATTAGTATCTCCTAAACTATTCACCGTGTTGAAAAGTATGTTAGACGAAACCTGTAGACCTCGGCAGGCTGCGTCTTTTATGTCTTATCACATTTCTTCATTAATCGAACGGTTTCCGAGAAATTGAGATGAACGTCGGACCGAATGAATGAAATATTGATATAATGAATTTAGTGCTGATAAAATTGTTTTTCTCAAATATCTTCGAAACTATTTACCAAGTTGAAAAATGTGTTAGACAAAACCTGTAGATGAGGTCATACTGCGTCTTTTATATCGTTTGACTTTTTCTCATAGAACAAACGGTTTTCGAAGAAATTGAGAAAATTTATATACATATTATATACAGAGTGCCCAGGTTTTGAGGTTCAAACCTGTATCAGTATATTATATGGCACTAAATAAGAAAAAAATGTTATGATACTCGTTATGGATCATGATGATATCTTCGCAATTAATCATTTTTATCGACAATTTCCTTAAAAACGTTCGAAAAAAGCCTCCGTCGTCTATTCGCATAACGTAGAAAATCATGTCGAAATGTAATCTGCACGTGCAAATGGAAAGATTATGCCGCGAGCTGAAACAGCGAACGAGCTATACGCATTTCTCCGTGAAAACTTCAACGCTTTATGCAAAGTAATCTCTATTAATTTTTTCCTTTTAATGGAAAGTGAAACGCGCGGGGCTGGTGAATTTTAATGAAAATCTGCGATGAAATATTCGCCCCTGAATTTAATGAAAGCCTCGGCGCCGTGTTATTTGCCATATAAGGCAAAATGAAACGTTGATTGGCTGAAAGGAAATTGTCGTTTCTATAAAACTAATTATCCACTATACAGCAAACTAAATGCACGTTTTTATATGTTTCATAAAAGCGACGTTTAAAGATATTCACATCAAGGTATAATAAATAGCACAATATACATTCATTTTCAATTTTGCTGCTTATTTTATATTTTCTCGATAACGTGTACTTCAACGTTATAAATTCGTCATATTTTTCTCTCTAATAATTTTTTCGTTTCGAGTCCTTTCACGTTTTTTGGAGCAACACATTTATCGTACAAGTCAAATACAGTCTTCCCTTGCTATGCTTCATTTCTTCTGTTCGGCTCAAGAAAAGGTGACGAAAAAATTCATGTACATGCTACAAGGGGGAACAAACAACAGTGAATTATTTCAGAATTTTCAGTCGTAACGTCGAGTTTGAAAAAAATCCCGAAGCATAAGATTGTCATAGTACCCCCAGCCTTGCTACATACCTGGGTTAGACTACACATGAATTATCCTCTGTTCCTTCTGTTCTGCTCAGCGAAAAATTACGAAAAAATTCATGAACGTTCTACCTAATAACACAGACGTCTGAGAATTTTTTCGGAATTTTCTGAAAATTTGGAATATAAACTTGCGATAGGATCCCCACCCTCGCTATCTGGGTTAGATTACGCACGAATTATGCTTTATTTCTTCTGTTCTGCGAGATAAACAATTACGAAAAAATTCATGGACGTTCTACTTAATAGCATGCATAACAGTGAATTATTTCAGAATTTTTCATTGCAAAATCGAGTTTTCAAAAAATCCGTAAGTCTTCGGAGTAACGGAAAATAGGCAACTTATGCTTCCGGATCCTTAAAAAATAGATTTTTCAACAAAAAATTCTGAAATAATTCATTATTATGCGTGCTGCTAGGTAGAATGTTCATGAATTTTTTCGTTATTTTTTTCGAGAAAATAATTCGTACACGGATGTGTTTACTATGTCGAAGCAGTTACAAGTCAAGTATAAAGAGCGTCGTTTATTAGAACAGCAAACGCGTGCAACGCGCATTCGAACTTCAAACAGCGACAGCCGCGCTGGGTTTCATGTTGTTCGCGTTGCCTTGCGTGTATCACAATGACAATTAATAACAGCAACTGGACAAGTACCATTAAGCCGTAACGTTACGAGCTTTCACGGGGAAGTCGGTGTTTCCATGTGCATGCACGAGTGCAGAGAGCCGTTACGGTCAGCCGTTCGACATAAGCACGCATATAGCATCACCCTTTGCGTTCCGACACAGCAAACGAACATCCAGGATCAAACCGAGCTTCCCGTCTACTGTCCAGATACACTACCGCTGAAAAGTATCCGGACACTTTCTTTTTCTCTCCAAAACGTAGTTCAAGTTAGTAGGAAAAATATTTAGAAGAAATTTTTTGCTTGTAATTATTATTATTACGTATATTCTTGTATCATAGCACGATAGAAATGATTTTTCTGTATAAATGATATAATGAAAATGCGATAATATCATTTCTATCTGCAAATACGAAATCTAGTTTTTCTAAAATCAACTCAATACTTGAAATTTCCCGCAATTTGAACTTGAAATTTCCATCAATTTAAACTTGAAATTTCCCTCAATTTGAACTTGAAATTTCCATCAATTTAAACTTGAAATTTCCCTCAATTTAAACTTGAAATATTCCTGAACTTAAACTTGGAATTTCCCTCAATTCAAAACTTGTAATTTCCTTCAATTTAAGCATGAAATTTCCCTCTATTTAAACTTGAAATTTCCCTCAACTCAAACTGTTGGATATGGTTAAAATTTGAATGTGTTCTCTAACACCTTGGTGACTGTGTTTCAAATATTGGTATGCCTGGGATGAGCGTTGATGGTCTGTGTGTTGGCCATAAATGTTTGAACGCGGCTAACAATGAGTCGCAGTCAGTTACGACTTGTACGAGTCCTTGGACGTGTCGAGCGACAAACGATCTATCGATCATTGTTCTTTTCAATTGTTCCAACCGTTATATTAAATAACCTTTTTTGTTTGCTCCTAAATCTTTCGGGCTTTTCTGTTATCCAACCTTAACATAAACTTGAAATTACCCTCAATATAACCTTGAAATCTCCTGAATTAAAAACTTGAGAAATTTCCCTCAATTTAAACTTGAAAAATTCCAAACTTGAAATTTCCCTTGAATTAAATTTGAAATCACCTGAATTCAAAACATTAAATTACTTTTCTATAGGAATTATCTTGAAATAAATTTGTTATAAGACAAGTCCTCTTAATTTCCATTTTTCAATTAATGAGAAAAAAAGACTTCTTAATTTTCAAAAATAAATTTCTAATTGCAATTTCCCTCGTTTTAAACTGGAAATTTCCCTCAATTTAAACTTGAAATTTCCCTCAATTTAAACTTGAAATCTCCTGAATTCAAAACTTGAGAGATTTCCCTTGATTTCTCTCAATTTAAACTTGAAATCTCCTGAATTGAAAACTTGAAATATACGATTATACGATTTACACTATAATTTATTACTAAACTCTCTGTGCTGATTTTCATGCAATGTAAAAATGTTCTGCATCAATTTTAAGAAACAGGAGCGAAGGAAAGTTCTTTCCTTCTTTAATCATTTTAGTGGCTTGAAAATAATACATTTTTTGTGTGTCTAAATTCTCTTAACGTCTAAACTTTTTTAAATTGGACTTACCCATTTTTGTTACAACTACTTATAAAACTTCCCGTTTCTCTCTACAAAGCGTAGTTTAAGTAGGAAAAATATTTACAAGAATTCTGTCGCTTGTAATTATTATTATTACGTATATTGTGGCATCAAAGCACGATAGAAATGATTTTTCTGTATAAATGATATAATGAAAATACGATAATATCATTTCTATCCGCAAATACGAAATCTAGTGGAAGGATCTCGGTGCTTGGAAGGATTTCAAGTTTCGCTTTGTTTCGTTTCTAAGGCGCGGAGCGAGTTCAGAGAATTTTTCGATGCGAATACTAATAATGAAATAGTAATATAATAAAAAGCTGATAGAAAGATTAGCGCGATCTGTGCGAGCGGTAATATCTAATCGCGGTGGATACGGCGACGAGTCTCGTATTTAATCTTAGTCTAATATTGGTGAGTTTCCACGTAGGTAGTTTTTCACTTGAAACGTGTGCGTGTTAGATGTTCCATGAGAAAGTGATAAAGATCGATTTTAGTCGCTGTTCTAGATGCTTCAGTCACTTTTACGCGTTGCTGTTACACATTTCGCAAGTGTCCGGATACTTAATTCTCAGCGGTGGTGAAGGATGGATTGAAAGCACTGTTTTTGTTCGCAATAATTAATTTAGGGAGATTTACGGGTAGCGAGGGCATCGCAATATTAATTTCATGGAACTCGTATCGACTCTCCTGGGCATCCGCCAACTCAAGTGCAATTAGCGAGTTTCTCTGGGAACATTCCGGTCAGTTATGCGGTGTTACGCAGCTCTTCCGGTACGTCGAACGCCATGGATGCAAAGTTGCAATCCTTTCCGTTGCGACGTATCTCCGATGGGGTCCATTTATCCCACTTGTTACTCACTCTTATTGAAGCTAATGACGTGTACGAATTCTGCGGCTAATAATTCTGTCGAACTATTGAATCCTGTTTGATCGCGATAACGATAACTACGGATTTCGCGTGGCTATCGTCTACAGGGTATTTCACCTAACTTGACCACCTTAAATATCTTTGCTGTTTGAAAGATACGTCAAATGTCTGAAGGACAAAGTTGAATAGTACAACGTGGCTGACACGATGCCGAAAAAAATTTTGTTTCCATGTCATTTTTTTTTTTAGAGATATCAAGGTCACCTTGACTTTTTTAAATGAAATGTCCTATTTTTTATGCCATAGATCGACGGAGTATCAAATTCTGAGTATAAAAGTGTTGACCTTCATATGTCCTAAATCTGATAGTTAACGAGATATTATCCAAAGAAGAAAAAAACTGTTTAGACAATATCTCGTTATCTATTAGACTTAGAACATATGGAGGTCAATACATTTTTACTCAGAATTGGATAGTCTATCGATTCATGACACAGAAAGTAGGTGATACCATTTAAAAAAATGAAGGTGACCTTCATATCTCTCAAAAAAAAATTACATAAAATCAAAAAATTTTTTGGTGTCGTATGAGCTTTATTTTACCATTCAACTTTGTCCTCCAGACATTTGACGTATCTTTCAAAACAGCAAAGATATTTAAGGTGGTCAAGTTAGGTGAAATACTCTGTATACCAGGGGTGGCCAACTTTTGTGTACATAAGATCTACTTTTCATCTTAAAGTGTGTCGCGATCGACTTGTTGTCATAGGCGTAGTCTGAGTGGGGAGAGGAATGTGTGAAATGTTTATCATATACACTGTGTTTCAGTCAGAATAGGGCCATAAACAACTAATAATTAAAAGTGATTAATAGTCTTTTTGAATGTTTGTCATAGCGAAATAGTCATTAGTCAAAACTTTTTGATTAGTTAGTGATAACTAATTAATTATATTAATGTATGTTAATCGCACAATAGTGACTGATGACTAAAGATTCATGACTGATCATCGACTACTAATTAACTAATAAGCAATAGCCAACGATTACTTAGAGCTGTGACTAACTATTTGTCACGTAGGCAGGGGCGGTCGCTCGCCGCCTATCGAAGGATCAACCAAAATTGGCTTGTTGGCCACCCCGGATCTATACGAATGCATGTATGTATCCTATCGTGCATTAGGGTAGCTGTTATATTTTCGACATTTATATTCAGATTTATATATATATATATATATATATTAATTATTAAAAAAAAATCTGTGCAAAGTTTGAGGGCCACAGATAACGGGAAAATATGGACTAAATGGATTAAAAATTAAAATAATCAATTTAATGCTGATATAATCGTTTTCTCCCAACATCTTCGAAACTATTTGCCGCATCGGAAAATATGCTAACCGGGGAAAGTTTTGTGTTCAGGGAAATTTCAAGATTAAATTGAGCGAAATTTCAAGTTTTGAATTAAAGGAAACTTCAAGATTAAATTGAGGGCAATTTCAAGTTTAAATATTATATAAATTCAGGGAAATTTCAATTTGAAACTAATTTATGTAAACATTCTTATACAAAATTGGGTTTAAGTTAATTTTTGTAGGAAATTAGTTTAGGATTTAAATTGATGGAAATTTCAAATTTAAATCAGGGAAAATTTAAATTTGAAAAATTAATTTTTGTAAAAATTCTTATAAAAAATTGAATTTAAGTTAATTTTTATATAAAATTAATTTTTCAGAATTAAATTGAGGGAAATTTCAATTTGAAACTAATTTATGTAAAAATTCTTATACAAAATTGGATTTAAGTCAATTTTTAAAGAAAATTAGTTTAGGATTTAAATTGATGGAAATTTCAAATTTAAATCAGGGAAAATTTAAATTTGAAAAATTAATTTTTGTAAAAATTCTTATAAAAAATTGAATTTAAGTTAATTTTTATATAAAATTAATTTTTCAGAATTAAATTGAGGGAAATTTCAATTTGAAACTAATTTATGTAAAAATTCTTATACAAAATTGGATTTAAGTCAATTTTTAAAGAAAATTAATTTCAGATTTAAATTGAGGGAAATTTCAAGTTTTGAATTCAGGGAAAACTCGAGTTTAAATTGTGGTTTTGTTTAACATATTTTTCGAACTTACATAGTTCACATATACCCGAACTCGGAGGATATTCGAAAAACACAATTTTATATGCATTAAATGAAGTATGGGCGAGTTAAGTGATACGTCGCTGACGTTTCCCTCAATTTTCTCACAAACCGTTTGTTCTGCGAGAAAAAGTAATACGTAATAAAAGACGCAGCCTGTCCACATCTACAGCTTTCGTTTAACATATTTTTCGACGCGGTAAATAGATTCGAGGCAATACGTGAAAAACGATTTTATTCGCATTATACGGTTATTACCGGGGTGTCGTTGCAGTAATTCTTCGGTCGACAGGAGTAAGAGAAAACACGCGGCTAGAAATGCACTCGACGAAGCTTGCGGTACGCGCGTTGCTCGTGTTCAAAACGCTAGGTTCCGGCACACTTACGCGGCTTACGAGCCGGAAACCGCAAGGTGCTGCAGACACAGCCAGCCTAGTTCCTGCCTTCTTGAATTCTCCTCCGCGATCAATAATTTCCTAACAGTCTCGCCTTCTCGTAAATAAATCGAAACAACCTCACGATAAACATATAGATTGTTCCTTCTTTCATCCTATAGAGTGTAGAGAAAAGTCCTTTTTTATTGTAAACTGGTTCATCGATTAACCGAAAGTTTGTTTTTAATTACAAATTCAACATTACAAATTATTTATCACAAATTCGTTTTTAATTGATGTAGAAAATATTCCGAGTAGCCAATATCCTATTTCACAGACCGAAACTCTCGTTCAGATCGAGGCAACGAATGTGTCGTGTTATAACATGATTGCGAACACTATGTGGGTAATTGCAATTTTATCAACGCGATTGATTTTCCTGGAACATGCAAGCGCACGTTCCAATTATCCAATATTTACTACGGACTGGACATTTCTGAAATGGAATCAATTAATAAATCACTGTTCCGTTAATACATTAGTTCTAGTTAAACTGGCAATCAATCAATTTCGTCGCTCCATTGATATACTGCTGCTATGAATTACTTAGAAGTTTGAACACATGAACACAAAATCATTTTTAACATTTCATTGGGACAATAGACGCTTGCGGTCCACTTTGAATTTTGCAACTTCCGCAATTAAAACGCCGAATTTGCAACGAAAAATTTTGAAATAATTCACTGTTATATATGCCATTAAGTAGAATGTTCATGAACTTTTTCGTAATTGTTTCTCTCGCAGAACAGAAGAAACAGAGCATAATTCATGGAACCGTAGTCACTCTGTAACTACTTCTAAGTAGTAAACAGATCTGTTTACAAGTTATTTGCTTAAGAAAAAATTACGAAAAAATTCATGAAAATTCTACTCAATAGCACGCGTAACAGTGAATTATTTCTGAATTTTTGGTTGCAAAACCGATTTTTCGAAAAATCCGTGAGTCTTCGGACTACCGGAGAATCAGCATTTCTATGCTTCCGGATTTTTGAAAAATGGATTTTGCAACGAAAAATTCTGAAATAATTCACTGTTATGCATGCTATTAAGTAGAATGTTCATGAATTTTTTCGGAATTGTTTGTCAAGCAGAACAGAAGAAATAAAGTATTAGTTTATTATTAAATAAACTATCGCAAGTTTATATTCCGGATTTTTTTTAAAAGCAACGGCGCGGCCGAAAATTCTGAAAAAATTCTCAGACATCTGCGTTAATAGGTAGTACGTTCATGAATTTTTTTGTAATTTTTCGCTGAGCAGAACAGAAGAAACACAGAGGATAATTCGTGTGTAGTCTAACCCTGGTGGCGAGGTTGGGGATCCTATCGCAATCTTATGCTTCGGGATTTTTTCAAAATCGACGTTGCGACCGAAAATTTTGAAATAATTCACTGTTGTTTGTTCCCCCTTATAGATGTTACGGATAGAGAATATATTCCGTTCGTCTTCTCACAGGAATCTTTTCTAGGATCGTCTCTGACAGGAAGCGCCCTAGATAACCTTTCATATCGTAGTTGAACCTTTTAACCGAGGACCGAGCTCTAGCCCGATTTAATTGAATGTGACAAAAAACTAGAGTTATTAGTCCGGCCCTAAGCCCTAAGCATGATTAGATTATGAACAGAGCATTTCATTCATTGTAGGGGTATATGAACCCTTAGATTCTCACTGTCGAGGGGCTAGTACTTCGGTAGACACGTATCGCGTCACGTCGTGCTGCATCTTGGAAACTCAACTTTTAGTGAGACAGGGCTAAAGTACCTTTCAGATCAAAGTTAACTATATAGATTCCGCAAGTTCGGTTTAAAGTCTATTAGGCAGTGTTAAAGTTGCTTCCGAGTCCCCCGCATTGCCAGTGCGTCAAAACCGTGCATCACTGTTTAGGTAAATACTTCTTTCCATTTTCTATATCATTTAGTTCACTTCATTCGCGACAATTACAACTGTACCGCAGATATTTATAATTAGAATATATTTGTGTTCTCTTTGATAATTGGAGCAAAGTTATTAAACCCATTATTATTGTCCAATATCCTAATCTAGTAATTGAACGTTCCCACACGATACAACCTTACCGCTCGGGTTGTATCAATTAAATTATATTAGTTACGAGGCCTACTAATTATCCTAGCGACTCCCTGATTTCACATTAGGTTCATTCGCGATTGGGCCGGGAGAGTGAGCTAACCTCGGCCCCGGGGGGGAGTGCAACTCCCCCCGGGGTGGCCCGGCACCCCGAGACGTTATGTCTTTGTGGCGGGGTGCCAGTCACCCCCCGGATACGAGTTCTGGGGGTGGCGCGTGGGGAGTGGGGTGGGGAGGCTTGGGATGTCCGGATGCGTCTCCGATGACCCTTCCTTGCCGGTGTCGGCGCCTTCCTGCCCTGGCCGGGCGGGGGCTCGGGAAGCCCAATCCGAAGGCTCCAGGGATGGGGACACCGGGCGGGTCCCTCCGGGGAGTATGTATGGGGGGAGCTAACCCCTCCCCCCGGGATGTATGTATAGCTAGGAGGTGGCCCGTTGTGTTTTCGCGAGATCCGGGCACCTCCTCAATAGCTTAGGTGGGCGTGTGGTTTTAGTGGGTACTCTGGGGGAGGGGATCGCGGAGCTTTGTTAGCTTGGCGACCCCCTCCCCGAGGGAGCCCCACATAACCCCGGCTCTCCCTCAGGGGGCCGGGGTACGCGTAACGCATTTCCACACGATAAAAAAGAAAAAAAAAGGTTCATTCGCGATTTACCAATTGTCCAAATAGAGATTTTTCCTACCAAGTGGCTCCCCAATTTCGCATTGGGTTCGTCCGCATCCTAACAGCTGCCCGGTTTCGCACCGGGTTCGTCTGCGCGTCTTTCCTAGTGACTCCCCAATTTCGCATTGGGTTCGTTCACGAAGTTTCACCTTCCTAGCAGCTCCCTGATTTCGCATCAGGTTCGTCTGCGTTTGACTCCATTCCTAGAGGCTCCCTGATTTCGCATCAGGTTCGTCCTCGCTGTTTACAATCCTAGCGGCTCCCCAATTTCGCATTGGGTTCGTCCGCACGCCTTACTAACAAATTGATACCATATTCCTAGGGTGACAACCCTTCGCCGGCCACTCGTTGCTACTCGCGGACCTGGCTCGTAACATAGAATGTTCATGAATTTTTTCGTCACTTTTTGTTCAGCAAAACAGAAGAAATAATGGATTGTGTAAAAGAGTGTATCAACAACAGGTATGCTCGCAACGGGCAAATAACAGCCAGTACAGATAGCCGGTCAGTGCGGATATTGAGAAAATTTCCCCTCTAACACGTCCCAGGACTCGTTCGTTGGCTGCGATTTTATCGGCTTGGAAACCTCGAACCGTGCAATGGTTCGTTAAATTCATATCCTTCCTGCCTATAGGTAGTATTGCCCTTTTATTCAGACCGGTTCGCAGCGGCATGTGGGCACGCCTTTATTCGAGCACACGATGATACTTGGTCGCCCCGATATAGGTCACCGGATATAATCCGGATTTTTTTTAATATCTCGTTTTCCGTTCCCAAATATTCATATCCGTGCCGGGTAAAATGCGATTGTTTGGATTTGACACTGGAAATATTCGGATCGATGGTTATCGGTTTATGCGCGGCCATTAAACGGATTTAAAAAGATATACCTAGAACTTCTACGTAGATGTTGTCGATCATTTTTCTTTCATTGATCGAACTGATTGCTATTTCTTCCCTAAACAGTAGGTTTACGGTAGGGGAGACCGGGGCTAGCTGAGTAACGAGGTTAGTCGACTAATCCATTCTAATTGTACCTAATACTATGGAGTAGATTGAGTAGATGATGCTGCATTCCGCGATATTGAAACATAAGAAGCTCACCATGTATGTAATGTGTTGTCGTGACCAAAACTTGCGTCTTATAATTGCATTGAAATATAATTGAAAAATTTCCCCAAATTTAAACATGAAATTTCCCTGAATTTAAATCTTACATTAAAATTTTCTATAAAATTAACTTAAATCAAATTTTTTAAAGGAATTTCTCGTAATTTTCAAAAATTAATTTAGTAAACTTGACATTTCTCTCAATTTAATCTTGAAATTTCCCTAAATTTAAACATGAAATATCCCTGAATTCAAATCTTGAAATTTCTAGCAATTTAAACTTGAAATTTCTCTGAATTTAAACTTGAAATATCCCTGACTTTAAATCTTACATTAATTTTCTCTATAAAAACTAAATTTAAAAATTCAAAATTTTTTAAAGGTTTAATTAAATCTGAGTGCAGTCCACACGTTGCAGCTACTGGACTCACGGAAAATGCATCAGATGTGTGTATTAACTGTGACTCGAATGATCATTTGTAACCCTAATTTGGCTTAATTTTGCCTATAAATCATCATCTGATTCACTACAGCAGATATGAATGAACAAATAAAAATTGAAGTATTGTTAATACTATTATTTTTTCTTAAACACTTAAAAGTAACTGTTAAGTTAACTAACCCCATAACCCGGGTTTGTTGTTCTCACTAATTTTGTTCTTTCTTAATAAATTTCTTACTGTTTATTCATGTATATACCTTAACCATCAATGAAACATACTTTCTTAATACTAGCCTTAGTTTATCATAACCTCCTAGCTGTAGTTATATCTAAACAACAAAAAACATTTATTTGGTACGTCTATTAGGTAAGTCTTTATTTGGTCTAATGGTTCATTGGTAAAAATTAAATATACATATTAAATGTGTTAGTCAACTAGCCCCGGTTTCCCCTACCCGTCCAAATGATGAGTTCTAATATTTTTACATTTGCGATTACATACCACCATTTTCAGTGCACCAATTTCCTGCAGATATGTAGCTTTATATTTTTTGGTGATTGTTCGAGTTTTTGTTCATCGATTGTTAAAATGCAAACGAGTAGCAGGGAAAAGGAAAAGCTGACGAAGGAGATCGTATCACGTCACCGCGCCACCTCATAAAGAAACTGCCGTCGAAGACATCGTAAAGACCTTCCATTTGAAACCAGGACTTCCATATTCGCCCGATCTAGATTTCGACGATTATTATCTGTTCCTGAATCGAAAACGTACTCGAATTTTGTTGAAAATCGGTTATTCCGAGGGCTTTCAAGTCGCTGATTATGAATCTAACTTGAAAATTTCAGGAAACTAAATGGTGGACTCAATATTGCAGAGGCGATACTCAAAAAATTGTCGGATTACCTTGAAATCTAGTATTCCCATATTTTTCGATCGCTGAATATGAGTTTGATTTGAAAATTTCAAAGAACTAAATGGCGGATTCAATATTCAGCGACACGAAATCGCCGAATTGTTCATTTCTAAATAAATTGGAGTGCTCGCCCCCCCCCCCTTTTGTTTTCGCCATGTTTCCACGATTTCGGTCGTTAACAACGCGTTGCCTATTCATCGATGTAACTTTTACATTCGCAAGTATTCGCAAGAAATTGTTACGCAGCCATCTTAAGGAGGCTCTGACAAATACTTCTATGCAAAATTCATCGTGAACTCTCGCGAACTCCGCTTTGTAATCGTCGTTAAAGAAAAAAAGACAGGAAAACAGATGTTTCGCGAAAGACAATTTTCAAAGTTTTAAAATATTTCTATGTTATTAATTATTATATGTACACGCAGCTGAAAGAACGCTCTTCAGCGCTGTATATCTAGTTTTGCTGAAATGATTAAAAATTCCTAAAAAAGTATGATGAGACAAACAACGTTAATTTCACGTTAAGAAACACGATCATTCTAGGACTTGCGTTTTTGCTTATCTTCAAACCTGTCTCAAAAGATAATGTGCGATTTATAGCAAATTTATATTTATGCTAAAACTTAGTCTGTAAATGTAAGAACCTATTGGGAGAAATTTCATATGTTTTTGAGAAGGTTAAAAAGTTCACTTTTGCCTTTAACGAACGCATTTAAGCATTTAACACTGTAAAAGACCTTCTTTCTGTTACCGAACTACGCCGAGCACTTCTTCTATGCAGATCGTCCTGAATTTAGAAAATGGTGTTCATTACTCGGCTCTTTGTCCCTACGCCCCATTTGTCCGATTTCAATGGACGCCTGACCTATCGCTACTTAGTTTGCATAGACTAGCTGTGCATTTCGATTTCACGATCTGCGAACAGTTCCTCCGATAGACCAGGACGTTCCTTCGAATTCGAATTAGAATTCTCCAATCTTCGGAAAATTCCGCTAACAAATACACGAGACTCTGTTACATTTTGTATTTTTTAATTATCGAAATTATAAAGATGCTACCATTAGAAATGATTAAATGAATTTCTTCATTCAAGCACATATCATTATAAAAAAAAAATTGCAAGAAATTTCAATAAATTCAGTGTTGTCATTTTTATAAAACAATGTATAGGAGTTGCATTTTGCTCGGTACGGTTAGTGTTAATCGAGTGCTGATAGAATCGGTCTTTCTCGAATACATATCTCCAAAATTAATTACCGCGTCCAAAAATATGTGAAACAAAACCTGTAGACATGAACCGGCTGCATCTTTTATGTCCTATTACTTTTTCTCGTAGAACAAACGGTTTTCGAGAAAATGGAGAAAAACGTCGGACCAAACGAATAAAACATTGAAATAATCAATTTAAAGCTGATAAAATCGTTTTTCTCGAATATCTTTCGAACTATTTATTGCGTCGGAAAATATGTTAAACAAAACATGTAGACCTCGACAGGCTGCGTCTTTTATGGCGTATTACTTTTTCTCGCAAAACAAACGGTTTTCGAGAAAATGGAGAAAAACGTCGGCCCAAATGTATGAAATATTGAAATAATTAATTGAATGCTGATAGAATCGTTTTTTCCGAATATCTTTAAAACTATTTACCGCGTAGAAAAATATGCCAGACGAAATCTGTAGATGTGGACAGACTGCGTATTTTATGTCCTATGACTTTTTCTCGTAAAGCAAACTATTTCCGAGAAAATTGAGGAAAAAGTCGGACCAAAGGAATGAAATATTGAAAATGACCGCTGTCGCATTTTTTACTTTATAATTATTGAAGTTGCAAGGATATAATTCCATTAGAAATTATTAAAAATGAATTTCTCCATTCAAGCACATATGTATCGTTATAAAAATTGCAAAAAATTTCAATGGAGACAGTGTTGTCATTTTTATAAAGCAATGTATAGCAGTCGCATTTTGTGCTCGGTACGGTGTTAAAAATTGCAAAAATATTTGCTGTCGAATAATTACTTTTCGCGAACCCGTGATGTATAACATGATGTAATTTGCTCGTCCCTGGTACGAGGTAATTTGCGGTTGTCCGAATAACGAAAATGTAATTAACACGAGAAAATTATGCAAACCCTGATAAATATACGGCATACCTCGAATAGCTGGAACGCTAATATGAAAATCGGTCAGCGAATTAACTGTTATAGGCTATAGAAATTCCCTGGAATATTCTCAATATCACTGTGGTTCGTGCAGAAGGTATCTGTAATAATAATTAGTAGACTGCGGATCTTCATGCATTTATGGCAAGATTGACTAGATGAAATTCAAAATTGTTGAAATATTTTCAAAATTGAAGATGTCAAGATGTGATCTCTTCTCTGTTAATATCATTAACCCTAGGTTTACGGAGCTCTAGAAATAACTATTTCACATTATTTTATAAACACAACAAGTACGTGTCTCTTCAAATTTTTGGCCATCTTTCCAATAATATTATATACAGGGCGAACATTATAAAGCGTTACAGACGAATACCTCCAAAAATATTGATTATATGCAAAAATGTTTCAGATGAAAGTTGTTCAGTACCGAGAGTGACATCATGTGGTAGAATTTCTATTTTTCCGGATGGATACTCCCAGGTGAGGTGAAGGTCACCTTGATTTTTTTTAATGGAAAGACCTACTTTCTGTATGATGGATCGATTGACTATCGAATTCTGAGTAAAAATGTATTGAACTCCATATGTCCAAAATCTAATAGTTGACGAGATATTATCGAAACAATTTTCGTTCTTCTTTGGATACTAAAACACCTAAAACGCCATTACTGTCGTACTAACTAAGACGTTAGCGTTTACTTACTAGTGTAACGTCTTATTGTTAGTACGACAGTAATTTTAGAATTATTTAAATTGAAATATCTCCTCAACTTTTCGACATACATAGGTTAGTACTTTTTTATAACGAATGTCCAGCTGGGTCGATTGATGTATTCAAAAATACCTCATTCCATTTAAAAAAACAGAGTTAACCTTCATATCTCCTTGACGTCTCCACCTATAAAAAAATTAATGACATCAGATTACGAACGCCTCGATATCAAGTAAGTTTGGTCTGATGCATTTTCGTCTATCTTCAAAAGCAAGCGAGTTATTCAGGTGACCTATTTATAGTGCTCCACCTTGTATACAAAATACAAGATATAAGAGAAGACCAAAAAGTATTTATTTGATTTCTACCTCAATTCAAATAATAAATAATCTTTTATTTGCAAATAAAAAATAATAATTTATTAAATAAAAAGTTTAGTTATTATTTGCAATGAAAATCACACGTTTATTTATTATTTAAAATAAAATTTTCCTGAAAAAATTAAAAATTGCACAGGCATCCGGAGTCTACTTATTATAATCGATTAATATTATATTTCTTAACTAAAAATCTATCGAGGTCCGCAATCGACAAAAATTAATGGAATCGAGAAGAACGGGAGTCAAAAAATTAGTAATTTTCTTCGGAAAATCATCGTTTCGTAGGAAACTTTGATAATAACAAGATTTCTTTCATCTCGCACGTATCGGGTTGGCAAGAAAGTAATTTCGGTATTTTAAATTGAAGTAAAACCCAATATTTTTAATCAATCAAATATTCTGATTTATTCTTTTCGGCAAAAGATCATCGAACAAAATGGAAAATATCTCAGTCATTGAAGTCTATTGCTTGAATAAAAAAATTGTTCTCCATTTTATCTGAAAACACCCCGAAATTACATTTTTGCCGACCCAATACTTTCGCAACGACAATTACACTTGCGATTCGATTGCAGTTCCGCATTCGGCAATAAATTTTCGATAAATTATCCTGAATTGTTTCTAATTGAACGGTGCAATTTCAATGACAACGGAACCTCGAATAACAATGAAATTGGGTTCGAATTTTGCAACGGAATGCCGATTACAAGCTTCAACGGAATTGTACGAACTGGCACGAGAATAGTCATCAATTGCGTCAGCTCGCGACACAAATAGCCTATCAAATTTTCCATATATTTGTCACGTGCTGTATACTTTGGCAAATTAGTGTCACCGATTCCGCCGGGCTGTTTATAGACCTGTATCGAAACGAGAGGAATAGTTAACACACACCACACACATACACACACATCGGCTAAAAGTTTGTAATCATGGTGTAAATTCAGGGAAACAGAAGGTTTATAAGAAGAACCGGTAATTATTGAGAAATTAAGGGTCTGCGTACTCCGAATTTGATGAAATTTTAATATGTTATGCAGCAACACATTTTGAACAACTTTTCCCTTTTCCAATATAGGGCGTTCGCTTTTAGTTTTCGAGATATTTGCAAAAAACTATCGCTAATACTGTATTGAATTTTTCGTATTGTTGCACGCTCCGCGGCAACGTAAGCCTGTCCCGGCGGGGCGTTTGTTTACATTTTGAAAACAGGGTCTCACTCTGGTCATACATATACATACGTTAGTTCAAATTCTGTATGAGGAATTATGTATGTGCAGGAATCCGAAAAATTCAATACAGTATTAACGATAGTTTTTTTCAAATATCTCGAAAACTAAAAGCGACCCCCTATATTGGAAAAGGAAAAAGTTGTTAAGAATGTCGAAATTAATAACATATTAAAATTTCATCAAAATCGAAGTACGCAGACCCTTTCTCAATAATTACCGAAGAACCGAATGCCTTTAGACCAACCAAGCAAGATGAACTTGTCGAAAAACTTACGAATGCGTATTTTTCTTCGAATTGATCTTTCATTAAAGAACCACGTTTATTTTGAATAACAGCCCGACATATTGAGGACGTCCTGGCAATTAGTTTTTCGAATATTTTTAATTTGATATTTTTCCAGGCTTCTTGTGGAAGCTGCCATAGATGTCCATTTGGAAAAGTGCAAGAATATAAATTTATATTTAGCTCCTGCATCTTGCAATTGATGCAGAAAATTTTTATTTCGCTAAACATCCGGAGTCTTATCATTAGACTGCGGATTTGACTCGTTTATGACAAAAATGAGTACGTACAGTTTGAAGCAGTGGACATATTAAAAAGATTTAAGGACATCAGCGTATTAATTTCAGCTTGATAAGGAAATTAAGCTTGATTACAATTTTCTATTTGCTTCCTCTTGCAATCAGTGCAAACATTTTTTATTTCGCATAAAGATCCGCAGTCTAATAATCATTTATGTAGAGTCACTATTGGGATGGTTCTCCTTTTATATTTTTTTCGAAATTCATACTCGCGAGCGTCTCGCTGTTCTCTTTATCTGTTTTACCGATAACTGCCGCAATCCTGGTTCGTAAACTGGTAATTCGAAAATCGATATAACACAATGCAGCCTATTGTGTTGCACCGATACACGCAGCGTTGGTACCTATCGATTTTTAACGATTGGTGCATGCAAATTCAGAATTGTTACGGCAGCTGAGACATTGATTGTAGAAAGATACACATACAGGATGATTTTTATGAAGTGGCAGATTGAACGAAACTTTCTACAATGAATGAAATTTCTGCCAATAGGCTCTCACATGTGCAGACTAGGTTTTAGCATAAATATAAATTGCTATAAATCGTCCATTATCTTTTGAGAGAAGTTCGAAGACAAGCAAAATAGCAAGTCCTAGAATGATCGCGCTTCTTCCTGAAATTAACGTTGTTTGCCTCATCACACATTTTTATGAGTAATCATTTCAGCGAAATTAGATATAATAGCGTGAAACAGCATTCTTTCAGCTGTGTATACATATATGTATGCAGAGTACTTCACCTAACTTGAGCCCCTTAAATATCTTTGTTGTTTTTAAAGATACGTCAAATGTGTGTCTGAAGGACAAAGTTGAATGGTAAAATGGGGCTCATACGATACTAACAAATTTTTGTTTTATGTAATTTTTTTTAGAGATATGAAGGTCACCTTCATTTTTTTAAATAGAATGTCCTATTTTTTATACTATAGATCAATAGAGTATCAAATTCTAAGTAGAAAAGTATTGACCTTCATATGTCCTAAACCTAATAGTTAACGAAATATTATCGAAACAAGTTTCTTTCGTCTTTGGATAATATCTCGTTAACTATTAGGTTTAGGACATATGACGGTGGACACTATTATACTCAGAATTTGATACTCTATTGATCTATAGTATAAAAAATAGGACATTCCATTAAAAAAAATGAAGGTGACCTTCACATCTCTAAAAAAGATTACATGAAATCAACAATTATTTTAGTATCGTATGAGCCCCATTTTACCATTCAACTTTGTCCTTCAGACATTTGACGTATCTTTAAAAACAACAAAGATATCTAAGATGGTCAAGTTAGGTGAAATACCAGGTATATAATAATTAATAGCATAAAATTATTTAAAAATTTTGAAAATTGTCTTTCGCGAAACGCCTGTTTTTCTGTCTCTTCTTTTCTTTAATGACGATTACAAAGCGCAGTTCGCGAGAGTTCCCGATGAATTTGGCATGGAAGTATTTGTCAGAGCCTCCTTAAGATGGCTGTGTAAAAATTTCTTGCGAATACTTGCGAATGTAAAAGTTAAAACAATAAATAGGCAACGTGTTGGCAACAACCGAAATCGTGAAAACATGCCCAGACCACAAGGAGCACTCCAATTTATTTAAAAATTAACACTCCCGCGATTTCGTGTCGCTGAATATGGAATCCGCCATTTTGTTTTTTGAAATTTTCAAATCGAATGCATATTCAGCGACCCAAAAAATGGGGGAATACTAGATTTTAAGGTAATCCGAGAATATCTGCGATATTGAATCTACCATTTAGTTTTTTGAACTGATCAAATCAGATTCAGAATCAGCGACTCGAAAACCCCCGAAATACCGATTTCCAACAAAATTCATATATCGTTTCGTCGATTCTGAATCACTATGCGTCGTTTAACATCAGCGAGCTCAATCAGTTATTATGAGAATTCGTTGTCAGCTGCACAATGACCTACCAGAATCAAATAATTGTCCGTAGCACAAAGGGGCGGCGCGCTGGCCGGGAGTTATTGAGTACAGTATAATCGTAAACCCTCTGTCACGACCATAAAGTGGAATGCTATGTAAGGAGACGAAATATAAAAGATGAAAATGAAATAGCCTTGCGAAGGGAAAATGAAAAAGATTTCCGCAGAAGTGACGTTGGAGTAGTTTTAACACTAACCGTACCACAACCGGTGATATAACCGGTTCCACATTTTTTATTTTTTAATTATTGAAATTATAAAGGTGCTTCGCCCCATCAGAAATTATTCAATAAATTTCTTTACTTGATTAAGTATCACGTATTATTATAAAAGTTGTGAAAAATCTAAATGAGTTCAGATTTGTAATTTTGATAAAACAATGTATATCCAATACATTTTGTAGCCGGTACGATTAGTGTTATACTTGAAATTTCCCTGAACTCAAAAATTGAATTTTCCCTCAATTTAAACTTGAAATATCCCTCAATTTATACTTGAAATTTCCCTCACACACACGCAATTTAAACTTGAAATTTTCCTTAATTAAAAACTTGAAATTTCCCTCAATTTACGCTTGAAATTTCCCTCAATTTAAACTTGAATTTCTCTCAATTTAAACTTGAAATTTCCCTCAATTTAAATTTAATTTAAGCTTGAAATTTCGTTCTTGAAATTTCAAATGACCGGTTTCACATTTCTTATTTTTTAATTATTGAAATGATAAAGATGCTTCCATCAGAAATTATTCAATAAGCTCCTTTATTCAATCACGTATTATTATAAAAATGGTGAACAATCTAAATAAGTTCAGTCTTGTCGTTTTGATAAAGCAATGTATATCCGATACATTTTGTAGCCGGTACGGTTAGTGTCTAAACGTATCGAATCTTGTTCTTTTAGGAATGAAAGCTGTTGTAATCGTGAGTAGATTTTAGTATAAGCAATTATGTTCTTCCTTAACTTTACGTTCTCTTCATCGAGTTCGTATTCATTAATAGGATATAGTGCGCGGAGTCAAATGTAATTACTAGTAAGAAGTAGTTTGGTTGAAACAGGATGTTGTTAAACACATAAGTTTAAGTAGTTGAGCTTAAGAAAGTTAGCCTTCCGGTGAAACAACTAAAGTCCGACAAATTCGACAACTAACACCACATTTTACATAAGCAAAATTGTTGTAAATTCTCTCGTTAGTTCGTGGAAGCGAAACTGGACAACAGTACGTTATGATTACATCGGTATAGCTTCTATAACATAAACATCATTTACCAATTTTTGCAACTTTACAATTTCACCATTTCACAATTTGACAATTCCATAATTTCAGAATTTTACAATTTTACAATTCCACAATTTTAGAACTATAGAAATTTACCGTTTTTCAACTTTACAATTTCACCATTTTACAACTTAACAATTTTATAATTTCGCAACCTTACAATTTCACAATTTTACATTACAATTTCACAATTTTACAACTTTCGAATTTCACAATTTCAGAAGTTTCGAATTATACATTATTTTACCATTTTACAATTTTACAACTTTACAATTTACATTTTACCATTTTACAAAATTATGAAATTGTAAATTTGAAAAATTGTCAAATTCTAATGTTGCAAAATATAAATTGTAAAATGGCAAAATTCTAAACTTCCAAAATTGTGAAATTGTAATATTGCAAAATTGTAAAATTTTAAAATTGAAAAATTGTGAAATCGCAAAATTGTAAAAATTGAGAAATTAGAAAATTGTCAAATTGTATAAAGTTTAAGTAGTTGCGCTTAAGAAAGTTAGCCTTCCGGTGATACACCTCGAGTTCAACAAATTCGACAACTAAAATATGGACTAGCACGTGTGATAGTCAATGCAAACACAATATCTTAAAAAATCATTTAAACAATCTTCAGGTAGGTTTCCTTTGTAATATTTCGCGTGTGCCACGTTCGACACAAGTTTTACACAAGTAAAATTGTTGTAAAATTGGCTTGCGCAGATCGAATACATATTCCCTCGCTAGTTCGTGAAAACGAAACTGGAAAACAGTACGTTACGATTGCATCGGTAAAGCTTCTGGGTACAAACATAAACATCAGCCTCTCCTTTCCTTCTTGTTAACTGTGAATCATGAAATGTAGATGCATGCGTTCATTAAACGCAGAGAATTGGTCGAACTACCGACAAGTAATACAATGTATTATTTATCACAGTTTTTCCAACACTCTCGGGAACAACGACCAAAGTTTGTTCGCCGATAAAGCTATTTAAATATAATATGTATTCGCTTCGAAGCGAGAGAGAGAGAGGATAAAACAAGGCGACAGTCTATAAATTGCATTTTTTATGCAGTTACGAAAGCAGGAACCACTGAAAATTGTCAGTTTCACGCTGCTAAATTTCGCTATGCTTCCATTTCCGAATACTCGACCTCGAACGACTGAGACTACGTTCAACGATTCAACCAGATATGTAATCTGAAACGCATCGGACTCCACTCGTCTAGGGTAGAGTAAGTTTGAAAGAAACCGTGTGTCGCGAACAAATAATTCACTGTCCAACACCAAATCTGTTCCACAATTACTGTTGGGTGGTTCTTATAGAATTTTTGTGCTGATTCCGAATCTGGTCTTAATTTTTCTCCTAGATGCACAGTTTTTGAGAAACATGGCTTTGAAAAAAAAACATATTTTTCAACTGTTAACAAATATTCTGATGTTATTATAAAAGATTTTGAATTTTGATATCCAATTTTGATATCCAATATTAATACATTATGATTGTTTAAACATGTTTAAAGAATTATCACTTTTGCACCAATGTAACGATACTACAACTTTAAAACTTTTAACAACTTTGGAATTTTACAATTTCACAACTTTAAAACACATTAGAATTTTACAATTTTTCAATTTCGAATAATAAATTTGAAATTACAAAAAAAAATGTGGAAGAAAACTTTGTGTAACTTCATAAATATTAAGAAATACTAACGTAAAGTATACATACAAATTTCTCAGGATCTGACAATATCATAAAGTCGTAAAAGTGTAAAATTGTTAAATTAAGAAACTGTAAAATTGTAAAATTCTAAACTTGTGAAATTGTAAAGTTGTAAAGTTGTAGAACTGTGAAAATGTGAAATTGTAAAATTGTGAAATTGTGAAATTGCTGAATTATAAATTATGAAATTGTAAAATTGTACAAGCCTACAGTTGTAAAGTTGTAATATTCTAAAGTTGTACAATTGTAATGTTGTAAAATTGTGAAATTAAAAATTGTGACATTGTAAAATTTTGAAATTGTAAAATTCTAAAGTTGTAAAGTTGTAATATTTTAGAGTTGTAAAGGTGTAATATTCTAAAGTTGTACAATTGTAATGTTGTAAAAATAGGGAATTGCGAAATTAAAAATTGTAACATTGTAAAATTCTGAAGTTGTAACATTGTAAAATGGTGAAATTGAAAAGTTGTGAAATTCCAAAATTTGTAAAGTTGTAAAATTGTAAGACTCTAATATTGTAAAATTTTAAAGTTGTTAAATTGTGAAATTGCAAAATTAAAAATTTAAAAATTCTGGAGTTGTAAAGTTGTAAAATTCTAAAGTTGTACAATTGTGAAGTTGTAAAATTGTAAAATTGAGAAGTTGTGAAATTTTAGAATTGTAAAGTTGTAAAGTTGTGTAACAGAAGTCCCTGAAAAATTTGCAAGTATACTTTACAATTAGTATTTTACAATGTAGTATTAGGAAACTATTTGTTCGCAACATATACGGTTTCTTTCAAACTTATTCTACATATTCTAGACGAGTGGACGGTGTCGATGTAAAAACAAACTTTAACAAGAATTTTCTCTTTGGTATAAACATAAACAATTCCGCGGGGAGTTCCTCTTAGAAATGTCCACCGATGCAGCGCTGTATATTCACCCCAACAGCGGATCATCATTACTACTTTGTATACACCCTGTACGTAGCGGTGTTGATTCTCGAACGTTGCGTTGCATCGCGGAGCAAATTTTCTCGAAATTGTTCGGAAAAGAGATAATATAGCTGACATATATAATGCCGAAATTATCTGATATAACCATTTCCGAGTTCGTGGCCGCCGGCGATCGAATGCCGGAAAGCTATCGCTGCTGACGCCAGGATTTTAGTTCGATGTAAAAGATCTCTTCGTACCGCTTTCGGATCGCTCGTTTCTTTTATACGAAGAGACCCGACTACGACTTCCACAAAATTACTTCTCGATTCATTCGCTAATGTCGCCAATAATAGTCGAAAATTAGACAGCGGATCTTTATGCAAAATAAACATTTTTTATCTGGATTGCAACAAACTAGAGTGGAACAGGAGTTTACTTTCATTCTTGATATGTTTAATATAGGTCGAAAAGAATGTAATAGTATTTTAGAATTCTTCTAATGGTTTTACTCTTTCAAATTGCACCTACTCATTTTTTGCATCAAATCCGCTCTCTAGTTATAATCTCACTTTGATTTTATGGTTGATATATTTCCTTGCTGCAGGAATATTAATGTTGCTTAAAGCAAACATTCCGGTTTGTTCATTAATATATAAATATTATTAGAAATATTTTGCTATGTCAATTTATTATACATCTCACTATTTCAAATATTCAAATATTCCCAAATATTCCATTCGGAATTCAAATGATTCGCTATTTTGATTGTTCAAATATTTTCAAATGCTTAATTCAAAATTAGATTATTTCACCTCTTCAAAAATATTTAAATATATTTAAAATTATCATAAGCCTCACTTTGATTTTATGGTCGGAATATTTCCTAATTGCAGGAAAATTAACGTATCGTTCTTTAATATATAAATACGATAATTAAACATACATTTTATATTATGCGTTATAACGAACACGCTTCAGAATTTCGTTAATTCCATTATTTAGCTATAGTTATATTCATAACCAGCAACGATTGCGGCGATTGTAATAAAATTGGAACATTTTTCATATGATTTATATGTGGGGTTTCGAGATATAATATTTCACTGGGAAACTTTCTAATATTAATTAGCTGCGGTGGTCGTTTCGCAGAATATTCTCTCCACGTGGATGAACGAGATTTTCATACTGAAATACTAAAAGCATCTAAAAAATTCCAACCTTGCTTGAATTATAAAAATGTCGACATATTAACGACCACCATTTTGCACGCGTTCTTTACTATTCCATCTCTATACGTTTGATCGTACAAATTAAATAATCATTGCGGTTCCTGGACAACATATGCTTTAACACTGAACCTACTGATCATCAAAAGTGACTAATGTGTATAGTATTATAAATAGACTGCGGATTTTGTGCATTTATGACAAAAATGAATAGGTGTAAATCGATACAGTGGAAAGGTATTTAACCTTATTTTAATTCATTTAGACTTGAACAGTGTCGATACACTATTTTTAACATATATAAGATATTAATGTGGAAAATAAATTGTTACTTTGCTTCCGTAGATCATAACCCAATCAGAACTTCAGAAAAAGTAAAAAAATTACGCCAAGTACATGAATTGAATTGAGTCGCTAACACAGCATAATTATTGTGATCACAAAAAAATAGGAGAAAGTAATAAATATCACACAAAAATAATAAAAGAAATAAAAAAGAAAAAAGATAGAAGATAATAAATAAACAATATAAGAAAATATGTGTCCTAGATGTCCACGGCCTGGAAGTCAAATACTTGGCGTGGCCAGGCAAGGTCAAGGTGTCGATGAAAGTGTACTCGTATTGTCAGACTTTTAAATTGACAAATTATCTCAAATCCTGCGAGAGAGATGGTATGTTTTTAAATAATTCTTATTCATTTATTATTTTTGTGTGATATTTATTACTTTCTCCTATTTTTTTGTGATCATAATAATTATGCTGTGTTAGCGACTCAATTCAATTCATGTACTTGGCGTAACTTTTTTACTTTTTCTGAAGTTTTGGTTGGGATCTCACTTCTTTTTACAAGAATAATTTCGATTGCGACTTTTTCGATTTGCAATGACAGACGACGAGCCCGAGCCCTGCCGAATGATCCCGAGAGTCGACGAACGAAACACGTGTGTTAGTCCTTTTGGCTGAATGTGTGCGTATACGTATTATGTTGACGAACATTTCTTGACGAAGGAGAAGAATCAGAAGAAAAATTTTTTGACTGAACCATGACATGATATTACGATATCTCTGTCATACGTGGACCGATTTTATTGAATTTGGTATTATTCGAAAGCTTATATGCGGTTTACATGAGAAAAATGCCTTTCAATTTAGAAAATATTGCAGGCGTGATGAGATATTAACGAAAGAAGTTTCAGGTTAGGTTAGAATGCGCTGTTTACGAGTAAAAGATACGGGGTAGCGACAGTTGACATCGATACAGGGTGTTTAGACTACTGCGTCTCTAGATTAATTTATAAAAATTTTATTTTGCATAAAGATGCTCAATCTAATTATAAAAACTAACAAGATTTTTTTATTTGTTTTTTTACATTTTGCGCGATTTTTACTATAATATACAGGGTGTGTCAAAATTCCTTCAACATCCGGAAATGGAAGGTTCCTCAGATCATTTGAAGCAACATTTTCCTTTGCAAAAATGGCGTCCGCGGCTTTGTTTAGGAGTTATTAGCGAAAAACACGGACCAATCAGACCGCGACCTAGAATCGCCGTGGCGTTCCTCCCCCCCACTCCAACCTAATCAGCGTGACCGACATTACAAACACTGCAGATTGCTCAACTTTAAGCAAGCATAACTCCTGAAACATTGATTCTACAGGATCGGAACTTCGATCTGCAGCCGCCCCGGATACAAATCTACTGGATTATTTACCAAATACATCATAATTTGTAGAAGAAAAACACAAATTTTGAGTCCGGTAAAGTAAAGAGTAGCCTTTTATTTGTTACGTTATCCCTTTATACGTGAAAACGTTATAACCATAATCTTCCAATATTAATTTTCTTTTTTATTTTTATTTTGCTGTAAACCCAAAGTAAAATATTAGGTCGTAACACAAGTATGTTTAGATATATTCAACTTACGATTTTTTACATGTTATTAGTTTTATAAAACAGTCAAATGATAGTGTTTCATTTAAATTGAACAGAAGTAGCTTCTTACCTATCACAGACAGATTACAATTACTAATAAGTCATAAACAAATTCTTATATAGAAAATGTCCATACATCTCTGTTATTCTTTTTCGTTTTATTCATATTTTCATGTTATTATATTTATATTAGAATAATAAACTAGAGTTAGTTAAGAGTTGTTATTTATTAGATATGTTAGTTATTTTTGTTAGAAAAAATAAATTAGTAAATTATATATTATTTACATTCTGTTTGTCCATAATTAAAAATGACGTCTTCTTTGATAATACATATCTACTACTTGATAAATCATTCTGTGCTACATAGGTCCATTACTAACTTTGTTGTATTTTATATTTAATTATAAATAACTTATAATATACAGGGTATTTAACCTAACTTGACCACCTTGAATATCTTCGTTGTTTTTAAAGATACGTCCAATATCTGAAGGACAAATATGAATGGAAAAATGGGGCTTATACGATACCAAAAAGATTTTTGTTTTTATGTAATTTTTTTTTAGAGATATGAAGGTCATCTTCATTTTTTTTAATGGAATGAGGTATTTTTTAATACATCAATCGATGCAGCTGGATATTCGCTTTATAAAAGATACTAACCTATGTATGTCGAAAAGTTAGTAGTTCAGGAGATATTTCAATTTAATAAAATTCCAGTAATGGTGTTTTAGAGTTATTTATATTGAAATATCTCCTGAGAACTACTAACTTTTTGACATACATAGGTTTGTACGTTCTTATAACGCATGTCCAGCTGCATCGATTGATGTATTAAAAAATATCTCATTCCATTTAAAAAAATGAAGGTGACCTTCATATCTCAAAAAAAAAAATTACATAAAAACAAAAATATTTTTGGTATCGCATGAGCCCCATTTTTCCATTCAACTTTGTCCTTCAGACATTTGACATCTTTAAAAACAATAAAGATATTCAAGGTGGTCAAGTTAGGCGAAATACCCGATATATTGTTTAATTAATAAAAACCAACTAAATTTTAGTTTATACAACTGTAAACATATTAATTGATAAATATAGAAACCCAGGCGATTTTAGAATTTTGTCCAGCTAAAATGGCCATTTGGCACACTGTGGGGCGTTCGAATACGTTCGAAACGTGGCTCACTGTAAATAGTTGGCGAATACCGTCGCGTCGGGTCGAATCGAAATAGAAAAGTTTAAAAAACAATATATTGGTTATACAGTATCCGCAGGATTTGTTTTAAAAGCATCATATCCGAGGAAAATTCGAAACGGAAATTCCACATGAGCGGAGTTACATTTCGCTTCGAAGTTTCGAAGAAACGATTACGTTCGTACAATTCTAAAAGCTGGATCGTGCGAGTATCGTTGAAAGCTTGTAGGAATTTCAAGCGAGAGCGAAAAGATTGTCGGCGTAGAAACGGACGTGCGACAAGAAAATCGGGAATTCGGAAATCCGGGCTGCGCGACGTGGAACATCGAGTCCGTAATGTAACGCTCTCAATGATCAATTTGAAGATAGCGCATACCAGACATTTTTTCCAACTTCTTTAGCTGTACGCCGACAAGAACGACACGGCATTAAACTAGACGACGGAAGTTATCGCGTTCCAAAGCGCTATAGCGACGGCGGAAACAAGAAAGGAGAAGAAAAGTAAAGGAACGAGTGAACTCTGGCTACGAAAACTCACATACGTCCCAAGCAGCAGGCTCTCGCTTCGGCTTCTCTCAAACTTATGATGGAAACTCGGTTTAAAGGGGAAATATACCCTACTGAAGTAACTAGAAAGTAACTAGAATCTTACTAGATTTTGGGTCGAAACATGGGTTTGCGCGCCTCCGTTTTTTGTCCTTATTTGAGCAGATTTTGGGCTGGGTGAGGGCTCATTCTAAAGAGGAAGGTTAAATGCAGGGCGCTCTGCTCATTACTTAACGAGATTATGTTTATATCTAATATTATGAGTGCCCAAAGTAGAGAAAAATCAAGAAAAACAACCACAGATTTCAATGTATTTTGTTAGTTTCTGTCTCAAAGAAACTTTTTTGACTGATGTGATGAGCTGAGCGCGCCGCGATGAGTCTTCCTCTATCAAATGAACCTTTGTGCAGCTCGAAATATGCTCGCATAAGGACAAAAAACCGTCCTCTCTGATGCAGAGCCAGTCTAAAGTCAATTTTAATTCAGCTAGTTTAGACGAGACGTCGCCTAATCAGGAGGATCCAGTGCTGCGATATGGTGCAACATTTCACGCGCTTGCGCGGCCAAAACAGTAACGTATCTATATTAGGATGATGAGGTAGCACAGCCCTGAGGCAGTTATATTGGCAGGAATGTACCGAAAAAATCTGTTCCGGACAAAAAGACTCCAGGAAGTGTCCAACGAGTTACAAAATATATACAAATACACATGATATACATTCATTTTTCAGAATCAAATCATATCAATTTTTTAAAATTCTGCGGATTCCTCAAGATACCCCACTTTATCGCACATGTGCGTGAAATGTTGCACCATATCGCAGCACTGGAGTCAATTTGGAATCATAGCCACGGACCTAAGGACTGAGTGTAAAGTAGATTTACGGGCGTGATGGGGTGTCCCTCGAGCGGGGAGGGATGGTTGTCTGCGGCCATCTTGGATGGCAGCACTGTGGTGCACTCTATAGGCGACTTTAAATACTAGTGTAGCGTCTGTCAGCGCCTGTATAACACCCATAGCATGGAGCAGAACCTACATCATCTTTAGCAGGAAACGGAACCCACTTTACCTTTATTGAATCTGTGGCATGGATCAGAACTAGCTTCAACCACCGACCAGGTACTATTATGTAATAATTAATATCATTTAATAGATGCAGGGGCGGGAGAAGTGAGGTTATTCCAGGTGTATTCTACAGACTTCGTGCTACAGACGCTACACTAGTATTTAAAGTCGCCTATAGAGCGCATCATAGTGCTGCCATCCAAGATGGCCGACAAGTTGATACCCCTCCCATCCTTCGCTACACTCCCCAGGGTTATGCACAGTCCTTAGGTCCATGATCATAGCAAAACTGACACAGACGAGGTATTCTCGTCGGTGGCACTAATATTAGTGCGACCTGCCCTGTATAACGGCATTCGCCGTGAGCTGAATAGAATATGGAAATAGCAAGTGTAGCGAACATGATGCGTGGGAAAGAGGGATTTTCTGGACGCGGAAATTCCATCTTTCCCAAGAGCACACTCTAGCCGGTTGGGTCGAGGGGTCGGTGATTGAAGTGACGATTGCCAGAACCCTGGCCCGACCGTTGCTATGTCCTTGGCGTTGACGATTCCTAACACATTGTTTTGGCGGAGGAAACTTCTCCATTGCTCTTGAGGAATGAAAAAGTCCTCCCCCCGTTTTAACGGTTTTTAGGACGTCACCAATCCGCCCCCAAAAAGGTCTTTTACCAGTGGGGCAGAAAGCTAACAGACGTCAACGAGTGCACTTCGTTCAGCGCGCGGATATTTACGGAACACGATAGACTCTCCCCGGGTTACTGTTTGTTGTTAGCGTTTCCTCACACATTAAATATACTGAATATTATCACGCGTACCATTTAATATTCCTTACTGCTCGATATCCTAAACAAGCAACTCCATCTCGATGTTCATTAGGCAGTTGCGTGTTTATCAGTGTTACCAAATTTTTGTTCTGCACAGAGGTTCGCAACACTGATAAATACCCAAAAATCTGTGGGTACACTTCCCCCTTTAAAAATAAAAGTTTTCCCCTATTCATTTTGAAAGAAACATGGAGAATTATCTCGGCGAACAAGTGAAACATCGAGCTGTACCGCTCCTATTCCCGAAGTAGGCGTAATTTCAGGAAAATTATACTCGTCTCGGCTATTGGATCGCTCGATTACTCTGAATGCCGATTCTTAGCTTTTACTCGTATTTCTCAAACGGAGAAAGCATTTCTAGAGAACGTACTTCTGCATTTTTATCGTAAGATACCGTACCCGATAGCCAATCTCACCGGCTAAGAATCTACGCCCTCGACCGAGATTCGCAGCCATAAATACCAGAACTACGGACAATGCGGAGCAGATAATGTCGTACGTTATCGCGTCGCACCGGAAGTCGAAACGGTCGCGGTATGGTGACCATCAGAATTCAGACATTGTGGCTCCTGCCACGAAATTCTGTTTCCTCCTACGCTCCTGCTCGTTTACTCGGCCGTTGCTTCAGCTCTCCAAACAATTCCGTTCGCTTCACCCTTTCCTCTCAACTCTGATTCACTATTAACCAGAGTTGGATAAAAATTTGCGTTTTAAATCCACTTTATTCCACATTTTTATTTGAATCAAATTTTTGCACAACTCTGCTATTCACCCTCGAACGACAGACCTTTTCCGCGCTGTTACAATTGAGGTTCTCAGCTTTATTATCAATTTTTTTAAAATACGGTTTTTAAGGTACTTTTTGTAGATACATTTTCAGAATCGTCAGAAATTGACTAATTCAATTACGATTTTAATATTTACTCAGGATCAGAATAGACTCGGGCACCGTCGTCGAAGGATTAAACCTCGCAGTTTCTATTTCCCTCGCATCCTCTCCGCCACGTGCTTATTAACTGGGCTCTCCATATTTACACTACCGCTGAAAAAGATACAGACACTTCCTTTTCCTCTACAAAACGTGGTTTAACCTTCCGGCGCACAGTGTGGCCGATTGCCGATCTAGCTGTTCAAAATTTAGAAAGTGCTTTTAATGATTTCTTTTAAGAAAAATCTTGGCGAATCTAGGGACTGTGGAGCGTCCCGTCCGCCAAGAAAATGAACAGTCCCTGACTCTCCCACCCAGTGTGACCAGATTGAGGTTGAAACCAGTGTCGCCAGAGAAGCGCCGAAACGGGCTCTCCCTCTGTACTCCTTCCATTATCCTATTCCACCACCATGAGCACACTCCAACGTCCCCCACTTAGACCGTAGACTGGTCCCGCAGTCGCGCAACGTGCTCTGGTCATCAGAGAGGGGGTACTTATATTCCCCTCGATTCCTTTTCGATTGCCTCTGTCTGGACACACAGCTCCCCCCCTCCCTAACCAGCGCGACCAAGACACTGTTTACGCGACAGAGTAAGTACGGTTTTTCACTCCCCCGCAACTTTATTTAACAACAAAAGCTTAATAACTTTATTTACTTTACTATATATAACGTTGCCACCTCGAATGTTTTTAAAGACATGTAAAATGTCTAAAGGACAAAGTTGAATGTTTTTAAATGGAATGATGATGTATTTTGTAATACAACAATTGATGCAGCTGGACATTCGTTATAAAAAAAGTAGTAACCTATGTATGTCGGAAAGTTAGTAGTTCAGGAGATGCGTTTCAGTTTAAATAATTCTAATACACCATGACTGTCGTACTAAAAAATTAGCGTTTATTTACTAGTGCAACGTCTTAGTACGACGTATCTTTAAAAACAACAAAGATATTTGAGGTGGCAACGTTATGTGGCTCACCCTGTATACATATCGATGATATATTGATATAATATTGATATATTTATGTAATATTGATATATTGATGTATTGTAATATTGATATATTGTAATATTGATATATTGATGTATTGTAATATTGATATATTGATGTAATATTGACATTGACATTGACATTGACATTGACATTGACATTAACATTGACATTGATATAATTAAAAATATTGATACTAAAGTCGAAACACAAGTATGTTCAATATCCTTAAAATCAAATACTATGTTGAAATACTATTTTCAACAAATCCAGCATCAAATGAAATACTTTCTCTTGAAAATTGTACGCATACTTTAAAATAAATACGATTATTTATCAGTTATTTCAAATACTGTATTATCTAGCTCTGACCCTTGAAAGCTTGATTATTCCCGTCCTTGTCTCTTGTCCCTGGCTCGGAGCGGCGCAGTAGCTTCTAAAGCCGAAGCTGCGTAACTTCGTCGCCTTCCAGGCGACGAGATAAACATGAAATTGTATGCGCAACCCCGGGCCGAAAGTTTCCTGGCAAATCGTGCTCCGGGCACGTCGACGTAACCCTTTCGTTACCCTTTGTATTCGAGCGCTATGCCGGACAATCGTGTCCGGGCAAACACAGTTCTACCGAGCAATCTCCTGCATCTTTCCCCGCGGACGAGATTAAATCAGAAACCCCAGAGACGTTGAATTTAGTGACATTTCGCGAGAAAGGCGATTTCTAATTAGTTTGTATCGCTCCCTTAAATGTCTATCAACGTCAAAGTTGAAAAAATGAATAAAAGGAAAATAGTCCCTTGGGTTGAAAATTAACGCTGTTGATTGAGGATATTTGCTCGAAGTTGATATTTAATGAAATTAATGAAATCTATATATACGTTCGGAGAATTTCTCTACTTTAATTATTATACAGGGTGTCCCAAAATTTCTGTTATACGGGATATCTCTTTATCCATCGTATTTGGAAAAAAATACATCCAACTATAGAAAGGTGCATTTTTTTATATAATGTTTGGCCTGTTGAAGGTCATTTTAAGGTCAAGTTCACTTTTTTAAATTGAAACATAATTTTTTTATTACACCAACTTATTCTATGAGAAAAAACGACTAAGTATTATTCGAAGCGTTTTTTAATTCGACAACTTTTTAATAGTTCAATGATAAAGACACAAGAAGATCGTTTATCATTGAATTACCTAAAAAGTTGCTGTCCAATTAAAAAATGTTTCGAATAAAACTTACTTTTTTTTTCTCATGGAATAAGCTGGTGTAATAAAAAAAGTTATTTTTCCATTTAAAAAAGTGAACTTGACCTTAAAATGACCTTCAACAGGTCAAATAAAATATAAAAGGACTGCACCTTTCTATAGAACTTTGAAAACCATACAAATTTCATTGGAAGTATTGTTTTCTAAATACGATGGATAAAGAGAAAATTGGCTTTTATTTCACCCTAAAATACCGAAATTATGGTCTTGCCAACCCAATATAACTGGACTGCGGATCTTTATGCAATTATGGCACTTAACACATTACCGACCGATAGCCTATTAATAGGATTTTTAATAATTGTGTTGTACCAAAAGGAAGCATAGAAGTTTCCTTTTATATTGCAACCTTAAATGAAACTATTAGACGACGTTATTGAGGGTGACTTGTTAGTTCACAATGAAAATTGCTGTTGCTATTGAAGGTTCCATTAAAAAGCGTTCAGCCGTATACCATAGATTTTTAAAAATTATGCAATAATCACCGGTCGGTAATGTGTTAAGAAATGTTGAAAAACAGCTAGGATACAAGATATGAGAGAATTTAGGACAATTTCAATTTATTTCTGTTCGAGAAAGGTTACTACCATGGAAAAGAAGATCCTATTTGACTCGAGTTTCTTAAAACTCGTCTAGAAAAATTGAATGAGATTGCATAAACATCCGCAGTCTGACTATAACCGTACTAGAACGCGTAACAGTTATTTTCAAAACTGTTTCAACCCTTGTGTTTGACAGATGAAAGCGCATTTGGAGCATAACTCGGCGAAAGGAGGTAGATCTAGCTTTAAAGAGATTGGAAAGGCAGTGGTTTAGAGAGAACGGTCGAGCTGCTCCAGTAAAAACATTGTTTCCGCCCACAAAGCTTACAGGCTTCAGCCAAAGACGGAACGTATAGTTTCCCTCCTGTGTTCCCTTTTTGTTTACCTTTCTATTGGTAAGAATGTGCTAAATAGAACGAACGGGGAAACAAAGACCAAGAACAACGAATTAGGACAGACTCTCTCTTTCTTTGCCCTAGCTGGATTCTCGTTAGAGTAGCGGATTCGACTTTTCCACGGTACTGCACTGGAATTATTCGGAAGAAACCTATCGTTTTTCTTAAAAAGCTAATTTCGCTTATTTTGCCAGTTTTAAATTCGAAAACGACGCGAGATCGTGGAAAATTGCATAGTGCGCGTAGTTGGTCTTTTACACGGTACTGTACTTTTCGTTCAATCATTGATTTCCTTCGATAATCCTTCAATTATTGTTTTCCTTCAATAATTGTGCTGTACCAGATGAAAGCATAGACATATGTTCTTCTATATTACAATTTTAAATGAAAGTATCAGATAACGTAATTGAGGGTGACTTGTTAGTTTACAATGAAAATTGCTGCTGCTACTGAAGGTTTCGTTAAAAAGTGTTTAGACATGTCCCATAGATATTTCCTCACATGTCTTAATTCAAACTTGAAATTTCCCTCTATTTAAAATTGATATTCCCATCAATTTAATCTTGAAAATTCCCTCTGTTCAGGACTTGAAAATTCCCTCAATTTAAACTAGAAACGTCAATTCAATCATGAAAATTTCCTCACTTCAAACTTGAAATTACCCTCCATTTAAACTTGAAATTTCCCTCAATGTAAACTTCAAATATCCATCAATTTAATCTTGAAAAATCCCTCAATTTAAACTCGAAACGTCAATTTAATTTTGAAAATTTCCTCAATTCAAACTTGAAATTAACCTCCATTTAAACTTGAAATTTCCCTCAATGTAAACTTGAAATATACTTCTATTTAATCTTTAAAATTCCCTCAATTTAAACTAGAAGTTTCCCGTAATTCAAAACATGAAATTTCCCTTAATACAAAACTTGTAATTTCCCTAAAGTTGAAATTTCCCTGAATTATAAAAACTTGAAATTTCCCTGAATTCAAAACTCGAAATTTTCCTCAATGCAAACTTGAAATATCCATCAATTTAATCGTGAAATTTCCCTGAATGTAAACTTGAAATATACTTCTATTTAATCTTGAAAATTCCCTGAATTTAAACTTGAAAAAGACTGGAAATTACCCTCAATCTGAACTTGGAATTTCCCTCAATTTAAACTGGAAATAATTGTTAAACAGTATCGCACGAGGTATTATACATATATCAATTTAAAATTACTCTAGCTCGGAAGAAATGTTCATAATTTTCCAGTTAAAACAGATAGCCAGTTATATAAGAATTCCTCTTAATTTTGAAAAATTAACTTAAACTTAAATTACCGTCAATTTAAACATGAAATTTTGCTATTAAAGGTTCCATTAAAAAGTGTTTAGCTAAATAGCGTAGATTTTTCAAAATTATGCAATAATTACCGGTCGGTAATGTGTTTAGAAGCTAATTTTAACTAGTTTTAAATTTGAGATCGTGGAAGATCTCTTTCGATCTGAATTTTGCTGTGATTATCGGTATTTGCGTTGGTTCTGCTTTTGATATTTCTGTTCCATTCACGCCCTATCGGAATGATCGCGGATCCATCGGTTTCCATCGAGTGCCGTGAATGGCTGTATGAGCGCGAGCACAATCTTTCGCGTCAGCTGCAGACCACAGAGCCATTTTTTGGCGTTGGTTTACAGTTTACACCGCAGCGCAGACCAGAAAGTCCTGTGCGTGATGCGGGTCGAAGCGCGCGATTAGAATCACTGGCTGCCTCGCCGGTGGCTGCACACACGGTTTCGAGAGCAGGTCTCGTGAAAACAGCTACGAGATATCGATTCCATCCGCCGCAACTTCCGCGCAGCACCCGTGTGCAACTCTCTCCCAACACAGTGGTTCAGAATCGCCAAAACTTAGGCAGAAATGAAGCAAATTTCTGCCAATAGGTTCTACACGTGCAGATTAAGTTTTAGCATAAATATAAATTGCTGTAAGTCGCACATTATCTTTTGAGAGAAGTTTCAAGACGAGTAAAAACGCGAATCCGGTCGTTCGGAGAGTCATATACAGGGTATTTCACCTAACTTGATCACCTTGAATATCTTTGTTGTTTTTAACGACACGTCAAATGTCTGAAGGACAAAGTTGAATGGTAAAATGGAGCTCACACGATACCCAAACCCAAATTGTACTTCCACCATTCTATTATCTCAGTGTTAACTTCGGGTACCCGAATACTGCAAACTTTCGGGACCCCGACCTGACCCGACCCGACCCGGACAGAAGATTCGATCGTGCAGATCAATGTTGTCAAAACATTGGTCCTCATCTCTGCGGTGAACACAACACACAACACACACATACAGGATCTGATATCTGCCACGTCCTCGTCGTAGATCCTGGATTATGCCAAGAGCAGATAGTATAACAACATTATTTCGCCAAGACTCATTTTGAAGGTTACTTAAAGGACATAAGATGACATTTTTCGAAAAAATGTTTCAGACAAAAGTTTCTTGTTTTTTTCGCATAGAATCCGAATCCGTAATAAAAAAATACCATGTTCCATTTGAAAAATGTAACTTCCGGTCCAGAAGCCGGAAGTTCATAGCGCCTTGACTTCTTGAAAATAACCTATTTTCTATTATAAATGGGTGGTACGGGTGGTCTGGGACACCCTGTATAATAATTAATAGCATAGAAATATTTTAATGTTATCCTGTTATCCTGTCTCGTTTTTTCTTTAACGACGATTACAAGACGGAGTTCGCGAGAGTTCACGATGAATTCCGCGTGGAAGTATTTGCCAGAGCCTC
The DNA here is from genome assembly GCA_028455605.1 of Lasioglossum malachurum. Classification (NCBI taxonomy): domain Eukaryota; kingdom Metazoa; phylum Arthropoda; class Insecta; order Hymenoptera; family Halictidae; genus Lasioglossum; species Lasioglossum malachurum. The sequence continues at coordinate 16,373,319 of CM052312.1, read as the reverse complement.
TTTAAGATGGCTGCGTAAAAATTTCTTGCGAATAAGTACCTGCGAATGTGAAAGTTACAACAATAAATAGGCGACGCGTTGGTAACCACCGAAATCGTGAAAACATGGCGAAAACACAAGGAGCACTCCGATTTATTTAAAAATTAACGCTCCGGCGATTTCGTGTCGCTGAATATTGAATCGAAATTTTCAAATCAAATTCACATTCAGCGACCGAAAAAATGTGGGAATACTAGATTCCAAGGTAATCCGACAATTTCTCGAATAAAACATCTGCGATATTGTGTCCATCATTTAGTTTTCCGGAATTTTCAAATCATATTCATAATCAGCGACTCGAAAGCCCTCGGAATTCCGATTTCCAACAAAATTCGAGTATGTCTTCGATTTTCGGCCACGTTTTCGCGATTCTAAACCGCTGGGCGATGTTCGCGCGCCGCTGCGATGCTCTCCTGTGCACGCCGTCGAACCAACGATTCTTCTTTTGTATCTCGGTGTGTCGTTTCACGGTTTGATTGGCAGGCTTGTTTCAGAGACAAAGATTTTGGAACGGAGGCTCGCGGCGTATTATTAACCCGTGGATGACGTGTTCCCATTCGAAGTAACTTCGCTTTAAAACTGAGCGCATCGAATGCACTGAAATTTCTGCGACCTTTTCTGCGTACATTGCTTCCCTCCCCCCCACACCCCACCCCAACCCTCGCCGCAACATTCAAACACGCTGCAACGATGCGTTCTTATTTTTCGCGTCGCTGTCTGCTCCGAGATAGAAGCCGCTCCTCTTTTTAATTCTATAGATTCGAATGAATACAGGCTTACTCGCGCGCGCGCGCGCGCGTATGGAATAGAGTGCTGCGACGAGACGCTCGAGCAACGGGGGGTTAAGGGGGTTTGAACGCGTTGTTCCTCCTGGTAACTAATCACTGTCCAACACCAAATTTGTTCCACAAATTACTGTTGGCCCAACAGTGTTGGGTGGTTCTTATAGAATTGAATTTTTGTGCTGATTCCGAATCTGGTGTTGACTTTTCTCCTATACGCACAGTTTTTGAGGGACGTGACTTTGACAAAAAAAAAACATATTTTTCAACTTTTCACAAATATTGTGATGTTACAAATAAAAGATATTGAATTGTCCTTTACAGCAAAAGATTCTGTAGACTTCTCCGAATACGGTGGTATCCAATATTAATACATTAAGATTGTTCGAATATGTTTAAACAATCACCGAAGACGGAGAGACACCACTTTTGCACCAATTTTTTAGGATATTTTTCAATTTATCTCAAAAAATAAGGGTCTAGCGGAAAATCGAACTATACCACGAGATAGAGCAGACTTTCATCTTGAGGAACCACCCTTGGTAGTTTGGAACGTCGACGTTTTTTTGGAACCAGAAAGCAAAATATCTTCTCGCGCGACATGAGTTGCCACCAGTGGCGCTCGCCACTAAAACGGTCGTTCGCCGCTCATATGTCGGGCGAAGATATTTTGCTTTCTGTTAGAGCTTTAACTTTTTTTAACTTTTTAACTTATTCCTTGTCAAAGGTGAAAAACTTTGACGATTTTCCTTACTTGACTCAGTATTTTTTTTTATAACAAATTATGAACAATAATGTTTAGTTCCTGGTGCGTTCTCAACATAGATATACATTCTTCGTATAAAAAAAAATTGGGCACTTAATCTTCAGTAGGTTTTCCAGGACATCGTTACGAAGAAACGAAATTTTTTCGTTGATAAATCGTATTTGAAAAAGTTTGATCTTTGAACGCTTATTTTGACGAGAGTTTTTAATAACTGTAATTATTATTATCGTTTTCGAATGCAATGGACATTTAAGAAACATTGTACATTCGTTAAAAGTCGATATGAGGACTTTGATTTTTTAGCTCATGAACAGCTAGCGCGTGTAATAGAAATTAAGTGGAAAGAAGCTTTGTAATAACGAGGCGTTAGCAGAAAAACCACGCTTATATTAAAAATGCACTATGAAGGAGAAAATAATTTTTTTAGGCATTAGTGACTAGTGACTATAAATAAAAGCGTGGAGCGCTAAACTATGTATATTGACGTAATCTTCGTCGGCACTCCACGCTTTGATTTATAGTCACTAGTCACTAATGCCTAAAAAAATGATTTTCTCCTTTTTAGTGCAATTTAATATAAGCGTGGTTTAAAAAATTTTTTTTTATATATTTTTTATTTTTTGAGAGAGATAAATTGAAAAATATCCTAAAAAATAGTGTCTCTCCGTCTTTAATGATTGTTTAAACATGTTTACACAACCATAATGTATTAATATTGTATATCACTGGATTCTCGGGAAAGTCTACAGAACCTCTTGCTGTAAAGAACGATATATTTTATAATAACATCACAATATTTGGTAAAGTTTGAAAAATATGTCATTTTTTCAAACTCAAATTTCGCAAAAACTGAGCGTCTAGGAGAAAAATTAAGGGCAGATTCGGAATCAGCGCAAAAAAGAATTGCATAGTGAGAATCGAAATCCCCAAAAAAAGAGTTGAAATCTTTTGGACCATGTAATTAGGAGAATGTCCTTGCTTGGACAATAAAATGCCTGGCAGTATGTGGTGAGTGCGAAGAAAAACAATGACGGTGGGTAACACTGAACCCTGCTTTTCTATTTTAGACAGTAGAATCTATGCATTTATGAGAAGAATGAGTAGGTGCAATTTAAAATAGTAAAAACATTAGAAGAATTGAAAAATACTGGGCTGAACTTCTGAAGACGTCCATGCTCAGAATTGGATGAAATTTCGGGAATAGGTTCCTGTTTGACTAAAATGATAATTGTCAGAAGGATTTCTGGCGACCAGAAGGGAAAATTTGGTTATTATTGCGAACAGGTCACTGTACTCCGATTTTGATGAAATTTAAATATGTTATAGATTTCGACATTTTGAACAACTTTTTCCTTTGCCAATATAGGGGGGTCGCTTTTAGTTTTCGAGATATTCGCAGAAAACTGTTGCTAATACTGTATTTGAATTTTCTGTATTCTTGCACGCTCCGTGGCAACGTAAGCCTGTTCCGGGGTGGCATGTGATTATCTTTTATTTGTAAACATGTTGTGGGGATGAGAGAGAAAACAGAACAGAGTGTCACCCTATACCGGGCATTTCACCTAACTTGACCACCTTAAATATCTTTGTTGTTTTTAAAGATATGTCAAATGTCTGAAGGATAAAGTTGAATGGAAAAATGGGGCTCATACGATACCAAAAAAATTTTTGTTTTTATGTAATTTGTTTTAGAGCTATGGAGGTCACCTTCGTTTTTTTAAATGGAATGTCCCATTTTTTATACCATAGATCGATAGAGTATCAAATTCTGAGTATAAAAGTGTTGACCTTCATACGTTGTAAACCTAATAGTTAACGAGATATTATCCAAAGAAGAAAGAAAATCGTTTAGATAATATCTCGTTATCTGTTAGATTTAGAACATATCGTGGTCAATACATTTTTACTCAGAATTCGATAGTCTATCGATTCATGCTACAGAAAGTAGGTGATATCATTAAAAAAAATCAAGGTGACCTTGAAATCTTCTCTATGCCTCCACCCACGCAGAAAATAATCTAATTTGTCCGAATGCATACCTTGGATATTCTAAGAAAGTATACATATACAATTCCATTCATTTCAATAAATATTAATTTTGAATACATTGCGAGTAAATATTCTCAACTGACAACGTTAATCGTTAACCCCAAGGACTATTTTTCATTTACAGAAAAGGAGGCCGAAGAAATATTAAATAGGGTAATCAGGACAGCTTGAAGCAAACAAGCAATTTTTCGCTGAAAAATACTGCATTCCAAATGTGGAATCTGTATGACTTCGTATTAATTATAGTTTTTATAGACTATCATTGATCTTTTCAACTTCGATGTTGATGGACATTTAGGAAGCAATAGAAATTCATTAGAAATCGATTTTTCCGAAAAATTTTTCGCAATTACTATAATTATCTGCACAGACTCTTTCAATAAGAGAGCCACCCTAATATCACGTACACCCTACCTTTTCATATATCGAACGAGCTAGCGAAAAACTGCCAGAAATTCGTCATCATCCTAACGCGCGAGTTAATTTCCCCGTTCGAAACGAGGACCGAACCGTTCGCGAAAGATTGTACAGCGCGTTCTTTTCCAAACATCGGAAAGTCCGGAGGAGAATGGCATTTCGAAAAATTTCCCCAGAACGAAAGTTATGGTCGAATGAAAGAGCCGCAAAACGCGTTCAATTGCGCGCAATCTTCCACGCGAAGGGCCATACAAAGGGCGCGGCCTACGCTTTATTCTGGTCTGGAAACGCGATTTTAAATTGGCACTTTCCCTATTTCAACGGGTTCCTATTTATCATTCCCGGTTGAATAGGATCGAAATAGCGATTCAGATTCAGCGCGACGTCGTGCTACAGCAGAATTGCATTTTCGTAGCTCGAAACGTGTCGCGAAATCGTAGCCAATTCAAACCGACGACGGATCCTCGTTCGCAGAAATATTACATACTTCATCAGCTTCCATTATTTACCCGAAAATTACTCCATCGAATTTGCTGAACGAAATTCTGTCGAGACGATTCAGATTCTCTATTTTTCTTGGCAAAACGAGGTGCTTGTTTCATATCACAATGAAATGTGGCAACTTGGTTTCGATATCTTTTCTTTGTAATTACAATAATTACTAAGCGATTTAAATAGCGCTATTTTTTTGGAGATATTTTTATTTAAAAATCTTCGAATACTTCATTCAAAATTCACATATTTCACCATTGCAAATACTCGGATATTTAATTAAAATATAAAATTATTATATAATTCACGAACGCTTCAAGTTTCGTAGGAAATATACAGGGTGAGGCAATAACCATGTCCACTTTGAATATTGCCGTTATTTGTAATCACTTGAAAAAATGTAAACACTTGAAAAAATGACACAAACATTTTCTGGGTGGGTGGAGGCATAGAGGAGATTTCAAGGTCAACTTGATTTTTTTTAATGAATAGACCTACTTTCTGTATCATGAATCGATAGACTATCGAATTCTAAGTAAAAGTGTATTGACCTCCATATGTCCTAAATCTAATAGTTAACGAGATATTATCCAAAAAAGAAAGAAAATTGTTTCGATAATATCTCGTAAACTATCAGATTTGGGACATATGAAGGTCAATACATTTTTACTCAGAATTCGATAGTCAATCGATTCATGACACAGAAAGTAGGTGTTTCCATTTAAAAAAATCAAGGTGAACTTCATCTCACCTTGGAGTGTCCACCGGGAAAAATAGAAATCCCACCACATGATGTCCCCCTCGGTACTGGACAGCTTTTATGTGAAACATTTTTGCGTATAATCAATATTTTCGGAGATATTCGTTTGTAACGCTCCATAATGTTTTCACCCTGTATAATAAACTTTAACTGAGATAATAAACTTTCCCCAACATCCAAATTCTTTTCTTTCCAATTCTACATTCGGATGATGCATCCTTGACTTCTTTGTAGAAATCGCAATGAAAAACGCTTAGTAATTATTCAAGAATACAAAGAAAAGATATATCGAAAGCCAAGTTGTCACGTTTCAGATAAAACAAGCACTATCGGCAACTTTGTTTTGCCAAGAAAAGTGGAGAATCGTGGAAGCGGAAAACCACCGTAACGCACCGGTTACAGCGGAAGAAAACTTTAATAGAAAAGTTTGCCTGATTCTCGGTGAAAATTGAAATATAGACCTTGAAGAATTCCGAGGTTGCATGAAATGCACCGTTGCGAGTTGGTGCACGTTTTTCTGATCGAATGGCTTCGTTTCGGTATTCCGTTAACGTCGCTCGCAGAGCTCTTGATGCCGACGTTTCAGCTTTCCGTTTCGTTTCGCGTATTTTAACAATCTCTTTGCGTTTTCAAATTTCGATAGAGCTACGATTTTCCATGGAAATTCACTGTTATTAACAGTACACTTATTGGTAGTTATTAAATATAAAATTATAAATTTAAACTTGAAATTTCCTTCAATTTATATGGAATTAATTTAAAGAATTCTCCTCTTGATTTCCAAAAAGTAATTTAAACTTGAAATTTCCCTCACTTGTGTCAATTTCGGTGTGTCTAATTTAAACTTGAAATTTTCTCTCAATTTATTCTTCGAATTTCTATGAATTTAAACTTGAGATTTCTTTCAATTTATATAGAAAACTAAATTAATTCAAATTTATTGTAAGAATTCCTCTTAATTTCCAAAAATTAATTTAAACTTGAAATTTCCCTCAATTTATACTTGAAATTTGCCTAGATTCAAACTTGACACATTTCCCTCAATTCAAACTTGAAACTACTTTCAATTTAACCTTGAAATTTCCCTTAATTTTCTCTTCCAATTTCTTTGCGTTTTGAAATGTGATAAATCTACGATTTCCCACGGAAATCCACTGCGCAAATGTTTAATCTTTAATCAATCACTTCGCGAACATCTTGTGTATCTACAATATCTTTCATACACACGTTTTAATTATTAGGGGGTAATGCATTCATTTTCGATTCCAATGCAATATTTGGAGTTTCATGCACGTTCAATGCAGCTCGTATGAATTCACAAATCAATAAACCTACCCCATACAGTTGCAGCTATTAATTAAACATATTATTTCGGAGTCAGTCTTTCATGAAATCTATCCGCGATTAATAATATAATATTTTTACCTCCACGTGAAGTTCCACTGTGCTGTGATTATATCCTATTCATACGAATACAATCGTAAAGTAAATCTGCAGGGTGAATGGAAAATTCGAATAAACTGATTTTCTTTCATATTTTGCAGTTTCAAATTTATTACCTTAAATTGAAACATTGTATAATTCTAAAGTTGTAATGTTGTGAAATTGCAAAATTATGAGATTCTAGAGTTGTAAAGTTGCAGAATTGCATAATTTTAAAATTGTAAAGTTGTAAAATTTTAAAGTTATGAAACGTTGAATTTGTAAAAATCTAGAGTTGCATAGTTGTAAAATTGAGAAATTGTAAAATTGTAAAATTCTAAAGTTGTGAAACGTTGAAATTGTAGAATTGTAAAATTTTAGAGTTGTAACGTTGTAGAATTGTGAAATTGTAATATTCTAATTTTGTAAGATTGTGAAATTGGGAAATTAAAAATTGTAAAATTGTAATGTGTTTAAGTTTTGAAAGTGCAAAATTGTAGAATTGAAAAATTCCAAAATCGCAAAACGTTGAAATTGTAGAATTGTAAAATTTCAGAGTTGTAACGTTGTAGAATTGTGAAATTGTAAAATTCTAATCTTGTAAAATTAGGAAATTAAAAATTGTAAAATTGTAATGTGTTTAAGTTTTAAAAGTGCAAAATTGTAGAATTGAAAAATTCCAAAGTTGCAAAACGTTGAAATTGTAGAATTGTAAAATTTCAGAGTTGTAACGTTGTAGAATTGTGAAATTGTAAAATTCTAATCTTGTAAAATTAGGAAATTAAAAATTGTAAAATTGTAATGTGTTTAAGTTTTAAAAGTGCAAAATTGTAGAATTCAAAAATTCCAAAGTTGTAAAACGTTGAAGTTGAAAAACTCTAGAGTTTCAAAGTTGTAAAAGTGTGAAAATGGAAAATTGGAAAATTCTAAGTTGTAAAACGTTAGAATTGTAAAATTGTGCAGTCGTGAAATTCTAAAATTCTGGAATCGGAAACTTGGAAAGTCGTATAATTGCAAGTATACTTTGCACTAGTATTTTACAATGTAGGATCCGTACTCTTACGTATAACAATGAATACAAGGTATTCTCTCACATTTTGCAACTTCAAATTAACGATCTGAACAGGCAGGGGCGTGTTAACTCGATGCGGGCGACAAATGTCCTTTTAAATTTCGTTTGTCTCGAGGCACGCAACACGATCATGTTCCGTCTCACCGACACGGTCAGGTGGACTGTAGTAGTAGGCTTTCGTCTATCCGTACAACTCCACACAATGAAATTTTGCAAAAACTTTAGCAGCTTATATCTCGATAACTATTTATTCGCGACATACAGTTTCTTTCAAACTTGTTCTATCCTAGACGAGTGGAAGGTGACGATGTAAAAACAAACTTCAACAAGAATTTTCTTTGGTATAAAGAATTTCGCGGTAAGTTTCTCTTACAAATGTCCACCGATCCGGAAGTGTAGATTCACCTCTACGACGGATCATCATTACTTTTTATACACCCTACACATGATAAAATAAAATGAACAACAGCTCCGAAGAGATGCGTCATTCATTATAGTAAATTTAGTAAATGATTCACTTAATTTTAACTATTTGTTCGCGACATACGGCTTCTTTCAAACTTGTTCTATCCTAGACGAGTGGAAGGTGACGATGTAAAAACAAACTTCGACAAGAATTTTCTTTGGTATAAAGAATTTCGCGGCAAGTTTCTCTCACAAATGTCCACCGCGATCCAGAGGTGTAGATTCACCCTGTACATCCTTCCGCAATAAAATGATTTCCAACGCGCGGAGATGAATTTCCGTGATTTCGTTTCTCGCGAAATTTCCATAAAGTCGAATCGGTAAATCGAACGGGTGAAAGCTTCGAAGAATAACGTTTTCACACCGTATTCGTGTATGCATTTCGAGCATGGTCTGCGTTCCAGTGAAACGAGATCCGCGCGAGCAGACTTAATGGATCGGTCGTCGACAATTGGATCACGAACAGAGGTTACGTCGCGCCGGATATCATTGGCTGCAACTTAAACTAGCGTCCCGCGACGTAACCACACCCGACATGAAAAACAAAGAGATTGGACGTGAGATGGTCGCGACCCTCTCTCCCTGAAACGAGGAATTACTTTATGCGGTGTCGACCCGAATCGGCCGACTAGTCCCAGCCCCGATGCGTATCCCATTAAGCTTAAGGTTTAAGATGAATTCTGTGTGAAAATCAAAGAACTTTTCGGGGTTCTACTAAAGCTGAAATATTTCAGAATATAAATAGGAAGTAAAAATAAATTTTTACAAATACCACGTTTTTAAAGTAGTTAGTACCACGTATGCACTAAGACGTTACACAAATAAGTAAACGCTAGCGTCTTACAATTAGTACGACAGTAATGGTGTTTCAGAGTTATTTCAATTGAAATATTTCCTGAACTACTAACTTTTCGACATACATAGGTTAGTACTTTTTTATAACCAATGTCCAGCTGCATCGATTGATGTATTAAAAAATACCTCATTCCATTAAAAAAAATGAAGTTGACGTTGGAATGACCTTGAAAACATGATGAAAATTTAAAATGGATATGACTGCTACATCAGTCCCTCCTCGACTTAAACTTTTTATTTGAAATATTTTTTTCTCTGGAATTTAGTTTCCGAGATATTCCAGGTGTTTATTCCAGAATAAACGCCCCACCCTGTATATTAAATTATTTATAATAAAATGTAAAATACAACAAAGTTAGTAATGCACCTATGCAGCACAGAATGATGTTAGTTTTCGAGACGCAAGGTAATTTCGTAATAAAGATAAATAAATTTTTTAAAAATACCCCGTTTTTAAAATGGACTAAAAAGTATAAAATAATTTTTCCTAGCCCCATACAGATTCCTAACCCCGTACAGATAGTTCTGAAAATTTGTGATTGTGACTTTTTAATAGCTACGAAAATACTTGTAAGATTTAAAACGAAAAACGCGGGGCGCAAGAGAAAAGTTCTCAGAAAACTCGCACAGCAGTTCATATCATTCGCAGTGCAATAAAATTGTTAGTGATTTAGACGAACAATTCATGCATCGATTATCTATTGCATGCGCCCCACGTTTTTCGTTTTAAATTTCGTTTGTGCGCCTTGAAAATGATGCACAAACTTCTTATTTTGCATAAACATCCGGAGTCTAATATGATTATAAATGGAATTCAGATTTTGACCGACTTCTATAAATCTTCCTTTTTGGAAAACTGCAAGGAATTCGTGGGGAAATTATATGTTCGGTTAAATTAAACTCATTCCTCTGCTAAATTTGAGAGACATAAGGCAAAATGTAACTCCCGAACTATGTCTCTATCTTTGCCACAGAACATTTTCAAGTATTCAACATACTCGCAGAGCACAGAGTACAAACAACTTCAAAGCTGCCGCGCGAGGTAGCCTGAAAATGCAATCTACAGAAATATGGAAAGTTATTTTCGCTATATCGTGCTTTCATTTCGTTAGTAATGTAAAACAAACGAAAACATATGGAATAGGATGTCGAAAAACGAATATTAATGGTCGTATCATTTATTTTACACATAAGAATGGTGTAACCTTTGTCAAAATTAACCCTTCGCACTCGAATAGTGAATCTGTAGCGCCATTAAAAATTGCTGTATATACAATTATTAAAAATTTAACAACTATTCTGTACAATTATTCAAAAAACGATTATTCGATTTTACTTCTAAATTAAACTTAAAATTTCCCTGAATTTAAACTTGAAATTTCCATCGAAATGAGCTTGAAATTTCCCCTTAATTTAAACTTAAATTTCCCTTAATTCAAAACTTGAAATTTCCCTTAATTTAAACTTGAAATTTCCCTGAAATCAATACTTAAAATTTCCAACAATGTAAACTTGAAATTTCCATAGAAATGAACTCGAAATTTCCCCTTAATTTAAACGTAAATTTCCCTTAATTAAAAACTTGAAATTTCCCACAATTTAAACTTGAAATTTCCCTGAATTCAATACTTAAAATTTCCAACAATGTAAACTTGAAATTTCCTTCGATTTAAACTAAGTTTAATACTTGATATAATAAGTATATTGTATGAGGTGTTGTACATATATCTATTTCAAATTATGATTTATAAGATTACAAAAATAGTGTTGTATCCTTTGTCAAAATTAACCCTCAACACACACACACACACACGCGCGCGCGCACACACACACACACTCTCGAATGGTGACTCTGCGGAGCCATTGAAAATTGCTGTACCATTATTCAAAATATTGTTTACGTCACTAATGTCTAATCATTAGCTAAATATTTAGGTATTTAGGTATTGTACCAATTTCATATCCATACAATTGAAAAGATCATAGGGAATGGAAATATTCTAGCGAGGAAGAAATTTCTAACTTTCGAGTAAAAATAGCTCCGCGTGCAAACGGTTAAAGAAGATGTAATATAATGTATAAAAGCAAGTCGAGAGATGATATCCTATAAGTAAGTCTTCTAAGCATATCTAATTATCCAGGAAAAACGAAAACACGCTCACATGAATTTAGCTCCTGGTAACGTCCGGGTGGAGAGCATAAGCGACGGCCTCGGCCGTTTAATTACTGTTCATCCGGAAGAAGCAATTAATTACAAACTACTACTTGTTTGATATCACATCGAAAACTCTAATTACGTCCGAAACATGGACCGTATAAATTTTACAACGCCTCTAAATCGTCGGAACATATTTCACTTTGTGCGACTGGAGGATACGATTTAACATAATTGCATTATACCACTTGTTTTTCTCGATTTCTTCGGAAACCGTTCGTTTTACGAGCAATGTCATGTTTTGAATTAAGGAAAATTTCAAGTTTAAATTAAGGGGATATTTCAAGTTTAAATCGAAGAAAATTTCAAGTTAAAATTGAGGGAAATTTCAAGTTTTGAATTAAGGAAAATTTCAAGTTTAAATTGAGGGAAATGTGTCAAGTTCGAATTTAGGGAAATTTCAAGTATATGGTAAATTAAGGGAATATTCAAGTTTAAATTAATTTTTGGAAATTAAGAGGAATTCTTACAATTTTGATTTAAGTTAATTTTCTGTATAGATTGAAGGATATTTCAAGTTTAAATTAAGGGAAAATTTCAAGTTTAAATCGAAGAAAATTTCAAATTTTGAAATCAGGGAAATTTCAAGTTTAAATTGAGGGAAATTGGAAGAATAAATTGTGGGAATTCCAATTTTAAATTAGACACACAGACATATTTAATATTTATAATTTTATATTTAATAACGTGCATTATTAATAACAGTGAATTTCCGTGAAAATCGTAAGTGTAAATTGAGCGAAATTTAAAGATTGAAATTGTGGGACATTTCAAGTTTAAATAGAGAGAAATTTCAAGTTTAAAGTAAGGGAAAATTTCATGTTTAAATCGAGAGAAATTTCAATTTTAAATTAATTTTTGACGATTAAGAGGGGAATTCTTATAATAAATTTGACTCCAGTTAACTTTTATAGGAAATTAATTGAAGATTTAGATGGAGGGAATTTTTAAGTTTAATTCGAGGAAATTTCAAGTTTAAATACGGGGGAAATTTCAAGTTTTGAATTCAGGAAAATTTCAAGTTTAAATTGAGAGAACGATTGAATTTTTAAAATTTTGCAAGTAATTACAAACTTCGGCGAACTGTGGAAATTTTAAAACGCCTCTCTTACAACGTATCTCTTCTAAATCGTCGTACCATGATTCTCTTTGCGCAACTGGAAGACACGATTTAACATAATTGCATTTTACCACTTGTCATGAGGCAAGGAGCGATACGGGACGAGAGAGGGAGAGAGAATATTCCGAATTTAACCACAATTCTCGACGTCAGTCTTCCCGTCGACGTGTGCACCACCTTAAAACTTCGGAACTGCATTTACATGAAACCGATATCACATTCATACGATTAGAATTCACCGCGTCAAAAGACGTTATTACTACCGCGAGTTCGCACGAGGAGAGTTTAATTATTGCTGGCAGATTGCTTGACGGAAATTCTATTTCGTTGGTGTGGGGAGAGCTTAATTAGGAGAAGAGAGATAGATTCTCTTATGTATTGCGTCTTTATTGACCTATGAACGAACCTCAAAGAATTTTTTGATATCTTAAAAATTGTTGATTTTACAGACGTGTAAACAAACGTGTCACCTTTTCTTCATTGAATTATAAGTCTAGAACTATCAAACCGATGGAAATGAGTTTTTCGGAGCTTGTAGTAGAAACATAAGAGTGCTATTAACAACGTTGTTATTTGAGAACAATGTTTTTTTCACCATTTATTTTGCAATTGTTTGAAATGAATGCCGTGTTTTCAGAGTGGACGACTTTTTAAAAAATTGAACAAAAACGTGGATGTAGCCCCGAGTGTCCCCTTTATGAAGCTGTTTTTAAAAAGATGAATATTTGAAAATTGACGAAATGAAAATGATTTGTTGCGAACGCTGCAGCGCGTTATACAGCCTCGGATGGCCGAACACAGTGGGCTGGCTGGATCGTGACATTTTACTAGAACTCTTGAACCATAAGAGATATTGGGATGAAATTTCCACTAAAATTCATTACAAAATGATTCTTAACCGCTGATCATTCTCGCAACAAATATATATTTTTCGTAATCATTTTTTAATTAATTACTTAAATTTTGCTGTCTTAAAATATAATTTAAAACTGTTCATTTGTTACTTATTAAGTTTTATGCGTTTGGTTATAAATTTCTGCGTATTTCTTGAAATATTCACGACATGAAGAATAAATGTCTATAATGAATTGTGAATGTGCATTACTTGACGAATTATAGTTACACAGTAATTCGATTAGATTGTATCGTATTCGAATATTTCGTAATTCGTGTTTCAGTCGCAAATTGTGAGAGAAAATTCATTTACTTAAAATAAATTTACTTTAAATTAATTTTTATTAACAATTAATTTATAATTTAGATTGATGGAAATTTCAAGTTTTAATTGAGAGAAATTGAATTCAGGGAAATTTCAAGATTTGAATTGAGGTAAATGTCAAGTTTTGAATTGAGGGAAATTTCAAGTTTTGAATTAAGGGACAATTTCAAGTTTAAATTAAGGGGAAATTTCGTGTTTAAATTGAGGGAAATTTCAAGTTTAGAATTAAGGGAAACTTCAAGTTTAAATTGTGGGAAATTTCAAGTTTAAATTAAGGGGAAATTTCAAGTTTAAGTTGAGGGAAATTTTTTATAATAAATTTGATATTAGTTATATTGAATAAAATAATAATTTAAGATGTAAATCAAGGGAAATTTTAATTTTAAATTAGTTTTTGAGAATTAAGAGGGGAATTCTTATAATAAGTTTGATTCCAGTTAAATTTTAAAGAAAATCATTTGAAGATTTAAATTGAGGGAAATGTCAAGCCTAAATCGCGGGAAATTTCAAGTTTTGAATCGAGGGTAATTTAAACAATTAAATTAAGGTAAATGTCATGTTTTGAATTGAGGGAACTTTCAAGTTTAATGTGTGTAATGTGTAAAGAGTTATTGTTTTATACAAGTCTGTTTGCAACTAAGATATGTAAAATCACGTTTCTGCATTATGAATATAATTCCACAACTGCATAAAGCTTTGCGAGAGATCGATCGAATTCTAATGGGAATAAACGACGCTGTTTCCTCGAGCTGTTTTAAGATTCCGTTCCTGGTTACACATTTATCGGTTCGCTGTAATACAGTATTCAGTTCCCTCGATAGCAGCGTTGTACTTTGCCGTAGAATTTTCAATCGCGCATGTCATTTACCAGCGAAATTATCCGCACACGTGTGTTCAAGCATCGCGAGCTGATTGGTCACGATTACCTAACTTTTCTCTGGAAACAACATTTATACCGTAGTCTGCGGTGTAAACCAATTGTTCCCTGTTTCACGTTAAATCGCCCGTATAATTTGCAAGTTGCAATTTCGCGTAACTCACATTTCCTAGTAATTAGAATTGCCAGAGTTGAACCGCGCGCAATTTTAACCCCACTGATATTTCGAAACTACAACCTACGGAATTTATCATCATTATACTTTTAGGGGAAAGTAATAATGTAATATTCGAAACTCTACGTTCCATAAACATCCGTAGAACGTTTTAACGAAATCGTGTTTCTACTTCCAATAACATTATTTTACGCCCAGCACACGTTGAAACTGTCATTTTTATATCTGGGAAATGAAGAGGCGTTTTTTTTTTTAAATTCTGGTCGAACTTGTAAAGCATAGCTCAACAAAATATATCCGTTTCTGCGGAATTTTTACGAAAAGAATTGTCACAGCTTTTCGGATTCTGGAAAACTTTTACTTTCCAATGTTTGAAGAAAAGAATTGTTACGGCTTTTCGGAGCTTTCTCAGAAAATATTTCATTCCAAATTTTAGAATTGTTACGGCTTTTCGGATTTTGAAGAACTTTTATTTTCCAATTTTTTAAAAAAAGAATTGTCACAGCTTTCGGATTCTGGAAAACTTTAACTTTCCAATTTTTGAAGAAAAGAATTGTCACACCTTTTCGGAACTTTCTCAGAAGGTATATCATTTTCAAATTTTATAATTGTTACAGCTTTTCGCGGATTCTGAAGAATTTTTACTTTCCAATTTTTTTAAAAAAGAATTGTCACAGCTTTTCGAAACTGTTTCACAACAATTCACAACAATTTTGTGAAACAATTTTATTTTCCAATTTTTTTAAAAAAGTACCACGAGTAATCAATTCCAATGTATCCGATGAAAAAGTTTTCGAGAAACTTTTTCGAGCCCTGATTTATGCTCGACATTATTTACGAGCGTTAGTTTGCAATGAAGCAGCTTGCACGTTGTAGGAAATGTTACAAATTATACAATATAAATTGCAATAATAAGGTTATAGTAGACTTGAAATGAAAATAAAACAACAATTTTTTAAAAAATGACTCTGTCAACGAGTTGACGTATTTTCACTATACAAGCAACATGAAAACTGATGAAGTTGTAAATTCAACCATCCGTGCAAAAATGATTGATGGGTGTCGGTATTCGGTGAATTGACAAATGTACATCCACTGTGTATGCGTATAGATTTTTTATTACAAATATTTTCATGTATGTAACTCTTTTCATGCTCTTTCGATGTCTGTCTAATACATACACACGCATAAACGTAGATCATCTATATTACAGATATATTTTATACATATTTCGCTCTACCAAAGTTACGAATAGGCTACGGATTTTTATGCAAAATAGAAACGGCCTGCATCCATTGCAAGAAAGAGAAACCAAATTGGAGAGATGTTATTTCTTCCCCCAATGATTACACGTCCCAATAAATTTCAACTTTTTCTTGTTGTATCGATTCTCATTATGAAATTCTTGTAAAGTTTTTTGCGCTGCTTCCGAATCTGTCTTTAATTTTTCTCCTAGACGCACAGTTTTTGAGTAATTTGAGTTTGAAAAAATGACATATTTTTCAACTTTGAACAAATATTGTGATGTTATTATGAAAGATATTGAATTGATCTTTACAGCAAAAGATTCCTTAGACTCTCCCGAATGTAGTGATATCCAATATTAATACATTATGATTGTTTAAACATGTTTAAACGATCATTGAAGACGGAGAGACACCACCTTCGCACCAATTTTTGACGATATTTTTGAATTTATCTCAAAAAATAAGGGTCCAGCGGAAAATCGAACTGTACCACGCGATAGAGCAGACTTTTATCTTGAGAAACCACCCTATTAAGTTTGGAACGTCGACGTTTTTTTCGAACCAGAAAGCAAAATATCTTCGCCCGACATATAAGAATTTCCTAGTGAGAATCGAAACACTTTTTGGCTGTTGGACAGTGTTATTAGACTACAGATCTTTAGGCAAAATAAAAAAAAATTGTCTGCATCGATTTGCGAAATTGAATGTTTCCATCATTGCGAAAATTATTTAAAGCTCGTAAATATTCATTTAAATCACTGTACGCTTTAAAAACCAGAATTGCATCGACTAGAAACTAAATTGAATGTTATATCTTCCATTATTGATTATTAGACCGCGGATCTTTATGAAAACTAAAAATTGTCTGCATTGATTTGCAAAATTGAATGTTTTCATCATTACGAAAATTATTTGAAGCTTGCAAATATTCATTTAAATCACTTTAGGCTTTAGAAACCAGAATTGCATCGATAAAAAACTAAATGTAATGTTATTTCTACCCATAATAATTATTAGACCTCGGAATGTTACGCAAAATAAAAATTGTCTGCATCGATGAAAATTATTTAAAGCTTGCAAATATTAATTTAAATCACTGTACGCTTTAGAAACCAGAATTGCATCGATTAGAAACTAATTTGAATGTTATATCTTCCATTATTGATTATTAGACCTCGGAATGTTATACAAAATAAAAATTGTCTGCATCGATTTGCAAAATTGAATGTTTCCATCATTGCGAAAATTATTTAAAGCTTGCAAATATTAATTTAAATAGCTGTAGGCTTTAGAAACCAGAATTGCATCAATTAGAAACTAAATTGAATGTTATATCTTCTCTCCATGATTAGACCGCAGATCTTTATGCAAAATAAAAATTGTCTGCATCGATTTGCATAATTGAATGTTTTCATCATTACGAAAATTATTTAAAGCTTGTAATGATTCATTTAAATCGCTATAGGCTTTAGACTGCTGTAACGACGTTGGTATGGAATTACGCGTTAAGATTGCTCCATCGACAAAATAATCGACGCGAACTAAAACCCAACCAACTTTTAGCTTTGTGCTCTAAAACGCAACGAAAATTCAGTGGAACAGCCTTCGGAAGCGTTGCAACTTTCCTTTGAGTTCGTACCGTAAGCGGATTGCAAAGTGCGCAAAACTGCAGTTAATTTGCGATTCTCTCTCTCTCTACATGTTATCCCTGTTACCGAATTCCAGTGGCTCCGCGCAACTATTTTTTCTCGTTGTTTTTCCTCGTTTAATAATCCCTTCAAAAGCTGCGCGCAAAACATTAGCCCGACTACACAAAAGACCTTGTTTTTTAAATTCCAGAGAGAGTGGAACTTAGTTTTTTAGACTTTAAGTAACTTGCAATTTTGTTCGCTCAGCTCCAATCTCCTTAAATTTCCCTAAATTAATAAAAACTTGCAATTTACTCCAATTTAAAACTTGAAATTTCCTTCAATTTGAACTCAAGATTCCTTCAATTTAAAATTTTTTCCTTCAATTTAAACTTGAAATTTCCTTCGATTTAAACGTGAAATTTCCTTCGATTTAAACGTGAAATTTCCCTCAATTTAAACGTGAAATTTCCTTCGATTTAAATTTGAAATTTCCTTCAAATTAAACGTGAAATTTCCCTCAATTTAAACGTGAAATTTCCCTTAATTTTACTTGAAATTTCCCTCAATTAAAAACTTGAAATTTCCCCCAATTAAAAACTTGAAATTTCCATCAATTAAAAACTTGAAATTTCCCCCAATTAAAAACTTGAAATTTCCCTCAATTTAACACTTGAAATTTCCTTCAATTTATCTTGAAATATCCGCGAATTTAAATCTTAAATTAATTTTCTATACAAGTTAACCTAAAATTTTAACTTAATATAAGAATTCTTCTCAATTTTTGCGACTGAGAATTCCGAATTACGTAATAATCGAATATAATATAATTGAGTTATATACTCTTCCGACGAAACCACGCGTTTTAACTACGAAAATTATCCCTTCTTCACCTTCTCCCATTCCGTTAGACGTCGCGACCGCGTTAGAAATTCTTTTCTTCTTGATTTTCGAATGATTCGTATTTCTCCTCAATAAATAGGATAATATACTTGCAAGTTTCTAAGAGAATACCTGGTCGTATACACAAATTCGAGAGAATAACTTACTGAACACATAACTGCTGAAAGTCAATGATCCATGGCTGAGGTTTTTTTAAAAGAATCCTTTAACAGCGACAGTAACTTTAACCATAAACCAACAACTCACCCTCGGTAACATAATCCAATAATTTCCTTCGAAATTTTTTCAATCTTCCAGTTGGTACAGCAGAATTATTGGAAATCCTATTTGTTGAGATAGGATTTGATTTAATATGAATATACAGTGACTATTGGTCTAGTTTTGTTTCTATAGAGATGTCGCTATGTGGCGCTGTGTGTCTGTAATTTTTCTTTGCACAGTCGCTACCTTGATAGTTCTATTTCATTCGTTTTGTTTCTGCCATATTGTAATTATCGTATTCACATGCTAAGCTGATAAATCTATTGTCATTTAACGTATTCTGAAGAGTTATTCGCTGCTAAAGTATAAATTCATCACTATTAATAGGCTTTCGGTAGGTAAAGTGTTCACTTTCGTTTGGAATCATTCAGAATTCTCAGAAAATCTGATTTCTCCGTTTCGAAGATATCTCAATTTTCTGTATCTCAATCAGATCAGGAATTCTGATCTTCTTGATTTTCGAATGATTTCGGCAATTGTGCATAAAAGGTCCCACCTCGACGATTTTGATAAAATTTATATATGTTGTAAAACTCAAAATTCCGAACAACTTTTTTCTATACATGTAACCACCACTCAGCCTTAGTTTTTGAGATATTTGCGAAAAACTGCAGCTACTATCACATTGAATTTTGCCTATACGTGCACGCCCGTGCTGTGCGTATGCGTCAGCGTGATGCGACAGCTCGTCCACTGTCTCTACAGATACATCACTACGGACGTTGAACGAAGAAGAATTAGTACATATTACGACGACACCACGTACACCCACACAGTGTTTCTGAGAAGAAACGGTTAACGACTGCGGATAACCCGAAAAGTCTATGCGGAAATTATATTAGTCTGGGTTAGGTTTGGCTAGATAACTGAAGTTGTTAATCTGCGCTAAACTTTCGAAGATGTCCATGCGCAGAATTGGATGAAATATTACGAATAGGTTCCTTTTTGACTAAAATGTCGTTAGTTAGCTTGGTAATTATATAGAAGTAGGGCTTCCTCTCCGACTTTGATGACTTTGAAATACGTTATCAAGGTCATCATTCTCAACAACTTTTCCCTTTACATGTTACCGCCACTCGATTTTGGTTTTCGAGATATACGCAAAAAAACTGTTGCTAATACTGTATTGAATTTTCCGTATTCTTGCACGCTCCGTGGCAACGTAAGCCTGTCTCGGCGCTGCGTTCGTTTACTTTTTGTTTCTAAACACGCTGTGGAGATGAGAGAGAAAACAGAGTCTCACTCTGGTCATACATATATAGAGTGAGCTTTCAATTTTGAAAGACTACTCTTGGATTTTCGTAAGCATGCTCTCCGCCCCCCCCCCCTCCACCTAATCCTAACTAATTCTGATCGCATGATTTTCATTACTAGTTCAAATTCTGTATGACGGCTATATCCATAGAATGCAAAAATTATGCGATCAGAATTAGTTAGGATTAGGTTGGTGGTGGGGGGGGGGGCGGAGAGGGCCGGCAGTTAGGCCGTCCCGACCACGCATACGAAAATCAAGGAATAGTCTTTCAATATTGAAGCTCACCCTATATACCGGGTAGTTCACCTAATTTGACCACCTTGAATATCTTTGTTGTTTTTAAAGATACGTCAAATATCTGAAGGACAAAGTTGAATGGTAAAATGGGGCTCATATACGATATCAAAAAAATTTTTGTTTTTATGTAATTTTTTTAGAGGTATGAAGGTCACCTTCATTTTTTTAAAAATTCAATTAATTAATTAAAAAAATTTTTTTTTAAAGTTAGTAGTTCAGGAGATATTCCAATTTAAATAACTTTAAAACACCATTACGGTCGTACTAAGTAAGACGTTACACAAGTAAATAAACGCTAACGTCTTAGTACGACAGTAATGGTGTTTTAGAGTTATTTAAATTGTAGTATCTCCTGAACTACTAACTTTTCGACATACAGAGGTTAGTACTTTTTTATAACGCATGTCCAGCTGCATCGATTGATGTATTAAAAAATACCTCATTCCATTTACAAAAATGAAGGTGACCTTCATATTTCTAAAAAAAATTACATAAAAACAAAAATTCTTTTGGTATCGTACGAGCCCCATTTTTCCATTCATATTTGTCCTTCAGACATTGGACGTATCTTTAAAAACAACAAAGATATTCAAGATGGTCAAGTTAGGTGAAATACCCTGTATATGTATGACCAGAGTGAAACCCTGTTTTTTCTCTCATCTCTCTCTCCAAAGCGTGTTTAAAAACAAATAGTAAACAAACGCCGCGCCGGGACAGGCTTACGTTGCCACGGCGTGTGCAAGAATAGGAAAAATTCAATACAGTATTAGCAATAGTTTTTTGCGAATATCTCGAAAACTAAAATCGAGCGGCGGTAACATGTATAGGGAAAAGTTGTTCAAAATGTCGAAATCTATAACATATTTAAATTTCATCAAAATCGGAGAGGAAGCCCTACTTCTATACATATGTATAATTACTGCCGTTTCTTCTCAGAAACACTGTATGGGTGTGTGTGGTGTCGTCGTAATATAATATGTACTCATTCTTCGTCATCATATGATTTAAAGAGTTCACACAGAATCGGCGTGCATGTATTGGCAAAATTCAGTGTAGTAGTGCTGCAGTTTTTCGCAAATATCTCAAAAACTAAAGTTGAGCGGCGGTTACATGTACAGGAAAAAGTCGTTCAGAATCTTCAGCCTGACAACATATTAAAAAGTCATCAGAATCGGTGAGGTGGGACCTTTTATGCACAATTACCCGCATTTCTACGCAATAAATAGTAGAATTTCCGGCAAGTTTCTAAGAGAATACCTGGTTTAACTACGTTCAAGTACGAACAATTAAATCCGACTTGTCGGACGGAAGTCATGCATTGAACTAGCATTAGAGGAAAACTCGTCCGTAATACACAGTCTTAAATCGAGTCGGGACGCGTGAAAACCGTGAAATGATACGAGCAGACGTAAGTTTCGGTAAATTCGGTGCAGAATTCGAAAGCGGATTCCGTAGGTTAACCGTATTTATTGGAACGCTGGTCCAAGTTGGACAATCTGGTCTTGCTGCATTATGAGGAGAGAAACGTGGTTAGATTTCGGATTGCGTTTCTATTGTTGCGAGGGCCTCGGAGGACTAGCAGCCGGCTAATTAATTAACAAACACCGGCACGGGATTATTCTGTATTTTACTGGCTAATTCTCGTACGGTATCGGTAGCTCTTCAAATGTTGACGAATCTCTTCGACGCAAAACATTGGAGAGATGAAATACTTTTTTCGTCGTTGATCGAATTTTTTCAAGTACTTTTAGCTACGTATTTTCTCTCTCTCCGGATTAGATCAGGAGTTTTCGTGACAAGAATACAAGACCATTTGATGTTACGCTTTTTACGCTCTTACTTTTTTTAGTGTAATCTAGGGTTTTGTTGAAATTTAAATATGTTGTAGTCTTTAGTGAGCTATGAGCGAATCCCAAAGGATTTTTTGATATCTTAAAAATTGTTGTCTGCTTCCGTTGACTCGTAAATCTAGAACCAACTATCAAACAGATGAAAATGAAATTTTCCTAAATTTAAACTTGAAATTTCCCTACATTTAAACTTGAAATTTCCCTAAATTTAAACATAAAATTTCCCTCAATTTAATCTTGATATTTCTCTCAATTTAAATCTTAAATTAATTTTCTATAAAAATTAACATTAAGTAAATTATTAGATTTCCTCTCAGTTTGCGATTAACTTTCGAATTACATATTCACAATTCATAATTGCCATTTATTCATCATATTTTGAATATTTCAAGAAATACAGAGAAATTTATAACCAAACACATCGGTGATTTAAGTTATCTGAGAAACTTCTAAATAAGTAACAAATGAACAATTTTAAATTTTATTCTAAGACAAAAAAATTTAAACAATTAATCTAAAAATGATTACAAAAATATATATTTATTACCATAGAGAATCTTATCACAGGATAAGAATCATTTTATAATGAATTTTAGTGGAAATTTCATCCGATATCTCTTATGGTTCAAGAGTTCTAGTAAAATGTCACGATCCAGCTCACCGTGTTCGGCCGTCCGAAGCTGTACATCGCGGTGCAGCGTTCACTTCAAATAATTTTCATTTCGTCAATTTTCAAATGTCCTTTTTAAAAACAGCTCCGCAAGGGGAACATTTGGGGCTATATCCACATTTTTGTTCAGTTTTTTAAAAAGTCGTCCACTATGAAAACACGACATTCCTTTCAAACAATTGCAAAATAAATGGTGAAAAAAACATTTTCCTCAAATAACAACATTGTTAGTAGACACTCTTATGCTTCCACTACAAGCTCCCAAAAACTCATTTTCATCGGTTCGATAGTTCTCGAGTTATGATTCAATGAAAAAAGGGTGATACGTATTTTTACACCTCTTTTTAAATCTATAAATTTTTAAGATATCAAAAAATCCTTTGAAATTCGTTCATAGCTCGCTAAAGCCTACAACATATTTAAATTTCACGAAACCCCAAATTTTACTCCAGAAAGTGTTCGTTTTCGCGTGGAATCGCCCATATGAAACAATAATATACTGTACCTTGTAACACAATGTAAATTACGTCCAGCTGTATAGAGCCCATGTAGGGGTCTGGGTGAACTCAACACTTGAGGTACTGGTATACTGGGTGTCTCAGCCAAAAAAATCAGGCCACCTAAATGTCTCCTTTATTTTTAATGACACGAAAAATATTTGCGACGTAATTTAAATGGTATCGAAGGAGGAATACCATAGAAGAACAATTTTTTTGTCTGGTTATTTCTTCATTGTTTTTTTCAAGGTCATTGTTATTTTTTTTATCGAGAACATTTTTTTTGTTATTCCATCTTGTAGCGGCTGAAAAAATTTTTTTCAGTACAAGTATTTTTTCAGCCGCTACAAGGTGGAATAACAAGAAAAAATTTTCCCGATAAAAAAATAACGATGACCTTGAAAAAAACTATGAAAAAATAACCGGACAAAAAAATTGTTCTTCTATGATATCCCTCCTTCGATACCATCTAAATTATGCCATAAATATATTTCGTGTCATTAAAAATAAAGGAGATATTTAGGTGGCCTGCTTTGGCACGAGACACCCTGTATATTCACAAATGTGTCTGTTTAAACGCAAAACAGAAAAAAAAAGGAAAACCCCCGTTCCCGGCATAATTCATCAAATCGCTTATTGACGACGGCCGTACCTCGCGAAAGTTTCGTACCGTCGTTTATTGACGACAGGGGGCCCCCCCGTAGTTAATGGGTTAAATAAAAAAAAAAAAAAAAAATAATATAGAAGGATTGATAAGTCACTTACCTGAATTGGGCTGACCATTGCTGTTGGGCCGCGCCGAGGGTGCACCATCTCGAGCTTCCACCTCCAAAGCGTACGCCCCTTGTTTCTCACGATCGAACACCACTTTGGTATAAATGTCGCCGGATTCCTCGTTGATCTCGAAATAATTCAATCCCTCGTTCCTGTCGCTCTCCACCACGTAGTACGTCACCTAAGACATAAATCACAATCCAACAAATATAATTTATTCGTATAAATCTCGTTAAAAAAAATCGCCGACTAACACTACCGCTGAGAAAGTATCCGGACACTTGCGAAATGTGTAGCAGCAACGCATAAAAATGACTCTAGCATCTGAAACAGTGACTTACGGATGACGAACAAGTGTTCAATATCATCTCTAGCAGGAACCGTTCTAGATAAACGAGCAGAGCCACCCTAGATAAATCTACATAGCTGTTTGGGGCCCAACTGGACGTTGACAAAACACGAATGTTCACTTCAAGGGTACTGACAAGTACCACCCGTCGTTGCAGGGATATGTAAGCCCTTGCATTTCTACTCTCGGGGCTAGTACTATCGCAGTCACGAATCGTGTCGCGTCGTGCTGCATCTCGGAAGTCAACTACCAGTGCGATCGGGCGAAAGCTCCCCTTCGAGTCAAAGTTAACCGTATAGATTCCGCGAGTTCGGTGTAAAATCTATTATATGTCTTCTTTCAATTCTTTTTATTCTACAATAAATTCAATCCATTCGCGACAATTACATAATTGTAATACGAATTCTTATAATCAGAATATATTTGTGTTCTTTGATAATTAACGCAAAGTCATCAAACCCATAATTATCATCCAATATCCTAATCGAGTAATCGAACGTCCCCACACGATACAATCTTACCGCTCCGATTGTATCAATTAAATTATACTAGTTACGAGACTTACTAACGATCCTAGCGACTCCCTGATTTTACATCAGATTCGTTCGCGACATACCAATTACCCAAACAAAGATTTATCCAACCGAGTAGCTCCCCAATTTCGCATTGGGTTCGTCCGCATCCTAACAGCTCCCTGATTTCGCATCAGGTTCGTCTGTGCTGTTATCCAACATCCCAGCGACTCTCCAATTTCGAATTGGGTTCCCCGGTTTCGCATCGGATGCGTCTGCGCTTGACTCCATTCCTAGAGGCTCCCTGACTTCGCGGCAGGTTCGTCCTCGCTGTCTATAATCCTAGCGGCTCCCCAATTTCGACTTCCATCGATACGTCATCGCTTTGGAATGATTTTGGGAGTACATACAGTAATCGCTCCTTCGTTGTCCTGAATCGTGGGCACGATCGTTGTCCAGTGCCTACCCACTCCACTGCCTGTCAACGAGAGGATTAGGCCTGCGTGGATCTGGTCGCCAGATGTGTCCCAGGCCTGCCCAGACCCGCGCAGAACGGAGAACAATAGGAAAGGAATATGGCAAGGAAAAATGGAGTTTTCTTTAGAAAGACAGTTGACTGCTTTTGACTTCGAATGCTTTTCTTTGTCATTTAACTAGCCGTTTTACTAAAGACGCAGTCATAAATCAAAAATAGTGTCCGGGCACGGTCGTTGTCCGCTCAAACCCCCGGCCTTTGGACAACGAAGAAGCTTTTACTGTAACAGTTTCAAGCGTGCGATCCTATTGTCTTCCCCCGAAGGATCCACCGCGCGACAAGCCCCACCAAGATCTAGATCGAGGAGCGAAGCGATCGAAATGATCAGTTTCAATCGAGATCTCAAGCAGTTACCATCGACACTTCAGAGAGTTACGATCGACAGGTCGATGAATTCCAATCGTCACCTCAAGCAGTCACCATCGACACCTCAAGCGGAAAACATCTCTCTTTCTCCAACGATCTCTCCAACAAGAGATACCAGATTTCCAATCACGGACGGAGCAGTCATCAGTACAACGAAAATACACCAGCCCAATTCTCAATAACGAAACAGTATCGGGCACTATAAATCACTTATAGTTGGCATCCGAGGGTACACAACCTTCTCCTAAATTCTCCCTTCGACTCGCGCGTGGTTTTAAACGGGAAAACAACACAATTGTTCGGCCGACGCGACGTGTGCGTGTGTGTCGTGGACACGGTGTCGAGAGTGAAAGTGAGATTCGCGTAAATACCAGACCCAATATTTTCTCCCCCTTGAACTAGGCGGACTTGGTCCAGCCGTTCGAGCCAACGATCCAACCCCGAACTAGGCGGACTTGGTCCAGCCGTTCGAGCCAACGATCCAACCCCGAACTAGGCGGACTTGGTCTAGCCCAGCGCTCGGAATTTTTTCCTCGCGACGAGCTCGAATCGAAGCCCATGCCTCCTCGACCCGGCCGCGCGTCTCGCTCCCCGCACCGGCCTTAGTGCTCGGAGCTGCTCAGGCGCGTACCATTTCATAGGCGCAATTCGTGGCGCATCAGGACGACACTCGTGTCAATAGGTTTCCGCATTACCATTGAGGTACTATTACCAATGTGTTTTTTTTTTGTTAGTGGCATCCCCTGTAGGCCTACTCCACTATGTCGCACGATAATTTCGGACAACAGCTGTAGAAAATTAATTAGAAAAATAAATTCATAAGATAAATTTTTAAAATAGTTTTTAATTCTATTGTTCAAATTTTAATATCATCCGAGACAACTTTATGTTCGCGCACGTTTGAACGTGCTTGGCAAATTGGTAAGATCTACGGCGCGGCGGGAAGTTCGAACGTAGCTGTTCGCATCGCCGACGCTTACATTGTAACACATTTTAGAACAGGGGATACCACTAACAACAACAAAAAAACGCATTGGTAATAGTACCTCAATGGTAATGCGGAAACCTATTGACACGAGTGTCGTCCTAATGCGCCACGAATAGCGCCTATGAAATGGTACGCGCCTGAGCAGCTCCGAGCACTAGGGCCGGTACGGCGAGCGAGACGCGCGGCCGGGTCGAGGAGGCGTGGGCTTCGATTCGAGCTCCTCGCGAGGAAAAAATTCCGAGCGCTGGTCTAGCCGTTCGGGCACCCTCCTCATTCACGGTCAGGCGGACTTGGTCTAGCCGTCCGAGAATTCTTGAATCCGGTCTCTAACCCTCAACAAACAGGCCGTCACTTTTCACTTCGACCTCTCTCTCGGAACGAATCTGCGTAACACTTCCCCCACGATGCGTCGCCGCGAATCGCGAACGTAGATTCATAAATCGAATTCCTCGCAAAATCTTTCTAACGCCCAATCGCGGACCTAACACTGGCAAGAATATTTTTTTCCAAAGGTCATTTTTTTGGAGTTATCAAGGTCACCGATGTTTTTTGATACATAACTACATTTTCTTTTTTTATTGCATCGTGTAACTGATCGAAAAATACATTCAGATATACAGATTATACATATCTGGATGTATTTTTCGATCAGTTACCCGATGCAACAAAAAAAATGTAGTTATGTATCAAAAAACATCGATGACCTTGATAACTCCAAAAAAATGACCTTCGGAAAAAAATATTCTTGCCAGATATTTGGTCCATTGACACTATGCACATTACGTAACTAATATTTTTTGCATCACAATAACCTGAAGAGATATTTAGATGGCCTTATATAAACGGACCACCCTGTATTCCGAAGACACCACCTCTTTGATATTCGGAAGATACCGCAGAGATCGAGAGAAATCATTTGTCGGATCGATACTGTGGTATCCGGGCAACGAGGTTGTTGTTGACAAGAAGAAAGACGATAGATCGTCTCGAGTCGTTGAAGCGAGAGCACGCGCCATCCATTGCACCGTTATTAGACATTGTCCGTTTGATAGAGAATAAAGAAGTGTTATTGTTCCGTGTTGTTAACTAGAATGCGTTCGCCGGCAAGACGAGGCCGAAATCCCCGCAACAATATGTTCAAAAATCTTTGTTGTTTCCAAAGATACATTAAATGTCTCGTACATTGAACATTTGATTAATTTTTCCATATTAATTTTAGTGATTCAAACCTTTGGCTTCGAGTTTTACGAAGTTGTTCGAGTGATAATAACAGCGAATAAATATATGTATATATATCTATTCCCGCAAACAGCGATTAATATATTCAACCACGATGCATTATTTCCAAAACGAGATTGCAGAACATTTTAAATTACACTAGAAGCACGGCTCGCGCGATTAAATTTAATTGTGGAATTTTGCAGTATAATGGGATTACGCGGCGCAAGAAACTTACACGATATTTCCATCGCAGCCGTGTTATTGACAAATACAATTTCGGAGAGCTGAAATTGACAAAGTTTTGGCCCGGTATAATTATATATCCAACTACCCAATCGCAACTATGATACTTATTAGGAGAAGCTGTGTAATTACCACTCGCATTCGAATCGATTCCAATTAGGAATTTCAACACAAACTACAACTTTCCAAATGGATTAAACATTAAAACAATTAATTTAATGCTGAAAGAATCGTTTTTCTCGAATATCTTCGAAACTATTCACTGCGTCGAAAAATATGTTAAACAAAACCTGTAGGTCTGGACAGGCCGCGTCTTTTATGCCGTATTGCATTTTTTCGTAGAACAAACGGTTTTCGAAAAAATTGAGAAAAATGTGAACGACGTGTCGCATGCACAGTACGACCCGTCGTTGACGTTTTTCTCGAATACCTTCGAAACTATTCATCGCGTCGAAAAATATGTTAAACAAAATGTGTAGATCTGGACAGACTGCGTCTTTGATGTCGTATCACTTTTTCTCGTAGAACGAACGGTTTTCGAGAAAATTGAGAAAAGCGTCAGCGAAGCATCACTTATCTCGCCCGGCCGACTCACAAGTGATACGTGGCTGATATTTTTCTCAATTTTCTCGAAAACCGTTTGTTCTACGAACAAAATAATACTTAATACCACATAAAAGACGCGGCATGTCCAGATCTGCAGCTTTTGTTTAACATATTTTTCGACGCGGTAAATAATTCGGAAGATATTTGAAAAAAAAAACAATTTTATGAGTATTAAATAAATTATGGGCGAGTTCAGTGATGCGTCACTGACGTTTTTCTCAATTTTCTCGAAAACCGTTTGTTCTACGAAAAAATGTGATGCGACATAAAAGACATAAAAAGATTTTGTTTGAGATATTTTTCGACGGGGTATATAGTTCAGAAGATATTCGAGAAAAACGATTTTATCAACATTATAAATTAATTATTTCAATATATCATTCGTTTGGTTCGACGTTTTTCTCAATTTCCTCGAAAACCGTTTATTCTACGAGGAATGGTCATACTACATAAAAGATGCAGCCTGTCCAGTTCTATAGGTTTTGTTTGACGTATTTTTCGACGCGGTAAATAGTTTAGGAGATATTTTATGAGCGCTTACCTTATTGTTCGGGTGAGTGCCATCCTTGTCGATGGCGTTCACTTGTGTCACTTTAGTGCCGATCCGTTCGCCTTCCAGCACGGTTTCTTGCTCGCGTTCGGTGAACAACGGAATCTCGTCGTTAACGTCCTCCAGAACAATGTAGATGGTCGCTTCGGAAGCAAGTTGCTGGGCGCCATTGTTCTACGACAGACAATCGTGTTTATCAGTAGATTAAATTCTACTTTGCATCACTAATTACTAGACTGCGGATGTTTATGCATTTTCCAATATTTGTAGATGAATTTGAAGAAAGTTGAATGAAGTAAAATCATATTTTTAGCGAAAACACAGCCTTTGTAGATTCGAAACAAATGGAAATTGTATAAAATTCTATCGAATTTTATATCCTACGCTTTTTTCAACATTTTCACAAGCCATAGATGCGTAAAGATCCTCAGTCTAGTAATATTATTATTGTAATTATTAGACTGCGGATGTTTATGGAATTTGCAATTTTTTTAGGTGAATTTGACGAACGTGGACTCATTTGAAATGCTATTTTCAGTGGTACATAGTCTTTGTAGATCTGAAATAGATCAAAATCGTACTAAATTCTGTGGAATTTTATTTCGTAGCATTCTTTCAACATTCTTTGAAGTCATAATTGCATAAAGATCCGCAGTCTAATTATGGTACATTATACAGGGTGTCTAATGGACGCCACCTACATATTTCCTTTATTTTTAATGGCACAAAAAATATTTATGGCATAATTTAAATGGTATCGAAGGAGGAATATACAGGGTGGTCCACGCAACTTGCGCACCTATAATAACTTCCAAAGTATGCGTTGCACGAAACAGTTTTGTATACAGAAGTTGTATGGTCTGAAGGGGTACATTATGTAGGGTATTTACTTTTTTTACAGGTGGACGGGTAAAGGACATATGAAGATCAACTTCATCTTTTTTAATGGAATGAGGTATTTTTTAATATATCAATCGATGCAGCTGGACATTCGTTATAAAAAACTACTAACCTATGTATGTCGAAAAGTTAATAGTTCAGGAGATATTTCAATTTAAATAACTCTAAAATGAAACAGAGTTGACCTCCATATCTCCTTGACGTCTCCACCTTTAAAAAAAATAAATACACTACATAATGTACCCCTTCAGACCATGCAACTTCTGTATACAAAACTTTTTCGTGCGACGCATACTTTGAAGTTATTATAGCTGTGCAAGTTGCGTGGACCACTCTGTATATTCCTTCTTCGATACTATTTAAATTATACCATAAATATATTTTGTGCCATTAAAAATAAAGGAGATATTTAGGTAGCCTCCATTAGCTGACACCCTGTATAGTACAATACAAATTATAAACAATCGTAGCCTACAAAAAGGTGGATTTAATTTGAAACAGTAAAAAAGCATTAAGACGATATAAAATTGTTAAAGCTGAAATTTCATTGATTTTTGAGAAAGACTTGGAAATTCAAGTTGCATTAAATAAAAAAAAAAAAAAATGAAAAACATAGTAGAATCGAAAATGTCAATTGCATATAAAACTGCAGTAAATCGCGTTAACGGGTTCTTGCTTTTGCAAAACACCAGCAAAACGTAATATTAGATACAGCTATGAAATTTTACAGCGGACGCATTTCCCGGGGAAATTTTTGTGTGGACGCTCCCGGTTAAATAACCAACCTTCTTTAATCCCTTTAGAAACTGGGAAGGTAGCAACTTGAAAATCCGCTTACGAATCGTGGTATTATTTATATTCCAGACTATCTTATACTTTCGAGGCAGTAAACACCACTGTGCCACGATGGTGCACAGTCTTTTAAGATTTCCGCCTTAACGTTGCTTCTTAAGAAAAACGCATCCTCCTCTTCTAATTGCGAGTTTCAATTATTCACAATAAATTTCGTTCTACGAAAAAGTTTCTAATGAAAGAGAACACGAAGGAACTTTTAGTTCAAACTCTATACAGATCAAATTTTAATGTATTTTTTAGCGCGTTAATATCTAGGTCGCGGATCTTTATGCGAAATCAAATTTTCTTTCGTCAATCACAAACCACAGGAACCGTATAAAAATTTTTTCCTATATTTAACAAAATTAGTAAATTGAAATTGACATGTGCACGTTCTTAAATCGTCTTAATGGTTTTACTATTAATATTATATCTAGATCACGGATCTTTATGCAAAATCAAAATTTTCTTCGTCAATCACAAGACACAGGAACCGTATAAAAATTTCTTCCTATCTTCCGTTCTTAAATCGTCTTGATGTATTTACTGTTAATATCTAGATTGCGGTTAAAAGTGGTGAAAATTGCAATTTTTAATGATTTCCAGCACACTGCCATTTTACCACTTTTCATCTTTTCTTTATTTATTTTATATTTTTTATTATATATATAAAATTCGCGCGCATATATATAAACCAATTAACCGATTTCAACAAAATTTTCAGAACGTATACAATTTCTGCGAATTTACAAAACACATCTTTTGAATTCTCGTTATTGTCCCAGCTAAAAAATCAGTGACAAATCAATATTCGCTTTTGTTTTTCACAATTCCGATCAAATGCATATTTTTTCAATATATTTATCACAGATGTTGTTTTTACTAAACTAATTCTTCTAGCCTTACAGGAAAATTGAAATCGTTCTGTCCATTCATAAAAAAAGTTATTCTTATTTAAATTCTGTGTGATCAATAGACTGCGAATTTGATGCATTTATTACAGAAATGGGTGTCCAATTTAAAAAAGATTAGAGGCGAGGAGAATTTAGAAACCCAGTGTATTATTTTCAGCTCATTAAAATGAGATTAACGAAGAAAAAGGAAACTGCTTCCTTGGGCTGTGCTTTTTAAAATAGAATTTAGAAACACCAGTGTATTATTTCAACTCACTAAAATGATGACGTCATTTACTAAACTAATTATATAAAAAAAGTTATTCTGATTTAAATTGTGGGCGGTCAATAGACTGCGAATTTGATGCACTTATTACAAAAATGGTTGAGTCCAATTTAAAAAAGATTAGAGGCGAGGAGAATTTAGAAACACCAGTGTATTATTTTCAACTCACTAAAATGATTAACGAAGAAAATGGAAACTGTTTATACTTGGGCTATATTTTTTAAAATATAATTTAGAAACACCAGTGTATTATTTCCAGCTCACTAAAAATTAAAGAAGGAAAAGTAAACATTTTCTTTGGCCTGTGTTTTTTAAAATCGCTGCAGAAAATGTTTATTTTGCATAAACATTCGCTGTCTAGTAATCAATTATGCGCGTAACTGTATTCTCCGAAATTTCGTGTGCGGTTTGAGAGAGAGAGAGAGAGAGAGAGAGAGAGAGAGAGAGAGAGAGAGAGAGAAATAATATGGGACATACAAAACGAACGTTTCTCCTCAAATAAACCGCAGAAACCAGCATTAGGCGTACATACCTCGACTCGCACGGTTAAGTTGTACTCCTTTATGCTCTCATAATCCAGGGGATGGTTAACCTTGATGTCTGCCCACGTGACGGACTGCTCGCTGCGTTGCTGAAGGTAAAACGTGTGAAACTTGTTCGTCTGTGCCGTGGAGCCGGGCATTAGCCGGTAAAACACCGTCGGATTATTTTCGATCCCCGAGCTGTCGACACACACCAGAGTCACGTGTTACAAAATCCCATCCGGTCGTTGATCCAGGCTCCATCTGCGTGTGGAGTCGACTTAACGAACGGAAACGGGAAAACGGAAACAGAAACGAGAACGGAAATCTCCTAGGGTAGACATTGTGTATGTATAAATCGGAAAATACATCTGGCTAGGAACAAATTTACCGACTAGAAGAGATATAACTAGATAATGGAATTGTAATATCAGTACACCGTCTCGGGAAACGAAACGTATCACCATGCGATTCGCCGACTATGTGTCGTCCATTTTGTATACTGCGCCCTTTCCTCTGTATCTTTTCCCCTCGCTCGCCTAACGTTCAACTACACTTCCCGTCGACGGAGCCTGCCTCTTCCTTTCCAGTCTACGCTCGAGTCTCGATCTAAGTCGCTAGGAAGTGCGCGATCTTAGTCCCTTCGTTTAATCCTTCCAGTGGTGGACATGAGGGTCCTCGTATCACGTGAAAGTACATCTAATTTATTCGACCGAATCGAAGGATACTAATTCCCTTAAGAACCTATGCGTGCTAAAGCTCGAGAAGTGTTTGAATTTTTAATTAATTACTTGATTACTTACTAGTTTTATTACTTCTTTTGTAAGACGACCAATGGATTAAACGTTAAAATATTTATTGCCGAGAATAACCGTTTTTTTCGAGTACCTCCTAAACTATTCACCATGTCGAAAAGTATGTTAGACGAAACCTGTAGATCCGGATAGACTACGTCTTCTATGTCCTGTCGCTTTTTCGCGTAGAACAAACGGTTTTCGAAAAATTTGAGAAAAAGTTGTCCCAAATGGATTCAACATTGAAATAATGAATTTAGTGCTTATAAAATCGTTTTCCTGGAATATCTTCTAAACAATTCACCTCGTCGAAAAGTACGTTAGACAGAACTTGTAGATCCGGACAAGCTGCGTCTTTTATGCCCTATTATTTTTTCTCGTGGAACAGACGGTTTCCGAGAAAATTGAGAAAAACTTGAGAAAAATAATTAATTGAATGCTCATGAAATCGCGTTTTTCTCGAGTATCTTCTAAACTATTTGCCGTGTCGAAAAATATGTCAGGCGAAACCTGTAGATCTGAATAGGTTGCGTTTTCTTTGTCGTATCACTTTTTCTCGTAGAACAAATGGTTTTCGAAAAAATTGAACTACAAGCCCGAGAAGTGTTTAAGTCTTCAAACGAATTTTTCAACTTTTTGGTGTCTTATCGTGTTAAGTTCGAGAGTGTCTCTGCGTGTCCTATTGTATTCTACATTCGAATAGAAGATTTAACACCCCATTTAGAATTTCCATTAGATTTAACAATCCATTTAGTATTTCCAAATTCAGATATCTTAACCAAAATATTTTTAGAATTTTTAGATTTAGTAATTTCGAGAAGAATTTGAATATAAACAATTATAAAGATTATAAAAGATTATATAACTAGACTCCGGATGTTTATGTAAAATAAAAATTTTTTATAAATAAATTAAAATAAAAATTGCAAGATATAAGATCTAAATATATATTTATATTGTTCATTAATAATTAAGATATAGGAGCTAAATATTTTTAAAAAATGTATATTCTCCATTAATAACTATGGAGCTAAATATAAAAAAATTTATATTCTTCATCAATAATTAAGATACAAGAGCAAAATATAAAAATTTTATTCTTCGTTAATAATTTTACAATGTAGTGAAAATGATATATTATCACACTTAAAGTCTTTGAATATTTTCACTGTTTTAAATTGCACTTGCTCATTTTTGTTATAAATGCATAAAATCCGGAGTCCACTTCTAACGACATAAATTCTGTTGGAACAGAGAATAATTCTAACAAATGACATCGATCCGCATATCCTCAGCGCTGCAACCTCTCTCTGTGTAATGTCTGCGATTTTTCGGTGTAATCTTGCAGCGACCAGAGAAATCGGTCGAGGAGATTCATACACGAGGAACCCACGGTCAGCTTAGCGAAAGTAAATCCAGCTTTGCATTAATTTTTCGACGATTAATATACCATTTGATGTCGACTCCCGAACGAGAATGTTTGCAGCCCCGGAACGAGTCCAGGAGATATTAAACGCTTTCTCACCGAAGAAAATTCTAAAAGTCGAGAAGGAAAGGGAATTTAAAAATTTATGCAATTGTATACAATTGTAGCGTACTACATTAGGGTGGCTCTACATTACTGTTGTCAAACATTTTTTTAATGCACATAAAATCGTTTTGTCTCGAATATCATGCGAACTATTTACCGCGTCGAAATATATGTTAAAACTGTAGATCTGGACAGGCTGCATCTTTTATGTTCTATCACTCTTATTTGTAAAACAAACGGTTTTCGAGAAAATTGAAGAAAACGTCAGCAATGTAATTGAATTAATTATTTCAATATTTCATTCATTTGGTCCGACGTTTTTCTCAATTTTTGACGAAAACCATTTGTTTTACGAGCAAACTCTAGTGTTAAATTAAGGGAAATTTTAAGTTTAAATTCAGGGAAATTTCAAATTTAAATCGTGGAAATTTCAAGTTTATATTGAGGGAAATTTCAAGTTTAAATTGTGGGAAATTTAAAGTTTAAATTGCGGGAAATTTAAAGTTTTGAATTAATTAATTTCAAGTTTTAATTGAGAGAATTTGAAGTTTAAATTGAGGGAAATTTCAAATTTAAATCGTGGAAATTTCAAGTTTTGAATTGGGGGAAATTTAAAGTTTTGAATTAAGGGAAATTTCAAGTTTATATTGAGGGGGAATTTCAATTTTTGAATTAAGGGATATTGCATGTTTAAATTGAGGAGGAATTTCCAGTTTAAAATTATGGGAATTTCAAGTTTTGAATTGAGGGACATTTCAAGGTTAAAATGAGGGAAATTTCACGTTTTGAATTAAGGGAAATTACAAGTTTAAATTGTGGTTAATTTCAAGTTTAAATTCAGGGTAATTTAAAGATTAAAATGTAGGGAAACGTGAAGTTTAAAATGAGGGAAATTTGAAGTCTTTTTAGAGAATCTTCAAGTATAAATTGAGAGAATCTTGAAGTTTTGAATTGAAAGAATCTTCAAGTTTTTGAATTGAGGGAAATTTCATGTTTAAATTGGGGGAAAGGTTTTCTATAACATATTTTTCGACGCGGTAAGTAAATAGTTTCGAAGATATTCGAGACAAACAATTATTATTAGCATTAAATATAATCATTTTATGTTTAATCTATTTGAGGCACGTTTTCCTATTAACTGTAAGTGCTGGAACTCTACACAGATTTGTTTTTTAATTATTTAGAACAACTCTGGGGTGTGCCATAAAAGAAATGCCAAATTCCAGTTTAGAATTCCAATGTAATAATGAGATACGTTGTGTTCAAAAAGATTCTCAAATATTTACAAAATCCATGTAATCGGACTTTATTCGGTAAACGATATTTTCTAATCAAACAATCCAAACAAATATTTTTCGCGAAGGTAAATATCGAGGAATTAAACGGAAGAGTAATTTCAAGGTTTGCTAGAGAATCTTTTGAAGCAGAATAATTGTTTGGAGAGAAAACAAAGTTAGAGCGAAATACGGAGATTGAACTGAAAACAGAAAAATTTTACGTTTGCATCCTTGATTCTTGTTTAATATTGGATTTTAGGACAAAATTTCTCTCGTCAACTTTCCCACTGTACACATACAATATGTATACTATGTATGTACATAGTAACGAGTCGATGTTTCGCGTCACTATGTTTGCACAATGACTGAAAAATGCAAACAATCCCGTGACAAAAAAAAAAGATTGGCAAACACTCCGCGTTTCAACGATTCCAATTGTACAAATTGAAGAGAGACCAGGAACTCTGAATTTACCGATATAGCAAAGGTGTAATTGTTAGAATTAGACTGCGGATCTTTACGCAAAATAAAAAATTTCTACATCGATTATAAAAAACAGGGGCTACCTAGGCAATTTTTGTCATTCTCTAATTATCTTCTACAGTTGAAACTAATACACTG
Source organism: Lasioglossum malachurum (assembly GCA_028455605.1). NCBI lineage: Eukaryota > Metazoa > Arthropoda > Insecta > Hymenoptera > Halictidae > Lasioglossum > Lasioglossum malachurum. The sequence continues at coordinate 16,336,185 of CM052312.1, read as the reverse complement.
ACATCCTTAAATCTTTTCAAATGAATAATTCTTTGAAATAATCCTTTTAAAAATAATTCTTTTAAATAAATTCATAAAATCCGCAGTCTATTTATAATTTCGCTGATACGAGAGTCCGCATCAAGTGTCGAATATACATCGTTTCATAAAACTGACAAGACTGAACTTACTTAGATTTTTCATAATTTTTATAAATTGTGAATAATTTCTGATGGAAGCATATATCTACAATTTCAATAATTAAAAAATAGAAAACGTGAAACTGGTCATTTGACCGGTCGTGGTACGGTTAGTGTTAACGTTTCCAGAATCGCGGAACACATTTACAAATTGACAAGATTTGTTTGCGGAACAAAGTCGCAAAATAAAACAGTACAGAATTGAAATGAATCTCCATAGAATATTGGAAAGTTCGAACTAAATTTACAATTGGGAAACGTACGAGAGACACTCTTGCGACCAGTTACAGGCAGAAACATGTGTACGTATCCAATTCCCCTTCTATTTAACCTTCGCAAGGTAATTTGGGGTCTCAAAGACCCCAGCTTAAGATTTTTAAAAAGAGAATTTTTATACGAATAAAATTAAATCTGTTTATTTACTTTTTTGGCTGACCTTCCGAAGACGTCCATGCTCATAATTGGATGAAATTTTGGGAGTAGGTTCTTTTTTTTTGATGACTCGAAAAAAATATTTTACCATTTTAATGTCACTCTCTACCTTACCGACAAAACTTTTTTTAGGGTTCGGCTACATTAGGTCTGGACGACACCACACACACACACACACACACACACACACACGCACGCACGCACGCACGCACACAGAGTGTTGCTGAGAAGAAACGGGTAAACTTTACTTTACCGGACCCAAAATTTGTGCCTTTCTCCTATAAATTTGGTATATAATCCAATAGATTTGTACCCAGGGCGGCTGCAGATCGAAGTTGCGGTCGGAAGTTGCTGTAGGATCAATGGTTCAGGAGTCATGCTTGCTTAAAGTTGAGCAATCTGCAGTGTTTTTGACAGGTAGGGGCGCCGCCATATCGGTTTGTAGTGACGATCGCGACCTGCTTACCGAGCAGAACCGCTAGATTGCTTCACGGGCACACAGTAATATCGTTAACGTAGAGAAAATATCTCAGAAAATGTTGGACAAGAAATATCGTGGAAAGTATTTACAATAACCTAGGCCAGACCTAACCCAGACAAGTTAAAACGCAATATCGTGGCCATGTCATCCAAAATTCAAAAAACACAATCGCAATACCCGCTCTATATTATCAGTATTAACGCGTGTCCGTGCTGCCATCTAGCGATTCTGCTCGGTAAGCGGCGCGCGATCGTCACTACAAACCAATATGGCGGCGCCCTTACCTGTCAAAAACACTGAAAAATGCACAAGTTTAAGCAAGCATAACTCCTGAACCATTGATCCTACAGGATCCAAACTTCGACCTGCAACCGCCGCGGATACAAATCTACTAGATTATATACCAAATAGGAGAAAGGCACAAATTTTGAGTCCGGCAAAGTAAAAAGCAGCCGAAGAAACGGCTAACGACTGTGGATAACCCGAAAAGATTATTTTAAGTGGGAGAGGAAATGACATTAGTCTGAGTTAGGTTTGACTAGATAACTGAAGTTGTCGTTAATCTGGAAGTGGAATTAGTTTAATAATAAACCGTGGAAGATTTTTTGAGATAATGGTTTGGGTTAGGTTTATGTTAGATCCGGCTAGGAATTTGTGCGCGGAACGAATTAATTGAGTTAGTTACTGAGGTATGGAACCATGTGGGCCGCCTACGACTTTGTCAGTAAGGTAGAGAGTGACATTAAAATGGTAAGGAATTTTGTTTTCGAGTCGCCAAAAATCCTTCAGACAATCATCATTTTAGTCAAAAAGGACCGTATTCTCAAAATTTTATTAAATTCGGAGCATGGACGTCTTTGGAAGTTTAGCCACTTTTTTATGCTGTGTTATTCTTTCTCCCAAATTTGTTAAGGACGAGGCTATTTATATGAAATTAATTTGTCGTGGTCTAAGAGACCCACCTTACTATTTATATGTTATTAGAACTTACCTTGCGAGGGTTAAAATTGTAGCTCGTTTACCTGCGCGTCTGCTATTATTTTATTACGTTTCGCTGTTTTTCGATAGGGAACTCGCAAACACTACAATTTCTGATAATTAGACTGCTGATCTTTATGCACTTTTATGGCTTCTAAAATTGTTCAAAGAATGCTAGAGTATAAAATACTTTCCTGAAAATTGCCTGCGAAAATTCAAAATTGCATAAACATCCGCAGTCTATTGATAATATTAATACAGAAAAACAAATTCCGACGATTTTTTCCTAAACCTGTCCGGTCGCGAATCGACCTCTCGAGCTGCTGTGTAAATATTGATCAATAGGTTTTAAACGAGAAACTGTTCTGCACTGTTTGTACGCTAAATCCTTTGAAGAGTATATTCCAATAGTGAGATTCGGTAAACAACGTCCCAACAGATGGAACTCGACCGAAAAGGGAATACAGAGTAGAAGAAGGACGGAACGTTCGGTGTACATCGGATTAGTATCGGTTAGTGAGCGTGACCTTTCACCTCGTATCCCCACACACAATTTATGCAACGTACACGTGATTGCATACTAAGAAAGCGAGAAAACGCTATCGAATAATTCTCATAAACGGAACAAGATCGGATTAATTACGACACAAACGAGCAACGTGAACCTGCTGCACCCGCAATCTGTGCTTCAACTGTCCCTGAACCATGGTGCGTGGTGTTTGGTAGCCGTGTATGAGCGCGATCATCCTTACTTCATCTTAATAAACATCGTCTGACTTGAGAAATCAAACAAGACAGAAAATCTCCGTCATTCTTTTCGTTTATTGCAGCGTTCGGATTTACTTACTCGCGACGGTCGAGTTCCGAAGGCTACGCCCCCACGATCCGGCCGCGCGCATCGCTCTCCGTGGCGATCGTAGTTCGGAGCTCCTCAGGCGCGTTCCATACCCATTGGATAAGAAGATGAGTGGAGCCAGCTCGCACAATAAACCAGACGGGAGCAATGTAAAAAGCGAGGCCACCCTGGCCCTCCATCGAGCCAGAAGATGAGGGAGGAAAGGACATAAGTCCTGGACATGTGGTTTTTTTAGTGGGTATTGGGGCCTGTTTCCCCCGAGCCCACACTCCCCCTGCGGGGTGGCCTTCAACTAGAAAAAAAGGCGAGTTCCATACTCGCGTTCCATAGAACTATGGCCATGAGCCAAGAACATGTGTGGATACATCCCGAGAAGTATAATAGCAAAGAACTGGGGTGGCGGAGGGCCGGGGAAAGTTCACATTGTAAGTATGTGAAAAACGGGTCACGTGTGATCCAACTCGCGGCTTGCTAATGAGCTACAAGGGACGAATAAAATTGGCCCCTGAACAGAGGTTGTTTTAGTGGGTATGGGCAAGGATTTAGTCCTATTTCCGCCGTCTATCGTCCTTGGCGGAGCCGAGTCCCATACTCTTCCCCTTAACCGCCTTATGTGGAATTGAAGAGAGGGGGTCTGGAGATTTTTTGCTCTATTCTAAGAAAGGAGCCCGAGAAGTAAGACGGTCAAGAGAAATACGGATAGTTGGGCCTTGCCTGCTCTTAAGGGCATAGGAGGGAGAGGAAAGGGCTAAAGAAGTCCTAGACGTGCGGTTTTTTTAGTGGGTATTGGGGACACCGCCCATCTGTGTCCTCCGAGCCCCACAGTACCTCCTCTAGGGTGTGCGTAAACGCATTTATTCCGCTCGTCTTTTAAAAAAGAGGAGAACTACGGCCGCCACGACGAGCGAGACGCGCGACCGGGTCGTGGGGGCGTAGCCTTTGAAACTCGGCCGTCGCGAGTAAGTAAATTCGAGCACTGGTTTATTGCATGGCGCAGGGCCGAAGAACTGCCGGCCAATAGTCCGTACGAAAGAAATACTTTCCCCCCACCACATTCGACTGGTAGCCAATGATATTCCTCGCCTCTGAAAATAAAATCTATGGTGGGGGTCGTGCAGTCACGACTGCATGGGGAGCAAGTTCCCCGCCTCCGGAAATTTAAAAGTTAGGACTGGTGCTCTGAAAGAGTGGGAAGCAAGTTCTCCGGCCCTGCCATAATGTTTCTCTTGGAAAAAGCACCGTTTTCAAGATTTCAACTTACTCCTTTGTTACCTGATCTTCGATTTACTAATCGTGTGATAACAGTTACCGTCGAAGTCAGTTTTCTATAGCAACGCGACAAAACATTTATAGTATATAACACTAATGGAGCATTCACTTTTTACTTAACCTCTGAGACTTTTGGTCTGCTAATCAACCTTCCCAAGACGTTCTAGCTAACTGTTGAATGTCTATTTTATACTAGGGTGGCTCTTATTTACTCTTGTCAACAAGTTTTCTTGAAAAAATCTGTGCAAAGTTTGTGCTCGATCGAGTAACGGAAAAACATGCCCCAAATGGATTAATAACGCTCATAAAATCATTTTTCCCGAATATCTTCTAAAGTATTTATCGCCTCGAAAAATATGTTAAACAAAACCTGTAGATCTGGACAGGTCGCGTCTTTTATGTCTTATTACGTTTCTTCGTAGAACAAACGGTTTTTGAAAAAATTGAGAAAAACGGCGAACCAAAGCATCCAAGCATTTTCTCTGAAATTTGGAAATTGAAGTGTGGTTTCATTTTTTTATCTTTTATTAATAAACGTTAAATTGCCTTCAATTTAAACTTGAAGAGTCCCTGAATTCAAAACTTGACATTTCCCTCAATTAAAACTTAAAATTCTCCTCAATATTAATCTTAATTTAATTTCCTAGAAAAATTAAGTTGGATCAAATTTTTTAGAAGAATTCGTCTTAATTTTCAAAAATGAATTTATAATTGAAATTTCCCTCGATTTAAACTTCAAATTTCCCTCAATTTAAATCGTAAATTGATTTTCTATAGAAATGAATTTAAATCAAATTTTTTATAAGGATTTCTCTTAATTTTCAAATACTAATTTATAATTGAAATTTCCGTCGATTTAGAAACTTGAAATTCTACTCAATTCAAAACAAAATTTCATTCATTCTTTGATTTGACATTTCTTTCATTCTTATTCTTTTCTTTTGAGAAATTGCACTTAAACTTTGCACAGATTTTTCTTGAATTATTTCGAACAACTCTGGGGTGTGCCACAAAAGAAATTCAAAAATCCAAAATAAGAACCATCCTAATCTTATACAGAGCTTGCCGCTGATTAGCGCAAAAATGTCCGACCGGCAAAAAACCACTACGAGTAATTATATATGATACTACTCTCCCGAATGTAAGGCAAAATAGAAAAAAAAATATATCGTGGTCGAACGGAAAAATTGTTCGATTACAATCGGGAGAAAAATGAAAAATCAAACGATAAAAACGAAAATGATTGCTCTCAGTAAACAGTATACGGTAATCTACCGCAGATATAAGCAACTGACAAAACATGCCCAAAAATTAATACGGCATTCACGTAATGTACAATATACGTATGTATGATGTATTTCATTGACGCACATACATATACACATATACATATATGTCTGTGTGTATATATATAAATATATATGTATTGGGTTGGAACGAAAGTTTTCGCGAAGCGTTTTTAAATTTAAAAATTCAAAGATAAAATTAAAATATTTACTCATGTAGATTTTCCAATAACATGGTTTCCATTCTGTTTTCTATTACTTTTTGTTACATATTTTTCAGGTATCTTAATTTTATCTTTCGTTTATTTAAAAACGCCATGGACTTTCGCTCCGCCCCAATATATAATATAAATATATATGTATATGTATAGTTATATATCCATGATCTATTTCGTATATGCAATATACATATACATATATATCTGTGTATATATATAAATATATAATACATAAATAATACATATATAAATATGTATGTATATGTACATGTATATTATATATATCCATGAGATCTATACTCGATGCAAAAATCTCGCAACGTATTGGAAACGAAAAATGTTCGGAGAACGGAAAACGTGGCGGACAAAGCTTGACAACGCGACGCAAAGCATTTTTAAAGGTAATCTGTGTTTGATATAACTCCAAAAATGTAGAGTTTCAAAAAATTCAGTTTCCAAAATATTGTATAGCTCGAAACAAATTGTTACTCGATACGAACGATCCAATTATTCCAATCTCTATCCAATTAGTCGAACTAATTCCAATTAAAATGTTCAAAGAATTCAACAATAAAAATAGGATTGAATTTTATGACTAGACGGCGGATCTTTATGCATTTATAGGAAAATTGAGTAGGTGAAATTGCAAATTGCAGGAAAATTTTCAAGGTTGTTGGAAAATGTTTAGAGTTGTTGGAAATTATTAAGATTGTTGGAAAATTTTTAAAGGTTGTGGGAAAATCTTAGAATTGTTGGAAAAGTTTTAAGATTGTTGGAAAAGTTTTACGGTTGTTGGAAAATGTTTAAAATTGTTGAAAAGTTTTGAAATTGTTGGAAAATGGTTACAATTCTTGAAAAAGTTTTAAGATTGTTGGAAAATTTTTAATGTTGTTGGAAAATGTTCGCATTGTTGGAAAATGTTCAAAATTGTCGGAAAATTGTTAAGATTGCTGGAAAATGTTTCAAATTGTTGGGGAATTTTTAAGATTGATGGAGAAGTTTCAAAATTGTTGGAAAATTATCAATGTTGTTGGAACATGTTTAAGATTGTTGGGAAATTTTTAAGATTGTGGAGAATGTTTGAAATTGTTGGAAAAGTTTTAAGATTGTTGGAAATGTTTAAAATCGTTGGAAAATGTTTAAAAATGCTGGAAAACTTCTAAGACTGTTGGAAAAGTTTTAATATTGAAGATGTCAATATTTCTCATCTATAAAAATTATTATGGGAAGAAATAACATTGAATATCGTTTCTATTTCTTACAGTCGATGAACAATTTTTATTTTGCATAAAGATCCACAATCAAGTCACGTATCACGAGAAAAACCATAAGATTTTCACGGAAAAGCTTTGGTTCGCGTGTCACAGCATCGTCACTGCCTCTTGCGGTGACCATGGACCACACCAAAACGAGGACGGAAACAATGAGAGATAAAGAATTTTGAAAAAAGCCAATCCGGTGCAAGAAACGTACAAAACAGAAGAAAAATTCATGGAGAAGAAACGGAAAATATGGGGTGTCGCGCTCAAAAATTCGACAATGTCAGGGATTAACGTATTATGTATAATAATCGGTTCGAGTACCGTGTTTAAGGGAAGCATCTATTTGTAAAACATGCCCAAAAAATTGTTTACGGCACACACACACTAACGGTATGAATTCCGCGGCTAAATGCGACTTCCGCAGTCATCCACGTGATCGCTAAAATGAATGTGGTTCTGTATTGTCCGCATATTTTTCTGCGTTTTGCGCGCGCGACCGATTGAATTCAACCGCCATTCGATTCCCGATAAGATAATCGCATACAACTTTTGCTTTATCGTGTAGCGCAGATTTTTCTAAACAGAAATGGATCATTCATCGATGGATTTATTTAGGGCTTTGTTGAAATTTAAATATGTCATAGTCTTTAGTGAGCTATGGACGAATCTTAAAGGATTTTTTGAGATATTAAAAATTATTGATTTTACAGACGTGTAAAGAAATAAGTAAAATTCCTTCAATATAAAATTGAAATTTCCCTCAATTCAAACTTGAATTTTCATTTTAAAGTTTAAATTTCTCTACATATAAACTTGGAATTTCCCTACATTTAAACTTGAAATTTCCCTCAATTTAAACTTCAAATTTGCCTGAATTCGAAACTTGAAATTTCCCTCGATTTAATCTTGAAATTCCCCTTGATTTAGTCTTCATATTTCCCTCGATTTAAACTTGAAATTTCCCTAAATTGAAACTTGAATTATCCCTGAATTGAAACTCGAAATTTCCTTCAATTTAATCTTGAAATTTCCTTCGAATAAAACTTGAAATTTTCCCTTAATTTAAACTTGAAATTTCCCCTTGAATTAATCTTAAAATTTCTTTTAATTCAAAATATGACATTAACCTCAATTAAAAACTTGAAATTTCCCTCAATTCAATTTCTCTTCATTTAAACTTGAATTATCCCTCAATTGAAGCTTGAAATTTCCCTCAATCTAAATCAAATTAATTTTCTACAAAAATTAACTTAAAGTAAATTTATTATAAGAATTGCTCAATTTTTTTTGCGATTGAATTTCGAGTTTCGAAATGATCAAATACAATCTAATCGAATTACTGTGTAACTATAATTCGTCAAGTAATTCACATTCACAATTCATTATAGACATTTATTCTTCATGTTGTAAATATTTCAAGAAATACGCAGAAATTTATAACCAAACGCATAAAACTTAAAACGATTTATGTTATCTGAAAAACTACTAAATAAGTACCAAATAAACAATTTTAAATTTTATTTTGAAACACAAAATTTATATGCAATTAATTAGAAAATGATTACAAACAATATATATTTATTACGAGAATTATAGTGGAATTTTAGTGGAAATTTCATACCGATATCTCTTATGGTCCAAGAGTTCTAGTAAAATGTCACGATCCAACCCGTTGTGTTCGGCCGTCCGAGGCTGTATATCGCAGCGTACACTTCAAATAATTTTCGTTTCGTCAATTTTCAAATGTCCATCATTTTAAAAACAGCTCTATAAAGGGGACTCTCGGAGCTGTGTCCTCATTTTTGTTCAAATTTTTAAAATGTCGCTCGTTATGGAAACACGGCATTCGTTTAAAACTATTGCAAAATAAATGGCGGCAAAAACATTTTTTCCAAATAACAACATTGTTAGTAGATGATCTTATGTTTTCACTACAAGCTTCCAAAAACTCATTTCCATCGGTTTGATAGTTCTAGTCTATTATGAAATATGAAACACTAACGTAAAGTATACTTACAAATTCTCTGGGTCTGACAATTTTATAAAGTCGTTAGGGGTAAAATTGTGAAACTTTAAAATTCTAAAATTGTGAAATTAAAACTTAGAAAATTGGAAAGTTCTGAAATGTGTGAGATTAAAAATTGGAAAATTGAGAAATTGTAAAGTTGTGAAAATGAAAAGTTGCAAAATTGTAATGTTATAAAATTGCGAAATTGTAAAATGGTGAAATATATATCGAAGAAGTTAAAAATTCTAAAGTTGTGAAGTTGTAAAGTTATAAAATTGCGAAATTGTAAAATTGAGAAATAGGAAAATATTGGAAAATAGTGGAATTCTAAAATTCTAGGATTGTAAAGTTGGAAAGTTGTGTAATAGTAAAATCGAAACAGAAGACCCTGAAAAATTTATAGCTATACTTTACAGTAGTATTTTATAAGGTAGGATAATAGAGTACTGTTTCGTATGATTAATTGGTGCTTCTCGCGTTTGAAACAATTCCAAAATAAATGATGAAGAACACATTTTTCTCAAATAACAACATTGTTAGTAGACACTCTTATCTTTCCACTACAAGCTCCCAAAACCTCATTTTCATCGGTTTGATAGTTCTAAACTTATAATTCAATGAAAAAAGGGTGACACGTTTTTTCATACATCTGTAAAATCAACAATTTTTAAGATATCGTAAAATCCTTTAAGATTCGTTCATAAGTCACTAAAGACTACAACATAGCGCGTTATTTTCGGCATTCAAATGAGCGGAAAAAGCATCGGTTCGACGCGCAATTGACGCATCCTGTGTGAAAATGAACGAGCTCTCACAACTGATTCGCTCGTCGTACTCCCCCATATTTTCTTCTTTCATTCTTCGTCCCTTCAAATGAATACTCGTGCTCACCACCCGACGTGTATGCGTGTCCATCTGTGCGAGTGTGTTCGTTGTGTTGTCATGGTGTAGTAATGGGCGTTTGTTTATCCAGCTTGCAAAATCGTATTAATTAGTACAATTATGTTAAATACAAAAGGTTTTAAGTAATCAATACATTTTCGTTGGCTACATAAAGGTTAATACAATCGAATCCAGTAACAATCCAGAAATAATTTCGAGCACGAGTGAGAAAATACGATGAACACACATTGTTCGACTCTAGAAGAGAGTCTCTAGTTTAAGAGGATAGTTTACGCAGTGGGCTTTTCCAAAAATCAAAAACGCTGGATAAAAGATCAATCTAGGCCGCGACCGCCCTGAAAAATCCTATTTTCACGTTTACCAGGCGTATTTTCCACTATTCGACAGCGTAATTTGCATTATTCAGAAGCACACAGAAGCACGTGTAGCTATTAAAAATTTCAAGACGGAACTCTTCGGGACTTTCTAGTTCCGCATTGTTAAAGACGATGCATTGGACTTCAAATTTAAAATTTAAATCGTGGAAGTTACAATTGAAAATTAATTTCTGAAAATTAGGACGAATCCTCTTATAAAAAAATTGATTCCAGTTAATTTTTATAGAAAATTAATTTAAGACTTAAGTTGAAGGAAATTTAAATTTGAATTAAGAAAATTTCAAGCTTAAATTGAAGGAATTTTAAGTTTAAATTAAACAAATTTCAAGTTTAAATTGAGGGTAATTTCAGGTTTAAGTTCAGGGAAATTTCAAGGTTAAAATAATTTTTAAGTTAATCTTTTATAGAAAATTTATTTAAGATTTAAATTGAAGCAAATTCCGCGTTTAAATTAAGGGAAATTTTTCGCGTTTAAATTGAAGGAAATTTCACGTTTAAATTGAGGGAAATTTCAAGATTAAATTGTCGATAATTTCAAGTTTAAATTCAGGGAAATTTCTTATAGAGATTTTAGATTTCCTTATAGAAATTTTTATAGAAAATTGATTTAAGATTAAATGGAAGGAAATTTCATGTTTAAATTGAGGGTAATTTCAAGTTTAAATTCAGGGAAATTGCGAAGGTTAAAATAATTTTTAAGTTAATCTTTTATAGAACATTGATTTCAGTTTTAAATTGAGCAAAATTGCAAGTTTAGAAATCGATGGAAATTTCAAATTTTGAATTCAGGGAAATTTCAACTTTAAATTGAGGGGGGTAATTTCAACATTATAAATTGAGGGGAAATTAGAAGTTTTAAATCCAGGGAAACTTCAGTTTTAAATGTAATTTTTAATGGTACTTCATTAGAGTGGGACTTTACTCTACCTGTTTCCATGAAGCTGCGACAGGTAAACGTGAAAATAGGAGTTTCGAAGGCGACAGCGTCTTGGATTGATCTTTTATGGAGCGCTTTGATTACTAAAAACCCCATCGCAATCCTGGAAACGAGTCTCCCCCCCCCCCCTTAAAGCCCATTACTACCTCCACGACCAACACGTTCACCTCCCCAACGTCCACCGTGTATCAATGTATATAACTCTGTACGTATAATAAACGCTTGAACGTGTGCGTGTACATGTGTATATGTGTGAACGTGTCTGAGAAACCGGTACACAATATCAATTAACGTGCACAAGAACAATACTGCCACGAGATTGCGTGCAGGGCGGGTTCGTGCAGAGCCGCACGGAGCGTTAACACAGTGTGACAGACCTGGCTTTAACAGACACAACTTTAGCCCCAATGGACACGTTCTCTTTACAGAAGGTTGGGCCATAGACTATGTGGTCCCATACGGGCGGATTATTCGCACGGTCCACAACGTCAATCTGAACCTCCACCGTTCGCGTCAAGGGCGGGTAACCCTTGTCTTGGGCCGTTGCTTCCAGCTTGTACATCTCGCGCTACACCGCGTGTACAAACAAACAGGAACAAAAAACAATGGCGTTAGTGTCAGTCGTTACGACTTATGGCAGTTGTTTTTTTTTTTTTGTTTGTTTTCATTCTTCGGAGAAGCACTGTTCTCTCTCTCTCTCTCTCTCTCTCTCTCTCTCATTCTGTATTGTTTTTCTTCGTTGTAAAAACTTCCGTTGTTTCCGATCTTCTCTCCCGTTTTACAAATCTGCCAGCCATTGCTTTGCACCCTGGTGTTGTAGCTTTTTTGATTAGAGACAGTTTTGTGTCAATTGATTTATGAAAGTGAAAACCGGAGCCTCTGTCTGCCTTAGCTGCTGCTTTCTCTCGGTCTCTGTCAGGCTGATTTGCACGATTCATGGCTCTAAGAGTCTTAGAGGATAAGCAAAGCACGACTAGGGATCGCTCGCCGCTTCTGCACCTGCTTATATTGCTCGTGAAAGAGAAAATAACAACCCAAATAACACCAGCTCGAGCTATCATCCTCGCCTAACCTATACGGATCATCGCGCTAAGGATAATCCGGCGTCTCTCTGGGCTTTCCGAAATCTCGTACGTATCTGAAGATGTTTTCCGCTAGAATCGTCGGAGCCGATTCGCTTTAGGACACTTTGAGACAATCCTTTCCTTTTTATCAGGATCCTGAATAAATGATACTCAGGGAGAAAAAGATAGCACATATTTTGCTTCTCTTTTGGTAGAATAAACTGAAGAACATGAGTAATTTCGTATGTCGACATCCTCGGACGTGCCTGTTCGCAGAATTTATTGAGTATCGTCGATAATATTTGCTCTAACGGAATTCTAGGAATGAAAATGATAGCACAAATGGCAGATTTACGCTTCTCAGTTGTTTACAAGTTACTGAAGGGCGAAGTTTCCGTTTACGTCCGTCCTCAGAATTGGATGAAATTTTGGGAATAGGTTCTTTTTTGACTAAAATGATGATTGTCAGAAGGAGTTTTGGCGACTCGAAAAGAAATTTTTTATCATTTCGTTGTCACTTTCTACCTTACCGACTTACCGACTCTCTTCATTTTATTTTAATTATATGTATACTTATACCAGAGAGGAAATGAGAGTGCTCACGCTCGGGGTTTTCCAATAGGAGGTTATTCTGGTATAAGTATATAATTAGGTTGTTTTTGTAGAAACTTTTGACGAGCTGACGCATACGCACAGCACGGACATAAGATAAGAGAGTCGGTAAGTTGGTAAGGTAGAAAGTGACATTGAAATGGTAGAAAATTTTTTTGTCGAGTCGCCAAAAATCCTTATGGCAATCAATATTTTAGTAAAAAAAGAACCTATTCCCAAAATTTTATTAAATTCTGAGGACGGACGTAAACTGAAACACAGCCAAAGAACATACTAAAGTATGGGTCCTGGAAAGAAACTAAGTGATTGTGAAATGCATACGATATTGAAGTTGAAGGAAGAACAATATTGAATTACACGAATATCAAAAGTTGTAGATAGAAGCCGAAAAGTTATTATGAACTTGTTCAGAAATCCTGAGAATTGCGGGAAATAGAAGAGTTCTGAGCGCCCACAAAGTATAACTGCCCGTGAGAAACGTGCAATATTGAGAGCAGCATCAAATTCGAGGACAACTGCGAGACAAATCGCTGAAAGTGTTGGCGAAAACGCTAACGGAAAGAATGTATGTCGTTTTTTACAAAAATGCGAGCAAATTGTCGGGGACATCTTGCCAGAGCTGTGCACCAAAATGGCAGACAATTCCAAAACATTAACGAATGAAAACAGTGCATTTTTGACGAATGGGGGAATATTATCCAAAAACTTTATTAAAATTGATTAGATACAATAAAAGTGATTAGATCTAGAGTAGGTCCTAGAAAATATTGAGCATTAAACTTTATCGATTAATTCTGTGTGCTATCATCTTGTCCCTCTATATTTCGTTAACAATTCTACTAGTTTAAATGAAAATGGATAAGTTAACGGAGCTTCGTTTTATTTCATTCATATATGTTAAGAAAGGCATACCGAAAATATCTGTATAAGAAAAATAGAATTTCTAATGTTTGTTAAATAGAAATTACATTCATTTCAAAGTCTGCTATCTTTTTTCGTCCCGGAAATACAAACTCGTGTGTATCGGATACTCTCAAACGTTCGCTGGAAAATCGACTCCGACGAGTGATAACAATTATATAACATAAGTAAGGGATAGAACAGTAGTGGTAAATAGTATAGTAAATGATGGTAGTAGTTGTAGTAGTAGGTAGTAGTAGGTAGGAGTGTCCGACCAATCAGCGATCTACCGCGCCGCGCATAACCATGCATGCTTTAGCTCCCATGGAAAATACATCATGTATGCGTAGAAACAAACAAAATGTACGAACAAATGACGTATATAAGCAAACAGGGTCATTAACGATACAAAGAAACCCAATTACGAAGAGAAACTGGATAAGAAAAGGACAAGAAGGAACAAACAAAAAGACAAGAAGGAACAAAGAAAAGGACAAGATGGAACAGAGAACAGAGCAAAAAGAAAAAATTATACGAAGGAGAGACAGGAACCTTGAGATAAATGATCAATTTATCATTTATACATTAATAAACTTGAAATTTCCCTGAACTCAAAATTTGGAATTTCCTTCGATTTATAACAAGAAATTTCCCTGAATTTAAACTTGAAATTTCCTTCGATTTAAAACTTGAAATTTCCTTTGATTTAAAACTTGACATTTCCCTACATTCAAAACTTGAGATTTCCTTCAGTTTAGAACTTCAAATTTTCATCAATTCTATACTTGAAATTTCCCTGAACTCAAAACTTGAATTTTCCTTCGATTTAAAACTTGAAATTTCCCTGCATTCGAAACTTGAAGTTTCCCTGCATTCGAAATTTGAGATTTCCCTCACTTTAATCTTGAAATTTTCCTGAACTCTAAACTTGAAATTTCCCTCGATTTAAATCTGAAATGAATTTTCTACAAAAATTAACTTGAATCAAATATTTTTTATAAGAATACCTCTTAATTTTCAAAGATTAATTTAAAATTGAAGTTTTCCTCGATTGAAACTTGAAATTTCCCTCAATTTAAACTAAAAATTTCCGTCAAGTTAAACTATTTACCGCGTCGGAAAATATGTCTGACATAAAATTCTACTTTTAAGTAGTATTTTAAAAACTTTATCTTACAAATAGAAGAATTTGCATGATTCTCGGGTGAGTTTCAAAAATAAAATAGAACTATTTCTTATTTTCTATTTCGAATACTATGTTTCCCAGCACTAATGCAAAAAAAAAGGAGACAGAGAAGGAGCAGGGGAGAGGGGAGAGAAAAGACGATACAACGAGACCGGATTACGAAGAAAAACTGGATTAAGAAAAGGACAAGAAAGGGAGGAGCAAAGAAAGAAATTAGAAAGAGAAGGACATAGAGAGAAAGAGTGGGGGAAAGAGAAGTGACAAAGAGGGAGTAGCACTGCATGGCACGGCACGGCATGTCACGTGTCTTGTCTCGGTCATGTCGTGGCATACAAACCTGGCTTTCACCGACGTCACTACAGTACCCACTGTGACATTTTCTTTGATGTGAATGGGGCCGTATACATTCTCATCCCACACAGGTGGTTTATTGTTTCTGTCTACGACGTCTAACTCAACGTCCACGTCTGCGGACAAGACTTGCATCCCTCTGTCGGAGGCCCGTACTCGCAGGCGATAGCTGTCACGCTAGTGGCAAAACATTCGGCCGTCAACTCACAGGACACTTTTTCGGGACTTTGTTGTTGGCGGATGAATTTCATTGTTTCTTTTTGATTCTTTTTGTTTCTTTTCATTTACTTTTTTTTCGATTGTTTTTGCTTTTTCTTTTTCGTTACCGACGTTTTTTTTTATCGAGGAGATATAAGTCACTCAGTGAACAAGCGCGGTTACCAACGTCGCGTTCGCTGATTCACCTCCGAAGAAGGTTTATTCTTTTGTTTCTCTTTGATCGCGACAACGAAACGAAAGACATAGAAGAGAGTGAAGGACCGTACAGTCTCGTGTGTATCCGCTTTAACGTTCCAGACCTCTTTTTTTGTACTCGGGATTGATATATCTGTCTAATGGTTTTTAACATTTAATTGGGTCTTTTTCCAATTTAACATTGGTCTTCGACGACACGTCTGTCAATTTCTGAAAGATTCTCGTCGTGCTGTTGGGATCTCTGTATATCTGGATCGATTCTTTTTTATGGAAAGATCGTGTTTGATTTTTCGATGATGATACGTGATCCTATAAGCTTTATACTTACCAACGGATTATCTTTTGAGTATCTACGCGTATGGAGAATGGCAATGTTCATTAGGGTGGCTCTTATTTGTTGCAAATAATTCAGAACTAATCTGTGCAAAGTCTTAGTTGCAAATAATTAATTTAATGCTGATAGAATCGCTTTTTTCCGAATAACTTCTGAACTATTTACCGCGTTGGTAAATTTGTTAAATGAAAACTGTAGATCTGGACAGGCTGCGTCTTTTATGTCGTATGACTTTTTCTCATAGAACAAACGGTTTTCGAAAAATTTGAGAAAAACGACGGAAAAATGAATAAAATATTGAAATAAATAGAATGCTCATAAAATCGTTTTTCTCGAATGCCGTCTAAATTATTCACTTCGTTGGAAAGTATGTATGACAAAACTTGTATATCTGGACAGGCTACGTCTTTTATGTCTTCTTACTATTCTTCGTAAAACAAACGGTTTTCGAGAAAATTGAGAAAAACGTTGGACCAAATGAATGAAATATTGAAATAATTAATAGAATGCTCATAAAAGCGTTTTTCCCGAATATCGTCTAAACTATTCACTTCGTCGAAAAGTATGTTAGACAAAACTTGTAGATCTGGACAGGCTGCGGTTTTTATGTCGTATCACTTTTTTCGTAGAACGAACGGTTTTCGAAAAAATTGAGAAAATGTGAACGACGTCACTTATTTTTCCCTAACATTTTTCTCAATTTTCTCGAAAACCGTTTGTTTTACGAAGAAAAATAATAGTAGGTACATAAAAGACGCAGCCTGTCCGTATCTACAGGTTTTAACTGACATACTTTTCGACGCGGAGAATAGTTTAGGAGATACTCGAGAAAAACGATTTTTGGTGGATGTCAGTTACACGGAGAATAGGAAGTTATTTTTTAATTAATCTTATTGATATATTGTATAATTATATTATTCTTGTGTCTTCTGATTATTGTCGTATATAACCAACATATTATTTCTGTAATAATTCAAATTTCTTCAGCAAAAATTTTTGAAACTTGGTCTGACATTTTTCTCAATTTTTTCGAAAACCGTTTGTCCTATGAGAAAAGGTAATGGGACATAAAATACGCAGCTTGTCCAGATCTACAGGTTTTGTTTAAGATATTTTTCGACGCGGTAAATAATTCAGAAGATAATCGAGAAAAAAGATTTTAAGAGCATTCAATTAATTATTTCAATATTTCATTCATTTGATCCGACCTTTTTTTCAATTTTTTTCGGAAAACGTTAATTCTACGAGAAAAACTGATACGGCATAAAAGTCGCAGCTTGTCCGGATCTACAAATTTCGTACATCATACTTTCCAACACGGTAAATAGTTTCGAAGATATTCGAGAAAAACGATTTCATCAGCGTTCAATTAATTATTTTAATGCTTAATCCATTTGGGGCACTCAAACTTTGCACAGATTTTTCATCGATCATTTCGAACAACTCTGGGGGGAGGGGGCGCTATCAAAGAAATTCTAAAGTCGAGAATAAGAGCCACTCTAATATGTATACATACCGACAGAGATTTAAAACGTTCGAAATGGGAAAAAACAATATTACGTTGCACGCTTTCGAAGCGAGGAATGGAAAAGCCTAATAAAAGTTTATTAATCTTGTGTGTGCCGATAACGTTTCACTTTTAATTATACTAGAAGTCGAAGCTAATAATTATCTACCGAAAAGATTTTGAAAAAGATCTGTTCTTTTCCTTAACCCCTTGCCCTACGATTTATTTTACGATTTCAGTGATTAGAACTTCTGATGTAGATTGTAATTTCCTAGAAAAAAGAAGAAAACTCGTACCTATTGTATACCTATAACGTTCTCCAATAGCTGTGCACTGACAAAACCAAAATAGAAATTGATTTCGGTTATAAGAAATTATTGACATACAGTGACTCGGTTTAATATTTGAACGCTCTAAAAAAAGATGAAAACTTTTTAAATATTGTACTGTACGATTTGAACTTTTTTGGGAAGCTAGAGCAATTAATTTACTACAGAATGTGAAAAGAAATTTTTTCGAAAATTGCAATTGATCGGAATTGTAGAAAAAATACTGAAAGTAGCATTTTACAACTTTTTTATGTGGACCTATGTGGGTCAATTTTCAAATTTCAAATTCATATGCAATATTTTTTTTCAGCTTCCAAATTTCAGATTTCAAATTCATATATTCAAAAATTTTACTTTCCAATTCAAATTTTCTAGTTTAAAATTCAAATTAAAATATTTTAGTATATTTACTTTTAAATTTCAAATTCTGATTCAAAAATTTTACTTTCAAATTCAAATTTAAGTTCAAATACTTTATTACTTTTACTTTTATATTTCAAATTCAGATTCAACATTTTTACTTTCAAATTCAGATTCAATATTTTTACTTTCAAATTCAGATTTTCTACTTCTAAATTTTAGATTTCAAATTCACATTCATAAATTCTACTTTCAAATAGAAATTTTCAAGTTTCTAATTCAAATATTTTATTACTTTTGTTTTCAATTTTCAAATTCAGATACAATATTTTTACTTTCGAATTTAAATTTTCAAATTTCAAGTTCAAACTCAATATCTTTACTTTCAAATTCAAATTTTAAAATATTCAAATAAGACAATAAAATTTATTGTAGTTTAGAGGCCAAAAATCTGCAATTTTTACCATCTTTAAATATTTGTAGCTCAATGTAACGTGGACCTACTTTCACGAGATTTTCAGAATATGTTTAATTCACACAGATCTACAAAACGTATATTTTCAATATAGGCCCACAGAAAAAAATTGTAACATGCAGGTTTCTGTATTTTTTCCACAATTCCGATCAATTGCAATTTCTGAAAAAATTGTTCTTCTTATCTTGTAATGAACTAATTGCTCTAGCTTCCCAAAAAAGTTCAAATCGTATAGTACAATATTAAAAAAGCCGTCGTCTTTTTTAGAGTAAATTATATTACGAACATATTGTAATCCAAGGGGTTAAAGTTGGAAATCGTTATCGGCAACGTTATCGGCATAATTATCGTCCCGACGACAAAAAGAGGTCCTTCACCCGCGGATACGCCTCAAGAACAGGACAAGAGAACGAACAAAAAATCGCGGTGACGCGAGTGTACATTATTATCAACGAAACAAACGAAGTTTTTATCTTTCTCGATAAAAAAGAAAACAAAACAACAATACAGCATAGACATAAAAAAGAGAACCGAATAGAAACCCGTTTTCGAGAGAACGCGCATGGTAAAAATCAAGACAGAACACATATACAGTCGGTGCACAAAGTATTCGTACAGATTTCAAAAACGAATCACTTTTTCAAAATTCGACCCAACAGCTGGAATTTTTTTCAGACGTTAGTTAATCCAAAAATAATTGTTTTAAAAAATTCTTATTAGAGAGTCGCAATCGCGGAGGAAAAAGTAAAGGTCACGATTTTGAAATTGTATATTCCCGTGCCTGTAATTAAAATGAAAAAAAAACGTATTTCGTAAATCTAAGTCAGTTTTCTATGCACGTAGAAAGTTTCATCGAAATCGGTGAACGCGTGAAAAGCTACGGGCATCGTAAGGTTTGAAAACCATTGAATTCAATTCATGATGTGACATGAATTCAATACAGATGAAATCATTGAATGCATTGGACTCAAAATTTGTGCCTTTCTCCTACGAATTATGATGTATTTCGTATGTAATCCAGTAGATTTGTACCCGGCGCGGATGCAGATCGAAGTTTCGAACCTCTAGGATCAAAAGTTGAGGAGTTATGGTCGCTTAAAGTTGAGCATATTCCCCGTTTCTAGACAGGTAAGGGCGCCGCCATATTGGTTTGTAGTGACGGTCGCACGCCGCTTGCTGAATTGGTTAGGATTAAGTCGAGGGGGGGGAGGCGGCAAAGTAAGCGGCTCGCGGTCGTCACTACAAACCAATATGGCGGCGCCCTTACCTGTCAAAAACACTGCAGATTGCTCAACTTTAAGCAAGCATAACTCCTCAACTATTGATCCTAGAGGATCGAAACTTCCATCTGCATCCGCGCCGGATACAAATCTACTGGATTACAAACCAAATACATCATAATTTATAGGAGGAAGGCACAAATTTTGAGTCCGGTAAAGTAAAGTTTACCCTTTCAATCAATCCTATTTCATAGGAACGTATAGAACCGACTTGGATTCACAAAATACATTTTCTTAAATTTTCATCACAGGCACGAGTGAAAAATTTAGAAATCCTCGTCTTCACTTTCTCCATCGCAAAAATTGCGACCAACAAGAATTTAAACAAGAAAATTATTTAGTAAACCAATCCTTCCGACGTCTGGGTCGAATTTTGGGAAAGTGATTCATTTTTGAAAGAATACTTCGTACACCGACTGTGAACGTAAGAAAAGTAATCGTTCTCAGAGAGAGATAGAGATAGATAGAGAAAGATAGAGAAAGATATAGAAAGAGAGAGAGAGAGAGAGAGAGAGAGAAAGAGAGAGAGAGAAAGAGAGAGAGAGATAGCAATATGTACACAAAAAAGAAAAAAACAAGAGTGACGTCTCCGAGTGACAAGTAATAATTGAAAACAAGTTCGAATTAGAACAACAACAACAAACAGAGGCGAGAACAAACAAACGAATCGAAAATATCGATAATCAACGTAAAATTGAATTGTTTTTACACACATAGTTGATCAATTATTTTAATAAATTTCAACCAGTCAATCGAACGGAAAAATTGCGCTCTGTATGATATTAATTAATGACAACGAACGAGAATATTTATTATACGCGTATGATTTGTTTCTTTAACTTTTTCTTTCTTTTCTGTTCTTTTTTTTTTCTTATGATATAATATTTATAATATAATCTAACGAGAATATAAATATTATAAATTCGTTGTACGGTTAATTTTACATAACCGTGAATGTTATTCATCGAATCGGAATATATGTATGTATATCATACGCGTATGATCTGTTTGATTGAATTTTCTTTTCTTTTTTCTTTTTTCTGTTCTTTTTTTTGTCTCTGTTGCGCCCGTATACAACATTCGTTTTCTATTTATTACAACATTGACAATGTTATATGATACCCGTGTTCTCGATGCGAAGTGTCGGAAAACGCAAAGAACGAGTAGCGAGTTTTTCCTACTTACTGGAAAACAGCCCTTTACATTTTTGTCATCGTGAAATCCGAAGAAAGTAAATGGTGCAATGAACACAAACATAAACAATAAGAAAATCTGAAATTAGTTCTCCTTTTTATATACGAACAAATCAACCAATGCAGGCAATTGATTTCGATTCATGCAAGGCGAGAAGAATGCGTTTATAAAGTATAGTTTTTTTTTTAGGCGTCGGGGATTATTATGGAATTTTGTCGGGGTTTTCGACGTGAGAAAGAAAGAAACAGAATAGACATAGATATACAGATAGAAAATAGTAGAGAATAGCGAAAAAGAGAGAGAGAGAGAGAGAGAGAGTTAAATTAGAAAGCTCAGTGGCCATAGGGAATACGTAGAGAGAGAAAGAGAGAAAGAGAGAGAGAGAGAGAGAGGAGAGCTGCTGAGATTTTGCGGATTTTGGAATAAAGGAATCGGGTTATTATTATCCGGAGTTTTCTTTACAGAGAGAAGGAAAAAAAATGATGACGACCCTTCGTCTGATTCTTTCGTTTTAACGACACTCAAAAACCGATGGACGTTTACTTTTTTTTTTCGTTTCATTTGTACGGTTTTTCTCATCGTTTTGCGTTATTTATGGATCCGCTTTTTATTTCGCTTTTTTCTGTCCCAAAACGACACTGGTATGCCGCCCCAATCACAGAAGAAAAAATGTCACACCACGGACAGATTTCTTATTATTGCGCTCTCGGCAAAAAATTCTTGTTCATTATTTTTTTTTTTGGATTATTGTCAGTCACGTCGTGGTTTGATGGATAAAAGAGGAGGAAAGTGGGGAAACGTGTTTTAGAAGGACGAGAAAAGAACAGAGGAGATTACAAAATGCAAAAAAGGAAAGAGAGAAAAATAGTTGACTCGGAAAAATCGAAAAGGAAAAGCTCAAAATGTTTATTCACCGTTCAGCTTTACTGGAACAAAATGCAAATTGGTTTTAGCTTTTTTCGTCGGCTCAAAAGATTATTTCCTTTCTGAACGTCCGCAAAAATCAAAGGAATATAATTTGCGGGGAGAGCGATCAGTAGACAGCGGATTTGATGCGGTAAACGTTTATGACGAAAATGGATAGGTGCAATTTAATGCTGAAAGTCCTCTTTTCGGGACTTTCTAGTTCCGCGTTGTTAAAGCCGGTGCATGGGACTTGAAATTTCAAATTAAAATCGTGGAAATTTCAATTTTAAATTAATTTTTGCAGATCAAGAAGAATTCTCTTATAAAAAAATTGATTCAAGTAAATTTTTATAGAAAATTAATTTAAGATTTGAAAGGGAAATTCCAAGTTGAAATTTAGGGACATTTCAAGAATAAATCGAGGGGAACTTCAAGTTTAAATTGAAGAAAATTTCAATTTTAAATTTATTTTTAGAAATTAAGAATTCTTCTACACACACACACACACTAAATTTGATTTATAAGTGCAGTTTTAAATGGAAAATTAAACATTTCTTCAGAGCTAGAATAATTTGAAATTGATATATAATACCTCATGCAATACTTAAATGTTTAATAGTTGTTTCGAGTTTAAATTGACGGAAATTCCAAGTTTAAATTGATGGAAATTCCAGGTATCAATTGAGGTACATTTCAAATTTAAATTGACGGAAATTACAATTCTAAATTGAAGGAACTTTAACTTTAAATTGAGGAAAGTTTAAAAAGAAGGAATTTTCAAGTTTAAATTAAGTGTAATTTCAGGTTTAAATTCAGGGACATTTCCAGGTTAAAATAAGTTTTAAGTTTACTTTTATAGAAATTTGATTTGAGATTTAAATTGAAGGAAATTTCAAGTTTAAATTTAGGGAAATATCAACTTTAAATTACGAGGGAAATTTCAAGTTTAAATTTAAGGAAATTTCAACTGTAAATTGAAGAAATTTCAAGTTCAAATTGAAGAAATTTTTAGTTTAAATTAAGAAAAGTTCAAGTTTAAATTGAAGGAAATTTGAAGATTAAATCGAGTGAAACTTCAATTTCAAATTCAAATTTTAAATGGGATTTTGTTAGAATGGTACTTTAATGTAGCTGTTTTAAAAAATCTGCGACAGCTGCATGCTGCCGAATAATGAAAATTGTTTATATAAAATGTTTATTCCGCATGAAGATCCGCTGTCGAATCATTAGTCACGATGCAAAGTAGAATGAAAATCGAGAACAAACAAAAGATACTGAATGGAAGAAGAGAAAAATTCAAAGTAAATATAGAGAGAGAGAGAGGTGGGAGAGGAGGACGTGACATAAACAGAGTAGATAGAGAAAGAGAAAGAAAGAGAGAGAAAGAGAGAGAAAGTGAATGATAGAGAAAGAGAGAAAGACAGAGAGAGAGAGAGAGCATGAAGGATAGGAATGAGAGCGAGATCCGTTCCTGTAAAGGAATCAAAAACACATTCATATAAAATATGCAAGCATTTTCAAAAATTGTTTATGTCTGATGCACCACAAAATGCGTAGAGGTTGAAGTACACCGTACGTGGGGCTCAAAAAATGTCGTTCCCACCTGCTCCTGGAAGTTCAAAAAACATCACTTCCCTTTTGAAAAACATTCACATTAGTATTTCAGTTTTAAAAGGAGAATAATATGAAAAATAGGTGAGATTGATTAGTTTTTTTTTCGAGAGGGGGGTAAAAGTCGACCGTTTCCCTTCCTTTTGCTCTGTTATTCGTTTTGTTCGTTCCTTCCCGTTGTTTCTCTCGGTTGTGACACGTGTGTCCAAAAACAGGTGAACAAAAAGATTCTTTTTCATTTTGCGCAGACGTCGTTCTCCTCTTTTGGCTAGGTTTGTGGAAAATGAGAAAAAGTGCACACACTCGCGAACCGTTTCTTTTCAGTTTTTCGGTGAATCCGTGGAAAAAAAAAAAGGAGGAACCAAACGATTTCGAACGGTCGACGAATCGAATCGAAGCACAGTGCGGACAAACAGTATAACAATCATTTTTATTCATAAATATTGTTAATTTTTTCTTTTAATTTATTCATTTTACAAAGAAATTCCGATTTTTGTCCAAAATTCTGCGGAATTTACTAGAAAAATTCAATATTCCTGTGTATAACAATACGAAATATATTTCTTTTGTCAAAAAAATGCGTATTAAGATGGAAAATCAATTTTTTATAACAAAATTGTTAATTTCTTGTCGAATTTCTTAATTTTATTGTCGCACTTTATTTTTAGCGAATAATTTTGCGGACAAACAGTGTTTCTAATCATTTTTATGCAGAAATATCGTTAATTTTCTGTTTTACTTGTGTCGATTTTATTGTTAAATTGAATTTCTTGCGAATAATTACTATTGGATATACATTCGTAAAGAAATTTCGATTTTTGTCCAAAATTGTGTGGAATTAATTAGAAAAATTCAACATTCGTGTATATAACAATATGAAATACGTTTCTTTTGTAAAAAAAATGCGCATTACGATAGAAAATACATTTTTTACAACAAAATTGTTCATTTCTTGTCGAATTCATTAATTTTATTGTTGAACTTCATTTTTAGCGAATAATTTTGCGGACAAACAGTATTTCTAATCATTTTTATGCAGAAGTATCATTAATTTTCTGTTTTACTTTTGTTGATTTTATTGTTAAATTTAACTTCTTGCGAATAATTACCATAACATATGCATTAGTAAAAAAATTTAGATTTTTAGAAAAAATTTGGCCACCTGAATTCGAATAATATTAATTAATTAATTGTAGATCGCATTCTTTTTACAATTAAAAAAGTAAATTAATTTTTAGTATAAATATTCAAGGGTGGTTTTATTTATTATACTTGCATATAAAACTTCTAAATATTGTTAAGGGGGTAAACTCGTTTCCATGAGCTTTCTCAGTAGTCAAAATCGCTAGATAAAAGATCAATCCAGACCGCTGTCGCGCCTTCGAAAGTTCCTATTTTAAAATAGAAGTTTCCCACGGTTTAAACCTTCAAATTTCCCTCAATTAAAAATTTGCAATTTCCCCTCAATTTAAAGTTGAAATTTCCCTGAATTCGAAATTATTGAAATTTCCTTCATTTTAAACTTGAAATTTGCCTCACTTTAAACTTGAAATATTCTTAATTAAAACCCAAAATTCCGTCAATATAAACTTGAAATTTCCTTCAATTTAATTCTTAAATCAATTTTCTATTATAATTAACTTAAAAATTATTTTAACCTCGAAATTTCCCTGAATTTAATATTTAAATTATCCACACAATTTGAATTTGAAATTTTCCATAATTTACACTTAAAATTCCTTCAATTTAAACTTAAAATTTCTTTCAATACAAACCTTGAAATTTCCTCTTAATTTAAGCTTCAAATTGATTTTCAATAAAAAATAACTGAGAAATTATTTTAACCTTGAAATGTCCCAGAATTTAAACTTGAAATTACCCGCAATTGAAATTCGAAATTGCGCGCAATTTAAACTTGAATTTCCCTCAATTTAAACTTGAAAAAGCTGTTAAACATTTAACTATTGCATGAGGTATCATATATCAATTGAAAATTATTCTAGCTCGGAAGAAATATTTAATTTTCCATCTAAACCAGCTCTTATGTATATGAATCAAAGTTAGTAGAAGAATTGCTCTTAATTTCTACAAATTAATTTAGAATTGAAATTTTCTTCAATTTAAACTTGAAATTTCCCTGAATTATTTAAATCTCAAGTCAATATTCTATAAAAATTAACTTGAATCAAATTTTTTGCAAGAATCCCTCTTAATTTCCAAAACTTAATTTAAAATTGTAACTCCCACGATTTAAATTTGAAATTTCAAGTCCAATGCATCGACTTTAACAAATATTTTTAATAGCTGCACGCGCAGCTGCGTGCTTCCGAATAATGCAAATTACGCTGGCGAATAGTGGAAATTACTAGATTGATCTTTTATCTAGCGCTTTTGCAAGCACATTATCGTTTGTCCGCGCTGCGCGAAGGAGCAACAGAAGAATAACGGAGAAATGATCGGTAATGAAAAGAGGGGAAACGAGAGAGACGTTCGTCGGCGACCGACCGCGGATATTTCAAACGAAAAAACATTGGAGAGAGAGAGAGGTGTGTTTGTTATTCGAAAAATATTGGAAAACTTTGTTAAAAAACAGGTACTCGCGCCGCGAGTATGTATACTCGATAGAAAAAGAATGAGAAAGACAGAGAGAGAAGTGTTCTGTTGCAAAAATAGCCCGAACGGTCGATCGATTCAGGTACATGAAAGCGTTTGATAGGAAATCAGGCATAGCTAAGTATTTACCATAGTGAACACATTGTGCATATCAATGGGAATTAAAAAGTTACTATACATGTGCCGTAAAAAGGTAACTCATTGTCGTTGCAAATATATGTTAGTGATATATATATATAATCAGACGAAATAATTGCCGACCAAAAACGTATATATATATATATATATATGATTAGTAGAATAGAATTAATTTATATATGTATATATCCGATCAGCAACAAAAACGGAGTCGTGGTAAAGAACGTAAGTCAAAAGTAAAAACGTACAATATTTATCGGCAGAAGGTGTACACTTAAGTTTTTGTATTTATATGTATAGCAAAAAGTATTATAGTATTATAGTATTATAGTATATAGTATAAATATCAATAAATATATATATATTCTATCGTATAGAGTATATAGACGCACACATACATATTTGACAGGGAGGAATTTATTCTCGTGGTTTTATATGTGTGAGTGCGTACGGGCGTAACAATAGCGATTAATGGAACAACGTGTGTTCTCGATTAATATTAATATTGTGCTCTGTCGATTTATAAAAGTTTGTGTTGTCGATAAATATTAATTAATATTTTTTAATCATTATTTTGATTAATAGACTGCAGATGTTTATGCATTTGTAGGAAAATGTTGCGTAGACGAAATTGAAAATTGTTGGAAAGGTTTTGATATTGTCGGAAAATGTTTAACATTGTTGGAAAATTGTGAAAATTTTTAGAAAATGTTTAAAAATGTTGGAAATTTTGTCCAACTTTTCTATGGATTCATATGAATTAATACCCAAAATTGAGTAAACGAAATTGAAAATTGTTGGAAAATGTTTAAAATTGTCGGAAAATTTGACAAATTGATTGAAATTGTTGGAAAACTTTTCGAATTGAATAAAATTCTAGGAAAATTTTCGGAATTGTTGGAAAATGTTTAACATTGTTGAAAAATTGTGAAAATTTTTCCAACTTTGCTGTGGATTAATATGAATTAATATCCAAAATTGAAAATTGTTGGGAAATATTTCAAATTGAATAAAATTGTTGGAATATTTGCCAAATTGATTAAAACTGTTGGAAGACTTTTCAAATTGAATAAAATTGTTGGTAAATTTTTCACATTGAATATGTTTACATATGATTTCTCCTCTATTAAAATGAATAAGGGAAGAAATAACATTCAATTTAGTTTCTATTTCCTTGAATCGATGCAGGAAATTTTTATTTTGCATAAAGATCCGCAGTCTATTGATTAATATTAATTAATATTGCTACTTTTAGTATGTATGTTCATTTCGAGGCTCACTAAATTGCAGAATCATGAAAAATGATCGAGAACACACGGTAATCCATCGGAGAGTAATTTGAATCCTTTGTTACTGTTTGATAAAGATATATTGTATTGTAGTGGATGAGTGATAATAGAAATACTCACGTCTAAAGGCTTCTTTAAAACGATCCAACCAGATTCTGGTTGAATCTCAAAGTACTCCAAGCCTTGATCATTGTTAGGCGAGCTCAATGAGTATGTTATGGCCCCGTTATTGTCGGCATCTTCGTCCGATGCCGACACTCTTAGAATATTTGTACCAATGCTCGCATCTTGTTTCACGTTCTCAATGTATCGCTGCAAACATATGAAAGTTTTAGTTATACAATCAATTTGAATTTTAGTTATGTATAGTGACAATGGAAATAAGTAGTTCGAAATGTTAACACTTCGCAATAGATGATAATTTTAGTTACAATCAATTTGAAAGAAGAGATTCGAAGTGTTAACACTTCGCAATAGATGATAATTTAAGTTACAATCAATTTGAAAGAAGAGATTCGAAACTTTGCAATTTTCGTAATTTTCTTTTGAATTCAGGGTTTCGATTCAATGACACCTGTACGTATACAGTGAAACTGATGGAATACATATGTTAGGCTGGCTTCCCTAAATTTATTCTTTTTTTATCTTCAATTTAACTTGAAATTTTCTGATTTTGAACTAGAAATGAATGATGAATTTGTAATTTATTTATTAAATCCACTCAATCTAAACTTGAAATTTGCCTCAATACAAAACTTGAAATTTGCCTCAATTCAAAACTTGAAATTTCCCTCAATTTAAGCTTGAAATTTCCCTCAATTTAAACATGAAATTTGCCTCAATTCAAAACTTGAAATTTCCCTCAATTTAACCTTGAAATTTTCCTCAATTAAAAACTTGAAAGTTCCCTAATTGTAACTTTAAACTTGAATTTTCAGTGAACTCAAAACTTGAAATTTTCTTTCGATTTAATCTTGAAATTTCCCTCAATATAAACTTGAAATTTCCCTCCATTTAAACCTTGCAATTTCCCTCAATTTAAACTTGAAATTCCCTGCAATTTATCTATCTTTCGACATGGTAAGTAGTTTCGAAGATATCCGGGAGAAACTATTTTTCAGCATTCAATTAATTTTTTTAATGTCTAATCCATTTGGAACACATTTTCCCGTTATCTCTGGCCACTCAAACTTTGTACAAATTCTTCTTGAATTATTTGGAACAATTCTAGAACGTGCCGTAAAAGAATTCAGAAACAAAGAAGTATTCTACAATATTTATTAGCTTTCTGTTATTATATTGTTACTCACCTGACGGTCGAACAATGGTGGGTTGTCATTGACATCAGTGATCTCAACAGTGAAAGAGCAAACGCCTTCCAAAGAAGGTTCACCCTGATCCGTCGCTTTTACAGTAACGGAAACAAATTTCCCATCGTCTCCTTCGCGATCAAAAACCTGAAATAATCAGCTCATGATTTAACATTTTCATGTTTCGATTGAAAATTCTTACATTGAAAGCAACGTTACAACCTTCTTGAATTTTTTCATTCTTTCACTTCTCATCTTTGCTCTCATCATTGCTCTGGATAAAAGATCAATATAAGCCGCGATCGCCCTCAAAAGTCCCATTTTTACGTTTATCAGGCATAATTTCCACTATTAGCCAGCGGAATTTGGATTATTCGCAAGCTATTAAAAATTTCAAGGTCACACTCTTCGAGACTTTCTACTTCCGCATTGTTGAAGTCGGGTAATCTTTACTTTTCTATTCTGCGGCTGCAGATCGAAGTTTCGATTCTGTAGGGTCAATGGTTCAGGAGTTATGCTTGCTTAAAGTTGAGCAATCTGCAGTGTTTTTGACAGGTAAGTACGCCGCCACGTTGGTTTGTAGTGACGATCGCGATCGTGACGTAGCGATGATGGCAGCGCCCTAACCCGTCGAAAACACTGCAGATTGCTCGACTTTAAGCAAGCATAACTCCTGAACCATTGATCCTACAGGATCGAAACTTCGATCTGCAGCCGCTCTGGATACAAATCTACTGGATTACATACCAAATACATTATAATTTATAGGAGAAAGGCACAAATTTTGAGTCCGGTAAACGCAAAAAATTGCGACGGGCAGGGAGGCGCATAGTCGCAGCTGATTCTTGTCGGAATTCCTTCTAAACAGTTTGAGTTTGACGCGATGTAAATTTCGGGAAGGGACTCTTCGGGACTTTCTAGTTCCGCATTGTTGAAGTCGACGCATGGGACTTCATTATAATGGGACTTTACTGTAACTATTTTCATAAAGCTGCGACAGCTACGTGCTGTCGAATAATGCAAATTGCGCCTGGTACATATAAAAATAGGACTTTCGAAGGCGACAGCGACCTAGATTGATCTTTTATCTAGCGTCTACCCCTTAAATGCATAAATGGTACCTTATTTGTCAAAACTTGGCCGGTCTCCTCGTCCACCGTAAACTTAGTTCCCTTCTGATTAGGCTGCTGAACAATAGAATACTTGACTTGGCCGTTCACACCTTTGTCTTCATCGGTAGCTTGCACTTTAATCACAGTGCTACCATTCGGCGCTCCTTCTTCAACTTTCGGATTGTACATTCTGCAATCTTTGAAAACCGGCTTGTTGTCGTTCACATCAGTGATAAAAACCACAACTACAGCCGTGCTAGTGTGCGTGGTCGATGGTCCATTTAAACAACAAGCTCCATCATCCAGAGCTGTTACATTTAATTCATATTTATCCCTGTCCAAAGAGATATTGTTTCCGTGAAGTCGAATCACGCCGGTGATTTCTTCGATCACGAATTGACCCGAAGTCGTGTTTCCACCGACGAATCGAAATCGCACGTTATCACCGTCCTTATCAGACGCGACTACAGTTGTTACAAGAGTGTTTGGTCCAGCGTTTTCATCCACGTTTGGCGTGTACACTTGCTGAGAGAATTTTGGCTCCTCGTCGTTTTTGTTCTTCGTGTAAATTCGCACTGTCGCCGTGCCTGTCTTCGGCGGCTCACCTGTTTTTAATTAGAAAAGGAAATTAGTGTATTGTGAGGAGAGATTGTGTAGCATTAGGTTGGCTCTTATTTTGTACTTTCTTTTTATCAGGTTTAAATTGGGGGAAATTTCAAGTTTAAATTAAGGGGAAATTACAAGTTTAAATTGAGGGAAATTTCGAGTTCAAATCCAGATTCCAACAATCCAGAGTTGGGAGAAACAATGAAAAGAAGTCTGTGCGAAGTTTGAGTGGCCTACGGGAAAGTTTGTTTGTTTGAGTGCACAATGGGAAAATCTGAGACAAATGGATTAAATATTAAAATATTGTATATTAATTTGATGCGAATAAAATAGTTTTTCTTGCATATCTTCGAAACTGTTTACTGTGTTGAAAAATATATTCCACGAAACATGTAGATCCAGATAAGCTGCGTCTTTTGTGTTCTATCACTTTTTTCCGTAAAACGAACGGTTTTCTCAATATTTTTCGAAAACCGCTCGTTTTGCGAGAAATTAAAAGTTTTGAATTGAGGCAAATTTCAAGTTTAAATTAAGGGAAATTTCAAGTTTTGAATGCAGGGAATTTTCAAGTTTAAATGAAGGGGATATTTCAAATTTAAATTAAGGGGAAATTTCAAGTTTAAATCGAGGGAAATTTCAAGTTTAAATTGTGGGAAATTTCAAGTTTAAATTGGGGGAAAGGATGTGTAACATATTTTTCTACGCTGTAAATACAATAGTTTCAAAGATATTCGAGAAAAACTATTTTATGAGCATTCAATTAATTATTTTAATGTTTAATCTCGCTTAAATTTTGCCCAGATTTTTTTTCATTTATTTCTCAGAACTCTGGGGGTCGAATGAAAGAAATTTTTCACAAGATTAAATAAGAACCACCCTGGTGTGTAGTATATTCGCAACTGGAGACAAGAGTTATCAACACACTATACTATTATATTATATTTACTTTTATATTAGATAATCATAAAGAACGGTGTTGTTACATACGGTTCATTTTGCCTCAATACAAGTAAACTATAATTAAAAGTAGCACTTGATTTAAAAAAATTATAATCATGGAACGATCGCAATTTTATGAGTCTCAGTGCTTTCATGTTTCTCTTAGAATGTTTTTTTACTTATGAATTATGTTGTGCTACATGTTCGATGAAAATTTTATGTAACATATTAAAATATGTAAATTTTCTACGATACGGAGGAAAATGTCAGAGGAGCGTGTGATATGTGTTGAAATATTTTTGTAAACAGTGAAAATACCTTTGTCTTTGGCAGTGACAACGAATTCGTAGTAAGCGTTGTTATTATCCGCGTCGAGTTGTTTATTGTTAACAATGATCCCCTTCGAGTCGACGCTAAAGTGATCGTCCGACACCAGATACTCTATTTCCGCGTTTGTACCGGAATCCGCGTCGGTTGCTTTCACTTTTAATATGTTCGTTCCCAACGATATGTCCTCGTCCACGTTGTGCGCTTGATAATCCGGCAATTCGAATTTCGGAGCGTTGTCGTTCACATCCGACACTCGGATAGTCAACTAAAAATCACGCAAGCATTGTACAATTCAAACTGATATTTAGACTGCGGGTGTTTATGGAATTTTCAATTTTTATTGACACTCTTTAAGTGTCATGGGATAAAATTCTATTTTTAATGGGAACAGCCTTTGTATTGGGTTGGCAAGAAAGTAATTGCGGTATTTTAAGGTGAAATAGAACCGAAAAAACCGAATTTCTTTATTCAAGCGATGAAACTTATTCAATAAAATATTTTCTTACTTATTCTTTTTGGCAAAATATCATCGAACATAAGGGAAATATCTTATTCATTAGAGTTCGTTGCTTGAATAAAAAAATTGGGCTCAATTTCGCCTTAAAATTCCGAAATTACTTTCCTTGTCAACCCAATAGATCGAAAGCAAATAAAAATCTTATTATATTCCGTTGAATTCTATGTATTGTATATTGTAGAACTTTTAGAACATTTTCATAAGCCATAACTATATAAAGATCCGCAATCTACTGATATTATATACTGACGCTTAGATTTTGATTTAATGGATTGAAAGAAAAAAAGTTCGCCGGATTTTTAAATGAAAATTCGAAGGTAACATTAAGATATTTATTTGTAAGTTATAATTAGTAACTTATAATTAGACTGCGAATTTGATGCATTTATCATAAAAATCGGTGGATGTAATTTACAACAGTTAAACATTATAAGACAATTTAAGATCGGCCATAGGTTATGGCAAATGTTTAAAATTGTTAGAAAATGTTTGAAATTGGTGGAAAATTGTTGGAAAATGTGAAAAATGGTTTTAAAATGTTTAAAATTGGTGGAAAATTGTTTAAAATTGTTAGAAAATGTTTGAAATTGGTGGAAAATTTGTAAAATTGTTTAAAAATGTTGGAAAATGTTTTAAATTGGTGGAATATTGTTTAAAATTGTTGGAAAATGTTTTTAAATGTTGTAAAATGTGTACAATTGGTGGAAAATGGTTTGAAATTGTTGGGAAATGTTTTTAATTGTTGGAAAATTAGTGGAAAATTGTTTAAAATTGTTGGAAAATGTTTCAAAATATTAAAAAACGTTTAAAATTGTTGAAGAAAGTTTGACATCGTTGGAAAATTTTTCAAATTGAATAAAATTATTGGATAATATCCATTCTCTTTACCATTTCTGGGGTAACTTATCATTAGACTGCGGATTTGATGCATTTATCACAAAAATCGGTGGATGTAATTTAAATCAGTAAAACATTAAGACAATTTAAGAACGGCCATATGTTTTTCTTGATTTATTTAAATTGTTGAAGATGGAAAGTTTTATATGGCTTCTATTTCTTGCAATTGATGAAGACAATGTTTATTTTGCATAAAGACTCGCCGTCTACTTATCATGTTATTGATTAAATCTATGGATAAATATCTTAATGTTATCTTCGAATTTTCATTTAAAACCGCTACGAACTTTCTCGTTCCAACCCAGTACTTTAAAATTAGATTATTTGCTCAACACAATGTAACATACTGCTCTAAATCTAATCAAATATTATTTCAATAAATTTCCTTACAAGCTTTTTCTATAGCGATGCGAGAAATGAAAAACTGAGAATACCTCAACTGCCGTAGAAAAACCACCGGAATCTTCCGTAGCCGTGACCGTAAGAGTGTAAATGTGCAGTTGTCGAAGATCTTCGAAGTCCAATTCCTTAGCTAGCTTCACTATACCGGAAGTGGGACCGATATTGAATGTTCCTGCTGCACCTTGACCCTGAGCCTTCAGCGTGTACCGAATCTCTCGATCAGCGAATGATTTCGCTTTCACCGATATGATGCTGAAATAGAACTCAGCAATATACATAAATATATCAAAAACCACAAATGGGTTTTATATAAAACAATTTTTTTTTTAGTTTTTGACGAGAGAAAACATTCTAATTTGAATACTGTGGTTTTCAGGAAGAAGTCGTCTAAAATTTTGATCATTATTGCTTTCTCATAGGACATTGATTAAATTGTATTGTTTTTTCGAGCCTTTCGAATTTGTTTTCGGGACTTAATGCTTTGAAATAGGACATCGATTAAATTGCAGTTGTTTCGAGGCTTTTGAATTTGTTTTCAAGATTTTTTTTGTGAATACGTAAATCTGATACTATAAAGCTTGATTAATGCAGAAACTAAAATTTTTTGAAACTTTTCCTTGCAACCACAGAATACAAGGACAGTAAATGCGCTCAGCAATGTAGGTACATTGGGTTTTATTAGGTTGTCCCAAAAGTTTTTTTCGGAATGGGTTCCTCCAACGTTGCTAAATAAATAGAAACAATGCGACAATCTTCATGTTAATGTTTTAGTACTTCCTCACATGAATTTGCATAATGTGTATGCAGTGGCGTTACCCTAAAGTTAAAGAAGTCACCCTATGGGCAACTTGGGGAAATGCCCGGGGCCCCAAGGAAAAGGGGGCCCCGCAGGGCCTTATTAAGCCTAATAGCAGAAGTGCAGATGCTACGGGTCCCCCGGTTTTGGGGGCCCCACGCTTGGAGCAGAAAATAACTGGCTTGTGAAATTGTGTAACAGCCCTGGCTGCCGTTAACAATGGTCATTCATTGTGTTTTATTTTATTATCATACAAAACCTAGGGCCTCCTGGTAACATTTTCTACAGGCCCCGCGCTG
The DNA here is from genome assembly GCA_028455605.1 of Lasioglossum malachurum. Lineage (NCBI taxonomy): Eukaryota > Metazoa > Arthropoda > Insecta > Hymenoptera > Halictidae > Lasioglossum > Lasioglossum malachurum. The sequence continues at coordinate 16,301,228 of CM052312.1, read as the reverse complement.
GCTTAATTCGGCCCTGGGGCCCCGCAGGACCAGAAGCAGAAGTAGCAAATGCTACGGGCCCCGCAGTTCTGGGGACCCGTGATTCTGAGGGCCCCGCGCTTGGAGCAGAAAATGACTGGCTCGTAAAATTGTGTAACGTCCCTGGCCACCATTAACAGGTATTTTTGCTAAAACCAAAGGTCATTCATTGTGTTTTATTTCATTATCATAAAAAACCTAGGGCCTCCTGGTAACATTTGCTACAGGCCCCGCGCTGGCTTAATTCGGCTTTGGGGCCCCGAACACAAACCAAGATCCAAGATCCAAATTCTACGTTTTTCCCCGGGGGCCCCGAAATTCTACTTTGCCCAAGGCCCCAACTAGTTATAACATAACGTGCTACTGTGTGTTTGTTTAGAATTATCTAGACATCGTGTCTGAAAATTAAGTGTCTTGTTTCGCATCAGGAAAACAAACCAGCCGCACCCCAGTCAATGACAACTGACGCATCGCAGGCCCACACTCTGCGGAAAGGCGACACCAGTTTTGGGGATTAATCTTTGAACAAGGATGCTTTGTGCAGCGTCTTACGAGGCTTGCGTGAGAAATGAAATAACGGATTTGGTAGGCGTTCTGGATTATGCCTCGAACTGGCGATTAGCCCCCCTTTTTGACCCTACCAAAGCAATTATTTTTTCACGAGGTTTGGTAGGGAACTGCAGGAGAAATAGGACCAAAAACGTTAAGATCCTTCAAGGAGAATCGTACGAACCTTATACTACATATACCGGGTGTCTCAGAGCACCCGCACCACCGATTTATAATCTAGAATCTAGAAAATAGGTTATTTTCAAAAAGTCAAAGCGTTTCTTTTATAAATCAGGTGCGCTCTATCAAATGGTGATATTTTTAACTTCCGGTTTCGGCTGGAAATAGATGACTGAGACCGGAAGTTACATTTTTCAACTGGAACATGGTATTTTTTATTACGAATTCGGATTCTATGCGAAAAAACAAGAAACTTTATTAAGTAATTAATTGCTTTATTAAATAACCTCCAAAATGAGTCTTGGCGAAATATTGTTTTTACGCTATCAGCTCTTGGAATAACCCAGGATCTACGACGAGGACGTGGTAGATATCAGATCCCGTGTGTGTGTGTGTGTGTTGTGTGGTGTTCACCGTAGGGATGAGGACCAATGTTTTGACAACATTGATCTGACAACATTTAGCGAACAGAAGATTCGATCCTGCAGATCAATGTTGTCAAAACATTGATCCTCATCTCTACGGTGAACACCACACAACTGGGTCATTCCAAGAGCTGATAGTGTAAAAACATTAGAGTCATATTGGAGGTTACTTAAAGGTCATAAAATGACATTTTTCGAAAAAATGTTTCAGACAAAAGTTTTTTGTTTTTTCGCACAGAATTCGAATCCGTAATAAAAAATACCATGTTCCAGTTGCAAAATGTAACTTCCGGTCTCAATCACATATTTCCATCCGAAACCGCAGGTTAAAAATATCACCATTTGATAGAGCGCACCTGATTTATGAAAGAAACGCTTCGACTTTTTGAAAATAACCTATTTTCTAGATTATAAATCGGTGGTGCGGCTGCTCTGAGACACCCGGTATATGCATACTGAATCGTAGACCGTTGCCAAGCTTCTTTTTAGGACAGTATTAACTTTAGATTTGAATTTGAACTGTGTTGTGAAATGTGAACTTTTGAACTTTTCTATGAACGTGCCAATGGACTTCTCTTATGAAGTTTACAATAAACTTCTCCTATGAACTTTTCTATGGACTTTCCTTATGTAGCTTACAATAAACTTGTCCTATGAACTTTTCTATGGACTTTTCTTACGAAGTTTACAATAACCTTCTTCTAGAAACTTTTCTTATAAACTTTTCGATGGATTTTTCTTATGAAGTTTTACAATAAACTTCTCTTATGAACTTTTATTATGAACCTTTATTATGTACTTGTATTATGAACCTTTATTGTGCACTTTTTTTCTGAACCTTTGTTCTGGATCTTCACCCTGAACTTTTGAACCTTGATCTTTCTAAGAGTTCACGATAAGCGTTCTTGTGTTACGAATGTTAACACACAAGTTGTTCTGCGAATCGGACCGTTAATTGCCCCTGAGCCAGCGGCAATCTTGTACTGGATAACGCTCTAAACAGTGTATGAATCGAAAACCAACTTTTGGGACGACCTGATATTTATTTAGCAATGTCAATGGAACACATTCCGAAAGCAATCGGTAAAGTAATCGGATTAGAATAGAAGGACAGTGAAAATGTAACTTACTCGGAGTCTTTCTTCTGATTTTCCGGAATTTCAGCTTCGTACGCAGTCATATAAAACTGCGGTGCACGCTTTCCACCTACGATCGATAGTCGCTCCTCAGGAGTCGACTGGTAACGCTTCTCTTCTATTCGGCCGTTTTGATCCTCTGCTTTTACGTAGAGGACGTATTCCATGTCCAACTGAAACAAATCGGTCCCACGGGTGCGTACGACGCCGGATCGTTCGTCCACCTCGAAACGGCCTCCAGCTGCAAGATATAATTCATTTGATGTTTTACTATGAAATTATCTTTTACATGCAAGTAATAAAATTTCGGATTTTGCTGAAATTTAAATATGCTGTAGTCTTTAGTGAGCGATGAACGAATTTCACAATAGTTTTTGCGATATCGTAAAAATTGTTGATTTTACAAACGTGTAAAATAAAGCGTCAACCTTTCTTCATTGAATCATAAGTCTAGAACTATCAAACCGATGGAAATGAGTTTTTGGGAGCTTGTAGTGAAAACATAAGAGTATCTACTAACAGTGTTGTTATTTGTTAAAAATCTGTTTTTCATCACTTATTTTGCAATTGTTTTAATCGAATGCCGTGTTTTCATAGCGGGCCACTTTTTAAAAATTGAACAAAAATGTGGATATAGCCCCAAGTGTTCCCCTTGCGGAACTGTTTTTAAAAAGATGGACATTTGAAAATTGACGAAATGAAAATGATTTGAAGTGAATGCTGCGCCGCGATATACAGCCTCGGACGGCCGAAGGCTGGACCGTGACCTTTTACTAGAGCTCTTGAACCATAAGAGATATAGGGATGAAATTTCCACTAAAATTCATTATAAAATGATTCTTATCCGCTGATAATTCTCGTAATAAATATATATTTTTTGTAATCATTTTTTAATTAATTGTTTAAATTTTGTTGTCTTAAAATATAATTTAAAACTGTTCATTTGTTACTTATTTAGTAGTTCTTCAGATAACATAAATCGTTTTAAGTGTTATGCGTTTGGTTATAAATTTCTGCGTATTTCTTGAAATATTCACGACATGAAGAATAAATGTCTATAATGAATTGTGAATGTGCATTACTTGATGAAGTACAGTTACACAGTAATTCGATTAGATTGTATTCGATTATTTTGTAATTCGAAATTCAGTGGCTTCGTTAAATTAAATTTCAATGTAATTTGTAATTCTGGTCTCTTAATTAATTGCATCACATGACGAATTATATGTATACAGTATACAGTAATGATGTATAGAATGACTGTATAGAAAGTAATTCAATGATACTATATCCTATCATTTCGTAATTCGAAATTCTGTCACAAATTGAGAAGGATTTTTATAATAAATTTACTTTAAGTTAACTTTTATAGAAAATTAATTTAAGATTTAAATTTTTTCAGAGAAATTTCAAGTTTCAATTGAGGGATAATTCAAGTTTCTATTGAGGGATAATTCATGTTTCAATTGAGGGAAATTTCCAATCAAATTTCTAGTTTAACTTGAGGTTAATTTCAAGTTCAAGTTGAGGGAAATTTCTAGTTTAACTTGAGGTTAATTTCAAGTTCAAGTTGAGGGAAATTTCAAGTTTAAGTTGAAGGAAATTTCAAGTTCAAATTGTGGGAAATTTCAAGATTAACGTGAGGGAAATGTCAAGTTTTAAATCGAAGGAAATTTTAAGTTTAACTTGTGGGAAATTTCAAGTTTTATTTGAGGGAAATTTCAAAATTAAATTGGGGATATTTCATTTTCATCGGTTTGGTAGTTCTAGACTTCATTCAATAAGAAAAGAGTGACACGTTTTTTCACACGTCTGTAAAATCAACAATTTGCTCAATCATATAATACTGGTAGATCAGAGATCGATACGTACTCCGATCTCGAACAATGAAGTAGTGAATATTGCTGTCGGTGTCAGGATCTCGTGCTTGAAGAGTAAACACGTGAGTATTCGGCGGTGCATTCAGCTGCACCACTGTTTGCATAGGTAGAGGACGATTTATGAAGTACGGCGGCTCGTCGTTAACGTCCTTCATGTTGATAATGACACGCTGATTGTCCGTGTCTGCAATTGTCCATCGATTATTGATATGCATTCGCAACGTGTGCGCACAATTTCACAGAAAATGGTGGATAGGCCGATAGTACTCAGAGGCGGTCACCGGACTGTGTTATTTTTAATGTTAGTATGCCCTCGCAATTTCTCATTTATTATTAGACTGCAAATGTTTATGCAATTCTCAATTTTAATAAAAATCTTACTAAATTTTGTTGAATTTAATACTTCAGCATTTTTTTAACATTTCTATAAGCCATAAATGCATAAAGATCCGCAGTCTAATAATGTTAGAAATAAAAATTGTCTGCATCGATTGTAAGAAACAGAAACTAAATTGAATATTGTTCCTTCCCTTAATGTGATTTTAATATAGGGGAAATTATATATTGACACCATCAATTGTTAGAATTTTTCAACAATTTTGAATTTCATCTTCTTAATTTTGCTATAAATACATAAAGATCCGCAGTCTATTTATTATACTTATTCTCTCTTATTCTTATTATTATTACTTACATCTAGACAGCGGATCTTTATGCAGGATAAACATTTTCTACTAGAAATAGAAATTGATTTTCTTTCTGGATATGTTTAATAGCTTGAAAATAATTCAACAGCACTTTTGAATTACACCTGCTCATTATTAAATAGAGATTATAAAATGTTCTGACTGGAACACTTCGAAACGAGACTCGTTATATGTATTTCAGGATATACATACGTACGTCAGGAAAAACATAATTTCTACTTCCGTCACCGCCTCTAAACATTATCGATCCGGAAAACAGCACACTAGGTTGCAAGCTCTACAACGAATAAGCATTCTAATCTACAGGGTATCTGAAAATTCCTTCAACGTCCGAAAATGGAAGGTTCCTGAGATCATTTGAAGCAACATTTTCCCTTGCAAAAATGGCGTCCGAGGCTTTGTTAAGGAGTTATTAACGAAAAACTCCTGTTTTACCCGCGTGTTGGCGCAGTCGGCCCAGCGCGCCATCTGTCAAGTGGCCGATTGTGCCAACACGCGCCTAGGTCGCGCTCTGATTGGTCCGTGTTTTTCTTTAATGTGTAACTCCTTAACAAAGCCGCGGACGCCATTTTTGCAAAGGAAAATGTTGCTTCAAATGATCTCAGGAACCTCCCATTTCCGGATGTTGAAGGAATTTTCAGACACCCTAATTGCTTCGATCTACGTTAACTACTCAGCTACCAAAGCTATTTATGTATTACATTGTTCTTTCTTTTATATCATCGACAGTAATCGCTCGATAAGCATCAACCCATAAAGGGGAAGACCATTCTGATGAAATGAAAACATTCAACGTCTTTCTTTAATTAAGATGTCGCGGTTTCCCCCTCATACATTAGCATCGCTTTTCGTTTACGTCTATGTGTGATCGTATACCTGTATGATAGTGCGAATAGATAAACGACAGGAGAACGTGCTTGTGGTAGTATTGTACATTCGATAACATTTGTCTTGTTAAACAGATCCTAGAAATTATACTCTAGACTTTATTTACGCTTATCGAGCCGTGTCACTGTGTAATATAAAAAGGCTTGTTGTTAAATTGTTTTTCTTATTATTGGTATACAGGGTGAGTCACCTAACGTTACCACCTCAAATATCTTTGTTGTTTTCAAAGATACATTAAATGTCTTGAGGACAAAGCTGAATGGTAAAATGAGGCTCATATATACGATACCAAAAAAGTTTTTGTTTTTATGTAATTTTTTTTAATGATGTCAAGGTCACCTTCATTTCTTAAATGGAACCACCCTTTTTTAAACATCTACAATGATAGTCCCTTTCATTGCGAATTCAGTGACTATAATTACTCAAGGTCATTCAAGGTCACGGACAGAAAGAACGTATAAAACTAAAATATGGAAGCAGAATACGTTTATCACCAGTGAGACTTGTAGTAAACATGCTGAGGTCCTTCAATCATATGGAATGTTTTCAAACATCCTCTAGCCGATTACGCTGCGATTTATTTACTAACAGTATGTTTCCAAACGCGATCCCGCTATGTCTTACTCAATGATTGAAAGGTGTGACGTGATAACGGTTTACTGTGAATGTAGACAAATTGCATTGCAGGCCCGAAATGCTTTGCTTTATGACGAAAAGTACACTGAGCGAAACACTCCTTCTAGGCTGACTTTTACTAATATCTACAAGTTATTTAAAAATACTGGAAGTGTAGATATGTAAGTGCGCATGTGAGTACAAGAGAAGAGTTCTGGTCCGACATAAATTTCATCCGTTTCACAGATCACTACATCAGGAATTCATAATGTTTTTTCTGTTCGTGACATTGAATGACATTGAGTAATTATAGTCACTGAATTCGTAATGAAAGGGACCATCATTATTGTAGATGTTTACAGAAGGGTGGATCTATTTTAAAAAATGAAGGTGACCTTGATATTGTAGTAGTTTTTTGTTTATGGCTATTACCAAGGTATTTAGGGCAATGCATGTTATTAGACAGAAGACAGCAGTACCTCTCCGAATTTAAACAGATCAACATCTGTAAACCGAGCAACATACAGGGTGTTTTGTTTATCTGATAACAGAAATATCTTGTGACGCACTGAAGTTACGAACAAAATTTGTTTACAAAAATTGTTCAGTATGAAGGGTACAATCAATATAGTTTAATTTTTTTGAGGACTAGAATGGTGGGGATGGGGATTCCAAAGTCAAATTAAGTTTTTTAAATGGAATGTCCTATTTTTTATACCATAGATCGATAGAGTATCAAATTCTGAGTATAATTGTGTTGAACCTCATAAACCCTAAACCTAATAGTTAACGAGATATTATCCAAAGAAGAAAGAAAATTGTGTTTCGATAATATCTCGTTAACTATTAGATTTAGGACATATGAAGGTCAACACAATTATACTCAGAATTTGATACTCTGTCGATCTATGGTATAAAAAATAGGACATTCCATTTAAAAAACTTAATTTGACTTTGAAATCCTTCTTCCCCACCATTCTAGTTCTCAAAAAAATTAGACTATATGATTGTGCCCTCCACACCGAACAATTTTTGTAAACAAATTTTTTTCATAACTTCAGTACGTCACAAGATATTTCCGTTATCAGATAAACGAAACACCCTGTACAATAAATCACTTTTATATAAAAGCCCGACAATATCTTTAAAAGAGATTACATAAAATAATTTTACTACCATTTTACCATTCAACATTGTCCTCAAGACATTTTGATAGTCCTCAAGATATTTGAGGTGATAACGTTAGGTGACTCATCCTGTATGTACAAGGATTCTAAAACTACGGTGTCGTAAAATCTTGATTATCCAAACTATGAAGTATTTCATAAACAGTCACATGTTTTACATTAAACCACGAGACTTTGTGCTTACAATTAGCTGTAAATAAATTAGCTTCGTGCTTAACTTATTTTCTCTAGGCTGTTCGTTCTAGTTTGACTAGCTTTCTCTTATTTTCCATTGTATATGATGCCATTGTAGCATTCGAATAATAAATAATCGATCGGTATTGCAATAATCAAGATTCCACTGCAGAAATATTATATTAATATACGAGCAACTCGCTGGCCAAGTCTATAAAAGTTGTTCGATATCACATCACATGAATGAATGACATGTCATTCTGATTTGGCAATAAAAATTGAAAAAATCATTTTGACCAGCGAACGGCACACATAGAAACTGTACAAATGGTTAGATGTACATAATATGAAAAATGAATATGGAAGATGGCTACTAACATTGGAAACCTGTGGAAGCCGACGGAAATGCGGAAAAAGAAAACATTCGTTATTAGCATATGAGCGATATGTGGAAGCATGAGTAATCATGAGTTGCAAGAAAGAGCAGATTCGAGGTCTGCGTAAAAAGTTTACGTATTTTCCGTACTTCTTTTGTACACCTTTAGATAATATATACAGGGTGTTCATCTTAAGACAGAACATGATCATGGATTAGTACGTTTATGTATAGTAATGACTAGAAGGTTTTCTCTCATATTTTGCAACTTCAAATTAATGATCTGAATAGGCAGGGATAATTGTTGAAATTATTAAATTTTCTACGTTCACGTACATTTGTGAGAGAAACTTGCCGCAAAATGTAAAATAGTGAAATTGTAATATTGTAAAGTTTTAAAGTTCTTAAGTTGTACAGTTGTAAAGTTGTAATGTTGCAAAATTGTAGAATTGTGAAATTCTAAAATTCTAAACTTGAAAAGTTGTGAAATTAGAAATTGTAAAGTTGAAAAATTGTGAAATTGTAAAGTTGTAGAGTTGTAAAATTGGGAAATTCTAAAGTTGTAAAACGTTGAAATTTAAAGAATTCTAGAGTTGTAAAAAGTTGTAAAATTGTAAAATTGTAAAGTTGTAGAGTTGTAAAATTGGAAAATTCTACAGTTGTAAAACGTTGAAATTGGAAAATTCTAGAGTTGTAAACTTGTAAAATTCTAGAGTTATACAATTGTGTAATTGTAATATGGTTGAATTGAAAATTGGAAAATTCTAAAGTTGTAAAAGTGTAAAATTGTAGTTGTAAAATTGCGAAATTGTAGAATTGGAAAATACTGGAGTTGTAAAGTGATAAAATTGGAAAATTCTAGAGTTGCAAAATTGCAAAGTCCTAAAGTTGTTATAATGGAAAATTGTGAAATTGAAAAATTTCTTACATTTTCAGTTCTTACTTTCATACTTAAAATAAACTTACTTTCGTTTCTGTTTGGTTCTTACTTTCTTACTTAAAATGAACAGCCTGCACAGCTTATGAAGTTGATTTGTGATTCGAGCAAAGCAATATATTTAATTGTATTAATACTTATTTAATGGAAAATAGAAATCAATGACGTACGAATACTTGTTCTCCCAGCGAACTATGTGGAACTAGGATCGAAAAATAAAACGGAATTTGAACAAGAATTTGAACAGAAGTAATTACAATAGAACGTGATTGCGAGACTAACATTTTTCGAGTAGAGCGCAGAGTACATGTATACATGTAATTGAATGCTTCCGGCCCCTTCGTGCGGAACGCGCGCGTCCTTTTTCATTCTACCCGCCGAAACTGTAATTAGCGTGGAACTGACGATACGAAGGGAATGCTCGAATACAGTCGACCATTTCAAAAGGAAATTGTATCCACGTGCGAGCCCGCACCGCGCCGGAAGTGATCGTTGCATATTTCTTGCCGCGCCACGTTTCCCTACACCCGGCTCTCCCCTTTCGGCACGATTCTTGTTCGTTAATTCATTTAATGATAAGGCTTCAACAACATAGGCTGCGTTTTCTATGTCCTATTACATTTTTTCGTAGAATAAACGGTTTTCCAGAAAATTGAGAAAAATTTCAGTGACGTATTACTTAACTCGTCCACAATTTATTTAATGCACATAAAATTGTTTCTTTCGAATATCTTCGAAGCTATTCACCGCGTCGAAAAATACGTTCAACAAACCCTGCAGATCTGGACAGGCTGCGTCTTTTATGTCGCATTACTTTTTTTCGTAGAACAAACGGTTTTCGAGAAAATTGAGAAAAATGTCAGCCACGTGTCACTTGCGGATCGGCCGGGCGAGATAAGTGACACGTCGTTGCCGTTTTTCTCAATTTTCTCGGCAACCGTCCGTTCTATGAAAAAAAGTGATACTACATAAAAGACGCGGACTGTTCAGACCTACAGGTTCTGTTTAACATATTTTTCGATGCGGTGCATACTTTAGAAGATATTCGAGAAAAACGTGAACGACGGGTCGTATTGTGCAAGCGACACGTCGTTCACATTTTTCTCAATTTCTTCGGAAACCGTTTGTTCCACGAAAAAAAGTGATACGTCATGAAAGACGCGGCCTGTCCAGATCTACAGGTTTTGTTTGACATATTTTTCGACGCAGTGAATAGTTTCGAAGATATTCGAAACCTTTTCCGAGTCGCGACTCTTTTTGAATTATTTAGAACAACTTTGTAAGAGCCACCCTAATGTTTATGCTACAATATAAATGTGAAAGTATTTAATTCGCGTTCGATGCTGATTGAAACTTGCAGCGTGCATGAGAGTTTTGTAAGAAGTATAGATTAATTATTGTACCTCCTAAGAAACACAGTTTAGAAGAGAAAGAATAGACCCCAGCCATAGCATACGTGACTGTACAGATGTATTGTATGAACGATCGGATATATGTATGTACATACGTAGTATATGTGAAAATAATAATAGAAATAAAATAAAAAATGTGTACCGTAAAATGGACACCGAGTATACGGCGGGTACCGTAAACACCTATCTTCGGCCACGGAACGAACATCAAAATAAAAATTAATCAACAATTTTGTTCAATATTTGCAATACTATCCGTTTAAAAGAAGAGTCGTTTAACTAACATAACAATTTAAATATAAGCATTGGGTTGTCTTATGTGGTCTATTTATTGTAATCATTAGACTGCGGATGTTTATGCAGTTCGCAATTTTTGTCGACAAATTTGTATTAAATACAAGTTTATATACAGGGTGTCCCGAATTTAAATGGCAAAATTTCAGGAGCGTTGTAGGGGACCGAAAAACTAAAACAAAAAGTCTTTTAGAGATTTGCTCGTTTTTGGAGAAAATCGCAAAAATATAAACAAAACAAGTTTTCATTTTTGTACTTATATTTTTTTATTTACATGAATTTTTTTGCAATTTTCTCCAAAACGAAGCAAAAACGAGCAAATCTCTAAAAGACTTTTTGTCTTAGTTTTTCGGTCTCCTATACGCTCCAGAAGTTTTGCCATTTAAATTCGGGACACCCCTTACAATAAATATAAGTTTCCATTATAAATATTTTTAATGGAAACAGCCTTTGTAGATTGAAAACAAATGGAAATTCTACAAAATCCTATACAACATTTTTTGAACATTTTTCCATAAGCCATAAATGCATAAAGATCCGCAGTCTAGTAATAAATAGTATTTATTGTAATTATTAGACTGCAGATTTTATGTATTTATGACAAACAAGAGCAGATACCATTTAAAACAGTTAAAATATTTAAAAAATACTTTAAGAGTACTAATATATTATTTTCAATACGTTAAAATATATTATTATTGGAAAATTTAAATTTATATTGAGCTCCTATATGTTTTGCAACTGATGCAGAAACTTTTCATTTTTCGTAAAGATCCTCAGTCTAGTAACAGATACAAGAATTATCTGTTCCTATTATACTTTACAATTTGTATATCATTAAATAAACTGCTTTGATTTGATCTATTATGCAAAATAAAAAATGTTCGAATTGATTGCAGAACACAGGGGCCGAATAAGAATAGTGTTTCCCTCTCTGAAAAAAAAATTATCTTATCAAACTGAAACTAATACATTGGTATCTTTAAATATTTTTAACATGCTCACTGCTTTAAAGTGTACTTTTTTCTCATACTTAAATCCATTAAATCCGCAGTCTAATCATTAAACGATCTACTTTGATTTTACGGAATTTTTGAGATCGCTAGTTCGAATTACAAAGCAACCCAACGCAGAAAACATTCATATTTTCCCCATCAAAACAAATTCTTCTGTCATTGATTTCCGTGATGAAAACGTCCATACCTAAATTCGTAATAGTCACCCAAAAATCAATGGTCTTTTCCGACCCCAATTCCTCGTAGTCCCACTTCTGTTTCACAGTAACGGACCCATTGGGCCCAACGCTGACCCATTTATTCTCGTCCCTGATCTTATACGTTTCATTCTCATTCTCCTTCTCCAAGTAGAACGCGATTTTCCCTTCGACGTTTCCATCCGCTTCGGTAAAGTCCACTTTCTTGGTCGGCCTGACGGCTCTGGTGACTCTTCGCTTCTCTATTCGATGAGTTTGCACCTCTTCCGGCTCGAAGGTGACGAATCTGACGATAACCTTGGCGTGTTTTTCTGTGGATCGACTCGGACTTCGAACATCGTGAGCTTCGACGATCACCACGTGCTCGGCGTCCTGGTCCATGTTGATCTCCGGTTCGTCGGCTAGGAGAAGCTCCCCGGTTTGGGGAACGATCACCAGAAGGCGGCTGGGCGTCAGCAATTTGTAGGCGACCTTGTAAGAAAAGACATTTTAAAATAAACAGACAGCACACTTTGAAATTAATGTAATTTCTGTTTATGATATTTTCAGTGTGCCTTTCTTAATATGTGTGATCGAAACGAAACGAAGCTTTCTGTTAGCGTTAACTTATCTGTTTTGATTTAAAGAAGTAGAATTTAGAGTTACACTCCGGGACAAAAAGATAGCACATCGTCTATTTTTCCTCATTCGGTACATTTCAAACTGAATAAAATTAATAGTTTAATATGTCAACATATTCTGATATAGCTGTACGCACAATGTACTGAATATCATCCACAATATTTACTTCAATAGAGTTTTCGAAATGGAAATGTAAATATTGGGGAACACAAGCGGCACAAAATGATAGCACAAATAGCAGCTTCACATTTGTCAGTTGTGCAGAAGTTACTGAAGAGCAAACATTCATTGCAAAACGTAATTGATGAAGTGGATACTAGTTTCTTTCGTGCTTATTTAATAAAACAACATACTGAAGCGTTAAGAATGGGTCGTGGAAAGAAACTAAGTGTATGTGACGTACTTACGATATTGAAGTTACAGGAAGAACAAGATTGAATTACACAAATATCAAAAGTTGTGTACAGGACTTGACAACCTTAAATATCTTTGTTGTTTTTAAAGATACGTCAAATGTCTGAAGCACAAAGTTGAATGGTAAAATGGGGCTCATACGATGCCAAAAAAATTTTTATTTTTATGTAATTTTTTTTAGAGATATGAAGGTCACCTTCATTTTCTTAAATGGAATGTCCTATTTTTTATACCATAGATCGATATAGTAGAAAATTCTGAGTATAAAAGAGTAGACCTTCATATATAGAAGAAAGAAAACTGTTTAGATAATATCTCGTTATCTATTAAATTTAGGACATATGGAGGTCAATACATTTTTACTCAGAATTCGATAGTCTATCGATTCACGATACAGAAAGTAGGTGGTACCATTTAAAGAAATCAAGGTGACCTTAAAATCTTCTCTATGCCTCCACCCACGCAGAAAATGTTTATCTCACAATATACCCTCCTCTATACCGTGTAAGTTTTGTATACAAGGTGGGGCAATAACTGTTCACCTTGAATACATCCGTTATTTCTAATAATATAGAAAAATGTTATAAACAATATTTGTTTATACAAACGGTACAGAGGGGGCCATATTGTGACTCAAACATTTTCTGCGTGGGTGTAGGCATAGAGGACATTTCAGGGTCACCTTGAGTTTATTTTAAATAGAATGTTCTTTTTTATATCATAGATCGATAAAGTAACAAATTCTGAGTAGAAAAGTGTTGACCTTCATATATCCTAAATCTAATAGTTAACGAGATATCATCGAAACAATTTTCTTTCTTCTTTGGATAATATCTCGTCAACTATTAGGTTTAGGACATATGAAGGTCTACTCTTTTATACTCAGAATTTTCTACTCTATCGATCTATGGTATAAAAAATAGGACATTTCATTTAAAAAATGAAGATGAACTTCATATCTCTAAAAAAGTTTACATAAAAACAAAAATTTTTTTGGTATTGTATGAGCATCATTTTACCGTTCAACTTTCTCCTTCGGACATTGGACGTATCATTAAAAACAACAAAGATATTCAAGGTGGTCAAGTTAGGTGAAACACCCTGCGTATACATATGTACATTCGTATCATTCGTTCTGTTTAATCACATTTTTTATATGTATTTACACAATTAACCAAGGGTAACCCGAACAACGTGCCACATTGAGAACAGCATTAAATTCGAGGATGACTGCGAGACAAATCGCTGAAAGTGTTGGCGTAAACACTAACGAAAAGAATGTACGTCGTGTATTACAAAAATGGCATTTGGCGCGAAGAGAATTGCAGAAGAAACCTTGGTTAAAGAAGCAGCATAAAGCGTTCCGCTTACAATTTGCCGAAAAGCATGTAAATTTGAGGACAAAGCGGCGAAGAGTCATATTTACTGACGAAAAAAGAATTAATTTGGATGATCCAGACGGCGTAGGCTATTACTATCATAATTTGAATGGAGAACAGCAATTTTTAAGCCGTCGCCTAATGGGAGGTGGCTGTGTTATAATTTGGCCGATATTGGATATTGGGGTGAAACAGAAATCAAATTTATAAAAGGACGAATGAATAGTGAACGGTATATTAAATTGATAAATGAACAACTAAACACTTATGCTGTAAGAATTGCTGCAAATAAACACATTTTACAACAGGATAATGTCGGAGTCCACGCGGCGAAAGCGTTCAAGAAATACTTCTCTTCAAAAATTATTCGTGTTTCAACAATATTGAAAATTGTTGGGAACATCTTGCCAGATCTGTGTACCAAAATGGCACACAATTCCAAAATATGAACGATTTAAAGTAGAGCATTTCGGACGAATGGGAGAATATTAGCCAAAACAATATTAAAAAATTGTATAAATATTTACCAAAAACCGAATGATTAAAATCGTTAGCTGTAAAGTTGGTCCTACAAAATATTGAGCATTGATTTTTATCGATTAATTCTGGTATATTTCTAGTTTTTCGTTAAGTATGCTATCATTTTGTAAATACCTCTATATTTCGTTAATATTTCTACTTCATTCAATAAAAATAGATAAGTTAATGAAGCTTCGTTTCATTTCATGCATATATGTTAAGAAAGACACACTAAAAATATGTGTATAAAAACAATGGTTAAAACAATGTCTATAAAAACAAGGTTTTTTCTGCAATTCTCTTCGCGCTAAGTGCTTGCATTTTTGTAAAACACGACGTACATTCTTTCCGTTAGCGTTTACGCCAACGCTTTCAGCGATTTGTCTCGCAGTCATCCCCGAATTTGATGCTGTTCTCAATATTGCACGTTTTTCAGGGGCAGTTAAACTTTGTGGCCGCTCAGAACTCTTCTCTTTCCCGAAATTTTTATGATTTTTTAACAAGCTGATAATAACTTTTCGGCTTCCATTTACAACTTTTGATATTCGTGTAATTCAATATTGTTCTTCCTTCAACTTCAATATCGTATCGTACTTCACATACACTTAGTTTTGTGCGACCACCCATCCTTAACGCTCTAGTATGTTGTTTTATTAAATAAACACGAAAGAAGCTGGTACCCATTTTATCAATTACGTTTTGTAATGATTGTTTGCTCTTTAGTAACTTCTACACAACTGAGAAGCGTGTGTTTTGATTCCTAAAATTCTATTAGGGCAAATTTTGTCGATGATATTCAGTACATTCTAGATATAGCCATGTCAGAAGATGTTGACATATTAAAATACTCATTTTCTTCAGTTCGTTCTACCAAATGAGAAACAAAATAGTCGATGTGCTATCATTTTGTCCGGATATATAGACTGCAGAGATCTTTA
Organism: Lasioglossum malachurum; assembly: GCA_028455605.1. Taxonomy (NCBI): domain Eukaryota; kingdom Metazoa; phylum Arthropoda; class Insecta; order Hymenoptera; family Halictidae; genus Lasioglossum; species Lasioglossum malachurum. The sequence goes on along the minus strand of CM052312.1, from coordinate 16,285,366 downwards.
TGCATGTATAGGAAAATTGATTAGATTGAATTGAAAATTGTTGGAAGATTTTAAAAATTGAATAAAACTATTGGAAAATTTTTCAGATTGAATACAATTGTTGTAAACTTTTCCAAATTGAATAAAATCGTAGGAAAATTTCTGTAATTGAATAAAATTGTTGGAAAATTGTTCAAATCGAATTGAATTGTTGGGAAATCTTTCAAATCGAATGAAATTGTTGGAAAATTCTTGAAATTGAATAAAATTGTTGGAAAATTTCGAAAATTTTTCAAATTGAAGATGTCAATATATGATTTCTACTCCATTCAAATCATGAAGGGTAGAAACAACATTTTACAATTTAGTTTCTATTCCTTGCAATCAATTCTCATTTTGCATAAAGACCCGTTGTCTAGTAATAAGTAGACTTCAGATCTTTATGCATTTATAGGAAAAAATTGAAGAAAATTAAATATAAAATTGTTGGGGGAGATTTTAAAAATTGAATAAAATTGCAGATGTCAATATATGATTTCTTCTCCATTCAAATAATAAAGGGAAAAATAATATTCAATTTAGTTTCTATTCCTTGCAATCGATTCAGACAATTTTCATTTTGCAAAAAAATTGATTCCTTTAAAATCATTTTAATACCTCCACTGTTTTAAAATGCACCTACCCATTTTTATCATAAATGCATAAAGATCCTCAGTCTAGTAATAAAACTTCTGACCAAAAATGAATAACTAATTTACTATTATTTAAACAAACCTTATCACCATCGGCGTCCTTCGCAGCAACTTTCCCCACCGTCGAAAACCGTTTCCACCCGGTCAAAGCGTTCTTCTCTTCATCATCCCCAACAGTTGGCCTAATCTCAAACGTATATAACTCCTTCTCAAACACCGGACTGTTATCATTCTCATCCACCACGTACACAACACCATTGATCCTCGAATTGCTAACATAATTCCCATCAGAAGCGTAAATCGCCACCGTGTACAACTTCTTCGCTTCCCTATCCAGAGGTTTCGCAGTCACAACCCTAACTCCAACCTTCGGACTGTTCAAGATCATGTTGAACCCCGTGTCTTCCGAATCCTCCTTTTTCAAAGCGAACGCTATTTCCCCGGCCTCGTCCGGTAGAATAGCGTAATGCACCGGGAAAACTCCTTGCGCTCGCAAAACGGGAAATCCGGAGACCAAAGTTCCCGGCGCGGAGTTTTCCGAAACTTCTCCTTCGCCCAGGTGATCGTGAGAAAAGGTGAGAAGGTTTTTCCGATCGATCACGTGTAAACCCAGGAAATGGGTCTCTGTTCCGTTTGCCATGTCCTCGAAAACGAGCAGCGTTAAGGATTGGTCCACCAATGGAGATAAACTGGATGTCGTCATCACCAATCCGTTTCGAAGAACTGTGAAATATTTTGAGTAGTCGTTTTCCAGAAGGCGGAACGATGATGGACGTTTCGTGTGGAATTGTGTGATTTCGTAGCCTGGGTAGACATCGTGAGGTAGGACCATCGCAGCATCGCTCAGACCAGTTGATTTGGCCAATAGCAAGAGGGTTGTGAGTAGTAGGCGAAACATCTTCGGCCGATTGTCCTCGCCCCTCGCACTAGTTGGTTTCTTGTGGGACTACAGCATTACTGGGGAATTCTGGAAATAGAAAGATCAGGCTTCTGTTAGCATAATGGGTTTTGGATTCAATTTGTATTAGAGTCATTCGAAATTCGATATAAACTTGAAATTTCCCTCAATTTAAATCTTAAATCATAATTTCCTTGGAAAATTAAATTAAATCAAATTTCCCTCGATTTAAACTTGAAATTTCCTCAAATCAATACTTGAAATTTCCCTGAATTCAAAACTTGAAATTTCCCTCAAATCAAAACTTGAAATTTCCCTCAA